>CAUYUJ010007768.1:503171-512057 GCA_963575745.1 Prorocentrum cordatum
CATCATCATTCACCATCATCAGCACCATCATCACCATCACCATCACCATCACCATCACCATCACCATCACCATCACCATCACCATCACCATCACCATCACCATCACCATCGTCATCATCATCATCATCATCATCATCATGATCACCACCATCATCACGAGCGCCACCACCACCATCACCATTACCATGACCATCGACATCACAACCATCATCATCATCGTCGTCATCATCATCACCATCATCACCAACACCACCATCGTCATCAACATCGCCGTCATCAACAGCAGCGGCAGCGGCAATCCCTTCAAGACGCGGGTCGGTTTGTCAATCACGTCTCCTCCCTCATCATCCTCGGCGTCCTCCCTCAATGTAATTCATGTTGCTGCGGAAGCAGGTGTCGCTGCCACCCACCCCACACAACAAAACTGCTAAAACCTCGACTTCCAGATCAACCTGAACCGCCAAGTTCAAGCCTAATCGGGCGAGGAATTGGGCAGGGTCCCACTTTTCTCCCAACAGGCCGTCAACAAAAATCAGGGAGCACAGGTGGCGCAGCTCCCTCTGCAATCGGAACCCCATTGTGCGATGCACGGGTGGGAGCTCGGTCGGAGGGGGAGGGCGAATGATGACATGTGACCGTCCAGCCTCGGTTTAGTCGTGCCCAACTGGGGAACATCCCTTGGCAATCCTCGGTCTCTGCTGTCTGAGGTCCTTAGTCGGGCGGCGGTCTGGGCGCTGAGAGGCGAGAGGGGCCACGCCCGACCAAGCATAGCTTCCGCGGCATCACTCACCCACTCCCGCCCGCCCGGCAACCATCACAACCACGCAGAAGATCGCCTCCTAGAAACTGTGACCCTGCAGTCGGGTCAGGAAGGTGGGCTCCGTAAGCTGGTAAGAATTCCCTGGACCAGCGTCCAGAATATCCGAGCGAACTGGAACCCTGGAAAACCCACAGTCAGCTTCCACAAGGCCAAACCTTCTCGGTCAATGTCCCGAACCTGCCTCAAGAGGAACATCCTTCTAGCCGGATCGCGGCTGACCGGTCTCCGTGTCCTACGCAAACGCGACGGAACCCCAAGCGACTCAGCTAAGCCTCCATCGGACATTCTGGCATCTTGGATCGTTCCCCACCCAACTACCTAGATCCTGCTGCAGCCTTCTGGCAGCATCCAGCGCCTGAGCCTCCAGCTCAGGCAAGGGGTGTGCCACGGCTCCTTGTCTCGCAAGGCTGTCAGTGTTGTTGTTTCCTGGCCGCTCCATACCAGTACAAACATCCTTGAGGACATCGGTCGCCGTGGGGTGGCATTTGATTTTGGTTAGCCCTGAAATTGTTACGAGCATGGGCCACGAATTTGTTGGACGAGCATCTGCTGACCCTCAGACGCGCCCGGGAGACCCAGCGCAATCGGAAAACGGGACAACAAGGTCAACCGCCGTCACACCATAATGTACGCATAATGCTCGCCGTCCTGTGCCTGGTGGCAAGGAGCTACATCCCTTGGCGCAGGACCGAAGGCATCACTGACAACTCCTCCACGGTAATTTGCTTGGAATAGGCTCCACCCCACTATCCTTTTGTCCGCGCCGGTGCAACGCTGACCCGTCCGAAAATACAACTCCCTAGAGCTTTCCCGAAACAGGCTTGCTGGCCCAAAACATTGGACACTGATCCACATTCAGCGGAAAAGAGATCAGCCATTTGTGCTACGGAAAAAACGACGGCTGCAAACTTCGCATGGCCCTGGCTCCAATCGCGGGCGTGACGCGCTGCAGCTCGGCACGGAGGGGCGAGTTGCTCGCGTCGATAACCTTCGAACGCCTCGCAGAACAATCCCCTGTGGAACCAAGCGCTTGGGGCCGCCAAACACAGCTGGCAGATGTCGTCCTCGGCCAATCAGTTCATGGCCCTTCAGTCGGACCTGGGTCCAAGTACCTAGCGCAAGTGCATTCGTGTCACATGCCAGATGGCGCGTGTTCCACGCCTTAGAAGTTCTCCCGCTCCTGAGCCAGGAGCCCTTCCCAAAACGCGGTCTTGCACAGGGCGAAATTGTTCCTGGGTCTCTGTCGGAGGACCCCAATGTCGGACCAGCGTCTTGCAGCGCGCGGTTTGCCAGAGCCCGCGCCACGAATGGCGCCGCATCAGGCAAGTCGATGATGCCGCCATCGCAGCGCTGGACTGTTCTTGCCGACAGCTGTCTCCGACCTATACTGGCATGCGCGAGGATGTACGCGGGCAGGCAAAGAGGCGACGTGCCAAAGACGCCTTCCGTCCGCAGGACCTTCGAGGCCTTCTCGAAAACGTGCTGCAAAACATCGAGCTCGGGAGCTCCACCCCAGGTGGCCCGGCACCGCTGGGACGCCGAGCTGCCATGATGCACCATGTAGGGGCTCGTCGTGGCACCTGGAGGGGCGACCTGGGCCTGGGCAACATTATGGTCCCAGACTCGTCCCTGGGCAGACTCCAAGCAGCCAC
This sequence comes from Prorocentrum cordatum, assembly GCA_963575745.1. NCBI lineage: Eukaryota > Dinophyceae > Prorocentrales > Prorocentraceae > Prorocentrum > Prorocentrum cordatum. Next base: position 505,644 of record CAUYUJ010007768.1, read on the forward strand.
CAGACGCACGTTGCGCATCTGTCGAAGCGAGAAGCCTGCTACCGCGTACCCTGGGATCCCGCAAGCCCGAGAGCACGCGCGTCGATGATGTTTCCTGAGAGCCCCAGCGCCCTTCAGCCGCAAAATAAGCCTAACCGCTGACCAGTTTGGGCCGCCCGTTTTCTGGCCGCGGCATTCCCTCGCATGTCCTGAACAACTGCATCGCGCGCAAGGGGCCTCACACACTGGTGCTTGTTGACCACAAAGCTGGTCCATCGAGCGTCCAATGCTGGCTGCGCCTTCTTACCCGGAGGACGTGCTTGATGATCTTACAAGACGGCGCAAGCTTCAACAGAACGAGCCCCATCCTTACCTAATCGCAGTGGATGCACCTCCCAGCTGCCCACCTGCAAACTAGGCCGCGCCTGTTGCCTGCGCGAAGACGTCGTTCATGACGTCCCTGGCGATCGGGGCAAGGCGCCCGCCGCCGACCTTGACAACGCAACCTTGGCCACCGCCGCAGCCAAACTACAGCCGGCAAGCGCCGCCGCTGCTGCCTCTTCGGCGCCCGAACAAGCGCTTTGAAGAGTCGGCGCTCGAGGGCCGCAGCTTAGGGGAAAACAAACCTACCTCGCTTTTGACCACCCTCGCTTCCAAGAGATACCAAACGATGCCAAATTGCAGCCTGTACTGGTCAGGCCGCTTGACGAGGAGGCGCGTGGTATGGCTTGGTTTTGCCTGGAAGCGAAAGCGGGGTAGGTAATTCACGCTCTGAGTAGCAGGGCGCGATGGCAGAACAAGTCCACCCCGGGCGCAGTCCGGCAGCACGGGCCCCCTCGAAGGAGGTGACTCGCCCCACTGTCGCGCAGCTCAAAGGGGGCCCCGGACCGCCGAGCACTCCCGGGCACTCTCGGTCCTGGCAGGCGCAGTCGCCGCCGCGCACTGCCCCTCTGCTCCGTCGCGCCCCGGGCGCCCTCCGAAGCGCTGGGCCGAGTGGTCGCGCCCCTGGGCTGAAGCCCCAACCTGTCGCGCCCGTGCCCGCGCTCTCAGCGCGCCGACGCTGAGGGTCATCGGGCGCAGTCCAGCACCGCCGTGCTCGCCCTGGGAGACGACCAGGGCAGCGCGCCCCCACGGAAGAGCAGGCTTGCGATCCCAAGGCGTCATCAGGTCGATAAGTCGCCGTGGGAGCTCTCGGGCGACAGCGGCCAAAGGCGCGGGTTCTGGCCGTCCACTCCTGATCCCGTCTCATGCTTGAATGCGCCCAATGCCCAGCGCGGCCTGCAGCTGCCGGCCCCGAGGGCGAAATGGCCAGACAACAAGCAACTCCCCTTGAGGGGAAGCGCACAGCCTTGCCCCCCTATGCGACAGCTTCCCGAACCGCGATTTCCAGTTGGCCCAGCGCTTGTTCGAATGGGCACGCACGGACATATCGCGGCAGGAGAGTCCGCCGCGCAGACTGCCAACCACTGGGGCATGCCAGGTCGCCCACTCCACGCGAGGCCTCTCCTGGCAGCGAAGCAAGGGGCCTCCAGGGCCGTGGATGGGAAGTCAAGTTGGCAAGCCATCTGGCGTTGACGATCGTGTTCAGGGCAACCTGCTTCCCCCTGAAAACGCCCTTTCGGCCAACATAATTCTCCTGCCCCCCTGGTTATCAAAAATCGGACGCGGCCCCCCCCCTCCGTGCGAGATCGATCGAATCTTCCCTGACACCCTTGCGGGTCCCTAGGGGTGCGAAATTACCCCCCCCATAATCACCCCCCCCAGGGGCCCCAAACCGGCAAGTCGACCCCCCCCGGCCCGGATCTCCAAGAAGCGCCAAAGAGGCACCAGAACTTAGCCCAAGATGCCTCGAGGCAGCCACATATGGCATGTAAACAGGCCAAGATGCCACCAAAAAGCCACAAGAGAGCACCAAAAGGTACGATAACGGCGACGAAGCGACAGGAACGATGTCGAGCGCCGCGTCATGATTCGGACAAGCCTCGTGACATGCAGTCCTGGAGGCGCAGTAGTTTATATAGGGGTCGGCGGATGTGGCGTGAGCCTATGGTCAATCTTCCCAGACATTGACGCGTGACGGGCCCCTTCCGGGCCTCAGAAACTACAGAAAACTCTCGACAATTTATGATTTGGGCCCCTGGGGCCTCTCGAGGGCGCCCAGGCGCTTCACGATGGCCTCGCGACGGGCCAAGACGACCCCAAGACGGTCCACGATGGCCCCGTGAGGGCCCAGAACGGCCCCGCGACGGCCCAAGAGAGCCCCGAGAGGACGCCCAAGAGCGCCTCCAGAGGCCAAGATCGTAGATTTCCTCATGGTTTGGCGTTCTCACCTTTTTCGACTCTGCCACGCCCGGGACGGCCCAACCAGCCTCCACAATGGCCCCATGACGGCCCACGAGGACCCTAAAGAGGGCCCCCAGACGGCCCAAAAAGGCCCGAAGACGGCCCGAGGACAGCCCCAAGACGGTCCAAGAAGTCTCCAAGACAGCCCAAGGGGACCCCGGGAGGGCCCCAAGGCGGCCCCGAGGCCTCCTCCTCCTCCTCCTGCGTCCCACGAGGGCGCAGAGTTCTGCCCAGCGTGGCACCGGGCAGGCTCCGCGCGCACCTGCCGGCGGCGACTCTGCGCGGCGCGACGAGGCTCGGGCGCCGGAAACGGCGCGCGCACCACGGGGCTCCAGCGAGAAGGGGCCCAGGCGACGGAAAGGGGCCCCACGACGAAAAGGGACTACTCGACGAAAAGAGATTCCACTGACGAGAAGGGAATCCCGCGACGACGCGAGGGACTCCGACGAAGAGAGGGGACTCCAATGACGAGAAGGGCCTCACACGACGAAAAAGGACTCACACGACGAAAGGGGCTCCAACGACGAAAAGGATCCCGAGCGACGCGAGACCACTGACACGAAGAAACAGCGACGCACATGAAATAAAAAGGAGAAGGGGAGAACTCACAAGGACAAAAGGGGACTGAAGCAACACAAAGGGACGAATCGTTTCGTGGCCTGCCCCCTCCCTCACTATGACAGCGATTCGGGCCCCCGTTTCGGTCCGGACCAGAGGAAGAGGACGACGCGGAAGAGGAGGAGGAGGCGGAGCCAAACTGATTGATCGTCGCATGGTTTGTGAACGATTTTGGCGTCCTCGCCTTTGTCGACTCTCAGAGGCCCCCGACCGTCCAAGAGGCCGCCAAGACGGCCCAAGAGGACCCCGAGAGAGCCCCACGGCGGCACCGAGGCCACCAAGACGGCCTCCGCAGGAGCCACGCCGCGCGAGAGCGCCCTAAGAAGGCCCAAGACGCCCTCAAGAGGCCCCGAAGAAGCCCCCCGGCGGCCCCAAGAAACCCCCAAGAGACCCCCAAGAAGGCCCCCAAAAGGCTACGAAGAAGTCCCACAGCTGGACTGCGCGCGGCCCCGGCGAGCACCCGGCGAGCACGCCGCGAAGCGAAAGGGGCCCACGTCCAGAAGTGACGCGTTAAGCAGCGGCGTGTTCTGCGGATACCATGACGCAATGCATCCAATGCGCCCAATAATTGTGCCGAAAGGGCGGGGGCGCATCCGCCGGTACTCTCGAAGACGACCCGGCCGACAAGCGCCGCAGACCCGCAAGGCAAACCACCCCGCGCCCAGTCGCTGCGCGCCCGGGACGTGCACCCCGCGAAGCGAGAGGACTCTTCCCAGACCTTGACCAGCTTTAGGTCCCCAGTGGACTACCTACCAGACCACCCCAACCCAACCCGAAGACCCGAATTTCGGGTTGGGGGGCTAAGGTTTCCACATGTGTTTTTTCGATGTTTCCCGACCCCCCCCCACTGGAAATCGAGGGTAAATCTGAGCCTTCGGGTTGGGTTGGGGTGGTTTGGTGGGTGGTGACCGGTGCCCCCGACGTCCCAGCCCCCGCCAAGAAGTGCTCGGCGGGCTCCGTGGCGCATCCCGCTGGGCGCGCGGCGGGGGGGCGACGCCCGCGCGCCGCGAACGCGCGTCGGGCGGCGGAGCCCGGCCTGTGGAGCTGCGCGTCGGCAGCGAACGCGCAACATCGGGGCCTCGCGCGAGGCCGGGGGCCAGTGTCGCCCGCGGGGCGAACCCAGGAAACAGATCGCACGCGAGGCCTCTTCCTGCAGCTCAAGTCTCTGAGTTGGGGGCGGCGCGGGCGGCGCCGCGCTCGGCGCGGCTTGGCGCGAGCCCGTCGGAGCTGCCCTTCGCGCGCTCACCGCGCCCCAAGACCCACGAAAACCAAGGGCCGCTCGAAACTTGCCGAGGCGCAAGTGGCCTCCATTCGTGCCCGAGGAATCCCGCCAGCCCTCTGGGCGTAGGTGGTCTGGGGAGTTTCCTCTTCCAACCCCCTCCCCCCCCCCTTCGGGAGGGGTTTGCCCCCCCCCCCCCCCCCCCCTGCCCCTGAACCTGGACGGGGGGGGGGTCGCGAGCGGTCAGAGCTTCCAAGATGGCCCAAGACGGCTCCAAGAGGGGCTCAGAAAGCTTAAGATGAACTCCAAGATGGTTCAAGATAGCGCAAGATGCCTCAAGCTGGCTTCAAGACCGCCCCAAGACGGCTCCAAGAGGCCTCCGAGACCTCCAAGGAGGCCTCCAATAAGCTAGAATCCTTCGAAGACTTACAAAAAAGCACATGATGGTTGCCTTCTCGCCGTTTCGCTTCCGATGGCCATCCGAGGCCTCGAGATGGCTCCGAGACGCCCCAAGAGGGCCACGAGAGGGGCCCAAAAGAACCCCGAGACGGCCCCAAGAGCGACCAAAAACTCTCCAAGAGCGCCCCGAGTGGCCCAGGAGGCTATGTTGGGGGCTCCGGAGGGGGGGGCGTACTGTGGGAACTCCTTTCCTTGACCGATCTCCTCCAAGGTGGCCTCGAGGGCGCCCCGATAAGCCTCCCGAGAGCGCTCCAGGAGGGCCCCAAGAGGCCCCCAGACGGCCCCAAGAGGCGCTCAAGAAACGCTTCCAAGAGGCCTCCAAGAGAGCCCCCAAAAAGCTCAAGAGGATCCCGGAGGCACCCAAGAAGCCTCCCCCAGACGCTCCAAGAGGCCTCCAAAACAAACACCGGCAGCAACAGCAGCACCACCACCAACAACATAAAGAACGGCACCATCAGCAGCACCAGCAGCAGCACCGACAGCGCAAGAACCAACAACACCACTAGCAGCACCAGCAGCAGCAGCACCACCACCACCAGCAGTACCAGCAGAAGCAACAGCACCAACAACAGCACCCGTACCATTCGCTACCCGAGATCTCCCAATTCACCGTTGTTGCCCACGCTGTTTCACTACGTGCGTCTCTTCCTCCCTTCTCCCGTCGGCTCTCCTGGGCATCGTTTCTGGCTGGGCAAAGGGGGCTGCGCGAGGCGCCCGCAATTGCACGAGGAAGCCGGCAGCCAAACCGCCCTTCGAGGGGGCGCCATTCACTCGCCTTGTCACAGCCCGTCCTCGCGCCCCGGGGACGGACTCCAGCTCATCAGGCGCCGTCGCGGTCCCTACGCTGCGATGTCCTGGCGCTCTCTGAGCACCCGCCCCTGCGCTCGGCCAGCGTAACCGCGGCGGCCCAGGCCCCCCCCCGGCGCCCTCCGCGCGTCTGCCCATGACACGTTTGGAGCAATTCGTTCCAATGCTCCGCGCTGCAGGAGGAGCACCCCTGGACCTGCCTCCCATCCTCCCCCCCTCCCCTTCCTGATCCTGGAGCCCCGGGCCGAGGGGGGGGCGAGAGGGCGAGAGCCCGCGCCTCGTCGGCGCAGCCGAGGTCGCCCCCGGCAAGACTGTCGCACCCCATCCCGAGGGTGAGACCCGGCAGCGCTCTGCGGAACACCTGCAGCAGGTGGGGCGCTTCGACCCTTTCTCCAGCAACTCCTCGACGCACGGCCCCCGCGCGAAGTCGCAGATACAAGGCGCAGCGCGCCGCCCAGGCCTCGCGCGGGCCTCCTCTGCGAAGGGGGGGCTCCGCTGCCTCGGGGGCGAGGAGCGCGGCGCGTGCCGACCCGGCCACCGTAGAGAGCCGACGGCCCAGCCAGCGTTTGCCGTGCCTCCATCGGCGCCCCCATCGCGTCGGTGAATCGCCTCTCGGCTCGCGCCCCTGTCGGGGATGGACAGACCCCCCTTTAGTAAAACGTGGTTTAGTGAAAACGACCTGAGGCCCAAACCTGGCGGGCGCAAGCCTGCAAAATGACGGCCGCGGCGCCCTCTCGAGAACCGAAAACGGACAATTCACTAATCGACGTGTCACTGTTGGGGGTTCTGTCCGCCCCCGCCCCTGGAGAGCCGGGGGATCCATCCGCCCTGCCAGCGACGACCGAGCTCGCGCCCGAGCACCGCGCGCTCGCCCTCGCGGCTCCGACGGTCGCCCCCCCCGGGGCGACGGGGGCCCCGCGCCCCGCTCCGTGGGCGCGGGCCAGGGGGGGTGCCTTTGCGCTGGCCCCATCTTCTTGTGCCTCCTCCTC
>CAUYUJ010007769.1:0-35000 GCA_963575745.1 Prorocentrum cordatum
TGTGGAGCCCCCCCCCCCTGTGTTGGCGTTGGTGCCCATTTCCAGGCCTCCAAAGGAAGGATGTTGGGCCCTCTGGGCCAGGGGGGGGGGGGGGGCGCGGCGGGGGAGGAGGGTTCGGGCTGCCCCTCTGGGGGGGGAGGCGGGAGGATGCTGGGCCGCGATGTATCAGGGGGCGATCACGTTGTGGGGGCAGCGGGGGCTGCAGGAGAGGAGCCCCTGGGGGCCCCTAGAGAAGGATGCCTTCCGGGCCCGGCAGGGGGACTTCTGAGGGCCCGCAAAGTGCAGCTTTCTTTCCCTGCATTTTTCGCTAGAGTGGGCGCACGAGGAGGGTGAGGAGGAGGGACCCTGAGATCCTGGCGATGCAATTTTGTTCACAGCCGGCGTTGTCGCTCAATCTCGAGCCCTGGGACCCTCACAGATCGCCCCGGCTCGAAAAATTAAGCAGCGAGATGGGGTCGGGTTTTGGTCGTGATTTTTTCCATTCTGCATTTTTTGTTGTAACGTCGGATCTCAGGGGAGGCAGGGTGAGGGGGAGGGGGAGGCGCCAGTCTGGGCCTCGCGGAGGATCGCGCTGAATCGCCGATGCATCGCCCGATGTGGAGCCCGATGTGGCTCGATGTGGAGCCCGATTTGCTTCACGTCGACGTCGCCCATGCATCGCCGACGTCGACGATGCATCGCCGGTGCGTCGTCGATGCGTCGCCGATGCATCGTCGATGTATCGGCGATGCGGCGCGACCCTCCGACCCCATCTACTCTCAGGCGATCGCAAACATGGATCAAGGGGGCGTGGAATAGCGACGGGTCCCGTTTCCATTGGAAATCGCGGATTTCCGACGCCGGACGAGGCGTCACCAGCCGCATTTTGGGGAGGGCACCTCCCCCGATCCATGGATTTTGCGGCCGCACACCAAATCCATGGATCTCTGACCCATGTTTGCGCGCCCCCGATACTCCGACCCCATCTAGGAGGCCTCTAGACAGAGGAGAGTTACTCGGAAGTGCCGGAAGTTTCTCAGAGCGTGAATTACCTACCCCGCTTTCGCTTCCAGGCAAAACCAAGTCATACCACGCGCCTCCTCGTCAAGCGGCCTGACCAGTACAGGCCGTAGTTTGGCATCGCTTGGTATCTCTTGGAAGCGAGGGTGGTCAAAAGCGAGGTAGGTTTTTTTGCCCCCTAGTGTCGGGGGAGCGTAAGACCCGGGTTTGCCAGGACTCGGGTTCGCCATCGTTTTTTGACGACCGCGATTCGGATTTTGACGAGTAGGAGTTTCGTGGGATGTCTGCAGCGGGAGGCCTCGTCAAAATGCAGGCTCGGCCTCGACATTTTTTTGACGACCTCGTCGGGGATTTCCGAGTCCCCTGTACCCAGGTCTTACGTCCCCCTGATAGTGTCGTGGTGCTGTCTGGACCCTTCTCACCCCACGGCCCCCCCCTCCCGAACTGAAGTGCGGAAGTGCTGGAGGGCCGGAGTGCACAGGCGGGTTTGCCAGCGTGGGCCCCGAGCAGTAGGTCGGCATCGCTCGGACGTGTGCATTCTTCAGGAGGGAAAAAAACACACAGACACAATGAATCCTCGATTCCCAGGAAAATATGGGAAAATAGGGGAATTGGGGGGGAGGACAAAAACCCAGAAAATATGGGAAAATATGGGGAATATTTTTATTTGTGTGTATTTATTTGTGTGTGTCCTTATTTCCCTTTAATAGGCAGGTTTGCCAGCGTGGGCCCCGAACAGTAGGTCGGCATCGCTCGGACGTGTGCATTTTTTCCTTCGGCGAGGACCATCGAGGAGCATCCTTCAGGAGGGAGAAACACACAGACACAATTATTTGTCAATTTCCAGGAAAGTATGCGAAAATATGGGAAGTGGGGGGGAAGACAAAAACCCAGAAAATATGGGAAAATATGGGGGATAGAAAATATGGGAAAATATGGGGGATCTTTTTATTTGTGTGTATTTATTTGTGTGTCCCAGGGCCCCTTTAATCCTTGATCATTTCGCGAAAAGACCACGCACGAAACCGAAAAAAGCATAGGAAATGGACGTCCGAGCGATGGCCAGCAAGGGCTTCGCCCCATGCCGCCGGCCCCCTGTCTCGGAGAATGGGACGTGCAAGCGCTGAAATAAGAGGTCTGGGCGCCGCCGTGAAGCAGTTTTTGGGACCTGTTTGTTTTTCGACCCTGATCCTCCGGATCTGCGTGAGGGGTGCCACCGAATTTCAAACATGTAGCAAGTCCCGTGTGTGTTTTTGGACTCTGACCCTACGGATAATTTCAGAAATGTGACAAATCCATTATGTTTTTGGACCCTGACCCTGCCGACCTGCGTGAGAGGTGCCGCCGAATTTCAAACATGTAGCAAATACCGTGTGTGTTTTTGGACCCTGTCCCTGCTATCGAATTTCAAAAATGTGGCAAATCCCATGTGTGTTTGGACCCTGACCCCGCCGATCTGCGTGAGGGGTGGCAGCAAATTTCAGAAATGTGGCAAATCCCATGTGTTTTTGGACCCTGACCCCGCCGATCTGCGTGAGGGGTGCCAGCGAATTTTAGAAATGTGGCAGATCTCCTGGGTTTTCGGACCCTGACCCAGCCGATCTGCGTGAGGGGTGGCAGCAAGTTTCCGAATCTTGGCAAATCCCATGTGTTTTTGGACCATGACTCTGCCGATCTGCGTGAGGGGTGCCAGCAAATTTCAGAAACGTGGCAAATCCCATGTGTTTTTGGACCCTGACCCCGTCGATCTGCGTGAGGGGTGGCAGCAAATTTTAGAGATGTGGCACATCTCCTATGTTTTTGGACCCTGACCCCGCCGATCTGCGTGAGGGGTGGCAGCGAATTTCAGAAATGTTGCAAATCCCTTATGTTTTTGGACCCTGACCCCGCCGATCTGCGTGAGGGGGGCTATTTTTACTCACCCCGGCAATTCAGACAACACGCTCAGGGCGTGCTAGACCTGCTCGTTTGGGCCGCCCCCCCTCGCGCGGTCCATCAACAAGGAACAGTAAGCAGCAAGAAGCAGAACTGTAACAGTGGAAACTGGAAGCTGCAACTGGTGCAGGAAACTGCGAACCTTCGGCCTACAGTCTGGTGGCCCCACAAGGGGGCCGGCGGATTCATTGTTTAGCCGATCGGCGCGGGCCCTCGCATCCCCCCCTCCCCCCCATGGAGTAGATCTTGGCTGTTTGGGGCTTCTGTTTCAAGCAGGTGGAGTCTTCCTCATCATAGGACGCACTGTTGCAAACAGACGCGCTAAGCAGAGGTCCAGAGCCAGACCCCCCCCCTCCCCCCCCCTTCACCCAGAGTCGAAACGCCGAATAAGAACACGTTCACTTGCGCTCTCGATGTGCCACACATGTGGTGCAATATGCGTTGTGAAAGCTATCGAAGACGCTTGCGGCGGATCACCGCCGCCCCCTGGCCATTTATGATATCCCTATGTGGTTTAACATTCGGGCTGTGAGTTCCCCCAGCCGTTGCGGCAGCCCTTCGGGGAACACGTGCGGGAGGAGGATGAGAGGGAGGGTTCTTTGGCCGTCTGACGGCCTCCCTGGCCCGTCCGACGCCGTCGGAAGCTGTTTTGGGAGCCTCTCTCGGCCGTCTTGGGGCGCTTCGGGTCGCCTTGAAGGCCATCTTGGGCCGACTTGGGAGCCTTGCCGTCCTGGGACCATCTTGGAGGCCTCTTGGGCGATCTTGGGGCAGTCTTGGGGACCATCTTGGGCCGTCGGAAGGCCGTTTTGAAACAAATGCAACAATCCATCAAACGCCTCAGAAAAGTCAATGATGTTGGCCTCTTCGGGCCTTCCTGGAGGACCTCTTGAAGGCCTCTTCGGCCGTCTTAGGGGGGCCTCTTGGGCGCTTCTTGGACCGTCTTGGGCTCTCTTGGGCCATCTTGGCGGTCTTGGAGGCATCTTGGGACCGCCTTGGAGGCTCTCTTGGGGATATCTCGGGGCCTCTTGGGGCCCTCTTGGCCGTCTTGGAGGCAGCCTGCAGGCAATCCTGACCGTCTGGGAGGCGATTGAGCCAAGAGAGTTGGATTGTTCCGCACTTTCCGCGGCTCTGCGGGTGGCCAGCGGGTTGGGCCGAAGCCCCACGGGGAGCTCTTCAGAACAAAACAAAAAAAACAAACAAACAAAAAAAAAACTGCCAGGCATGTAACCCCTGTGGCGAGACCACATGGGGGCGGCGCACCGGATGGCCTTCGGCCCAACCCGCCACCGTGTTTGGGGTCGTGGCTCGGTGTCCTCAGGGCTGCCTGTGGGGGTCCATTGGGCGGTCGTCCTTCCGGAGCCTCTCGGAGGCAGTGTTGAGGCCTCTTGGGGGCCTTGGGGTCTATCGGGGCCTCTTGGCGGCCTCCTGGGGCCTCTTTGGGGCCTCTTGGGACCCGCTGGCGTTCTCAAGGGCCTTCTTTGGGCGTAGGGCGCGAAAAGTCAGTCCGTGTTCCCCCCTCTTGGGTCCATCTTGGGACAGTCTGAGGGCCCTCCTTGGCCGTCTTGGAGGCCTCTTGGGCCGTCTTGGAGCGATCTAGGGGGCCTCTTGGGACGTCATGGGGCGTCGGAAGCCCGAAAAGGCGAGAACGCCAACATTTTTCGAATACCCTGGAAGGTCAGTGATTCTTGTCTCTCCGGGGCCCTCTTGGAAAGTCTCCTGGAGGCCTCTTGGGGCGTCTTGGAGGCCTCTTGGGCCGTCCGGAGGCCATCTAGTCTTGGAGCGATGCTTCGGCGACCAGGGGCTTTCTCGGAACGTCTTGGGGGGCTATTGGGGCACTCTTGGCTCGTCTTGAGCCCTCTTGGGCGCGAGAAGACGCGCAGGGACCGGGAGACACGCAAATTTGGAGCCCCGGCTCCTTAGTTTTTCAATCGTGAGGACTGGGGACTGAGGACCGCAGAGGGCCTGAGGACACTCCAACGTGTGCCTCAGGGCACGGTGGCGGATATGGCACCAACCACGTGGTGTCAGTTTTGTGGCGCGAGGTGTGAGGTGGAAGCTATGTGGAGCAAGATCTGCGCCCCTCCCCAACATTTTCCTGCCGTCCTCCTCCTGCCCCTCCCTCCTGGGCTCCTCCTGTGGAACCCCTAATTGCAACCCCCTCGAACCCCTTGACACCCTTCCTTCCCCCCATCTCTCACTCCGTCCGCCTCCTTCCTGGTCTTCTGCCTCCCCCGCCCCTATGCTTTGATCGGTGTCCTTCTCTCGCTCCTCCATCCTGCCTCACCCTCCTTCACCTGAAGCAGGGCTCAAATCTGTGCATTCCGAGGTCCTAAATGGTAATGGCCGGGTACACAATGAAAAATTCGAGTTCAACCAGGAACGGATGTTCCAGCGAAGCCTTACAGGTTAAACAGGAAGTCGAATAACATCGATGATTCTGCATACATAAAATTGATGGGCACGCGAAATTTTGCCTGCGTGCAGCCGACGGAGCAGAGATCCGAGGCGGGTTTCGCTCCTCCCCGTCCACCTCCCTCCTTACCTCCCTCCCTCCCTGCGCAGCCGCGTGCCCGGCCGGCCGGTGCGCTCTGCAAATGGGATCGGGGGCCTTGAGACGGGGGTCAATGCAGACGGGGGTCAGCCAGGGCACCAGATCCTGCAGGATCCTGCGAAGACCCCTTTTGGCTGACCCGGGTTAGCGAGCCGCTCGTGGCCGCGAGGCGGCCGCGCCTATTGGCTGACCCGGGTTTGCGACGACCTGCGTTGCAGTTGTTCTTCCTGCAGTGCAGTTTTTTGGTTTCCCGCTGACCCGGGTCTGGATTGACCCGGGTCAGAAGATCCCCGATGGGAGCTGGCGAATTCCCCCCATCCCAAGAAGGGCACGCCGCCAGGCGGTACCCACTCCCAGGGGGGAGGGCGTGCGCCAAAACCGGAGCCCCTGCACGGGTGCCTCAGCCCCCCGACGTAGCGTGTTTCTGTGGCCGGCGTGCTCTCCAGAGGTCCCGGCCCATTCTCCATGGCCGGCTTCTCATCCCGAGTCGGTTTTTCCCAGCCATCCTGTGGGGTCGGGTCCTCGTTTTGAAGAGACGTCGCCCCGCGTTCCTCCTCTCCCCTCCTCCTCCTCTCCCCTCCTACTCCTCCTCCTCCTCCTCCTCCTCCTCCTCCTCCTCCTCCTCCTCCTCCTCCTCCTCCTCCTCCTCCTCCTCCTCCTCCTTCCACACGTTTCACCCACCCAGCACAGCGCTTCGTGGCCCCACAAGGGAGCTCCACCGAAGCCCCCGGTGGGACCGCCCGCATGCGTCCCCCACACCCAATTTGGCATTTTCACCCACCCAGTACAGCGCTTCGTGGCCCCATAAGGGAGCTCCACCGAAGCCCCCAGTGGGACCGCCCGCATGCGTCCCCCACAGGGAGCTCCACCGAAGCCTCCAGTGGGACCGCCCGCATGCGTCCCCCACACCCAATTTTGCATTTTCACCGACCCAATACAGCGCTTAGTGGCCCCATAGGAAGCCCCACCGAAGCCCCCAACAGGGCCGCCCGCATGCGTCCCCCACACCCAATTTGGCATTCTCACCCACCCAGTACAGCGTTTCGTGGCCCCATTCCAAGCCCCCAATGGGACCGCCCGCATGCGTCCCACAGGCCTCACATGGTATTTTCACCCACCCCGTGCAGCGTTTCGTGGCCTCATAGGGAGCTTCACCGACGGCCCCAGTGCTACCACCCGCTTGCATTCCCCCCCCGCCCAGCGCAGCTCTTCGTGGCCCCATAGGGAGCTTCACCGAAGAAGATGTTCACAATTGCGGTACCCACAACTTCATATGGCCGGGTCCTTCGCCAGGATAACTCTGCGGCCCCGAGAGCCGAGAGTGACGAAGACCTTCCCGTCAGAAGTCTGTCCATGGCCCGCGGTGGTCTGGGACGCCAGGAGGAGCGCCACGGAGGGGCTGAGCAGCGGGAGCTCGCCTCCCTCCCCGACGACAACGGCCTTGGCCCCTCGGCCGAGCGTGGGAAGGAGGACATCATCGTCGTCGCTGGTGGTCGTCGTCGTCGTCGTCGCCGTCGCCGTCGCCGTCGCCGTCGCCGTCAGCCGTCAGCCGTCAGTCGTCGGTCGTCAGTCGTCGTCGTCGTCGTCGTCGTCGCCGTCGTCGTCGTCGTCTTCGTCGTCAGTCGTCAGTCGTCAGTCGTCGTCGTCGTCGTCGTCGTCGTCGTCGTCGTCGTCGTCGTCACCGTCACCGTCACCGCCACCGCCTCGTCCTCGTCCTCGTCCTCGTCCTCGTCCTCGTCCTCGTCCTCGTCCTCGTCCTCCCCCCGTGGCAGACTCCTGCCGGCAGCCGGGCGCCGAGCCCCCTGGGCCGCGCCCGCGTCGTGCGGGAGGGCCCCGCGGCGTCCATGGGCGCGCTGCCGCCCGAGTGGTCCACGGCTCCCCGGGGCCTCGGCGGCCCTCCGTGGCCCCCCCGCGGCCCCTCGGCGCCCCCCCGGCGTCCGGCCTTCGGGCTCCTCCTCCCTCCCCCCTCCTCCTCCTCCTCCTCCTCCTCCTCTTCCTCCTCCTCCTCTCCTCCTCCTCCTCCTCCTCCTCCTCCTCCTCCTCCTCCTCCTCCTCCTCCTCCTCCTCCTCCTCCTCCTCCTCCTTCTCTCTCCCCCTCCTCCTCATTTTCCTCCTGTGCCCCCAGAGTATAGCGGCGAGCTGGCAGTCAACGCCCCCGCCCTCGGTGGGAAAGGATCGAATGTCCGTTCGTATTCCCCCTCTGGGGCTTTCTTGGAGCCCTTTTGGGGCCCTCCAGGGGCTGCCTTGGGCAGTCGTGGGGGGCCCCTTGGGCTGTCTCTGGGCCCTCCTGGGGCGTCTTGGAGCCTTCTTGGGGGCCATTTGGGCCTGTCAAGACGTAAAATCAGAGTGTACTGAAAATGCACGTTTGTCCAACCAAGGGAATGGGATGCTTTCGGCCTCTTGGGGCCCTTTCGGCCATCCTCTGGAGGCAGTTTGGGGCTGCCTTGGGGGCCGCGTGCGACATATTGAAGCCATCTTGGATCGCCGTGACGCTCGCTCTCTTCGGCTGTCTTGGCGCTCTGGCTGGGCCCTGTTGGGCTGCCTTGGTGCTGTTTGGGGTCTCCAGAAGCCCTGGGGGGTGCGTTGATGAGCTCGCCCCCCCCCCCCCCCCCCCCCCCCCCCCCCCCCCCCCCGCGGAATGGCATTTTGGACCCCAGCGGAGGGACAGCCAAATGCTGCTTCACACGCCTTCTCACCCCTGGCAACTCTACAGCGAGCTGGGCGTTGTATGTGAGTGGGAACGAGCGTGCATCCGCGGCTGCTTGGCTCAAAGCGGCCGGCCGCCTAGATCTGACTACACTTCAGTGCGAGGTGTATCTTTTGCCATCCATACCAAAACTGCTTGAGATGGCTCGCCTCCTACTACTGGGATTATCGTTACTACGATACAACAGAGCTGGAGCTTTGCTTCGCCTAAGGCGAAGCTGCTGGTTGGGCCTCCCAACTCCTTTCAAATTTGGTAGCGGAGCTTGCCTATGGTGGTCAGCTTGGGCTCTACTCCTCACCATCCACAGCAGTATCTGGTGGACTACTGACGTGGTGGAACATCAGGGTGCAGTGGGTTTGCGCGGAGGAATGCGTACAACTATGCAGCGTAGCACGGACAGTTGCAGTGATAGCTCTGCCTACGCAGAGAGGCCCCTTACTCGCGTCCTATCTCCCTGTGCTACTACACTCCTGAAGTCTACCCACCTACTCAAATTAAAAACTTCTTCGAAGACATAATGCATGAAAACGTGCGATACGACATTGTGCCACCTCCACCCCCGCGCAGGCTTACGACCACACACCGCAAACCCCAACCAACTACATTCGACTACGACCTGCAAGGCCATTGGATTGGTATCACTACCTGTGGGCTCACATGGGTTGCTATCGGGTGCGCGGTGGGACACGTGCGTGGCGGAGACGACGCAAGAACGACCGGCCCCCATTGGGACCCGTCCTGCCAAGTACCTTTTCCGCGAATTCGCTCGCGAGGTGCATGCCTGGATCAACGTGACCACAGGCAACATGGCGCCCTCCCAACAAGCTGCAGCCTTGCA
The DNA here is from genome assembly GCA_963575745.1 of Prorocentrum cordatum. Classification (NCBI taxonomy): domain Eukaryota; class Dinophyceae; order Prorocentrales; family Prorocentraceae; genus Prorocentrum; species Prorocentrum cordatum. The sequence continues at coordinate 9,031 of CAUYUJ010007769.1, forward strand.
ACGAGGCGCGGGGGGCCTCGCACGGACCATAGCCAAGATAATTCCCCCAGCAGTTATCACTTTCGGCGTTAACATGGGTGGCCGCCATACCGATGGCGGCACCTACATCATGTTCCTCTTAAGTACGAATTCCGAGAACCTAGAAGAGGAACGCCAACTCAATTCTGGCACAGCTCCCATTGACTTCTGAGTCCATGCGGGAGGACGGATCGACCAGACTCTGACACGCTTCGAGATAGCCCGCTATGAGGCTGATACAGCAGGCTTTAACATCCCCAACTTCCAATTTCTGGCAGTCATTTTATCCAGTGCCTTTGGAGTGGGGGCGTCGCGTGCACAGCAACTCCTGCAACCACTAAACCACCGCATGCCGATGGGGCCAGCGACAGTTTGACTCTCTACTTGAACGCGCTAGGTCGTGTGCTCACATCGCTGAGAGAACCCCTGGCAATATTGGTGGCATTTTCAGTCACGGTCACCGAACCGAGATCTATCGCGCCGAGGCAAACGCAGGGCGACCTGCTAATATCGTCTGGAATGACGATGCGCAGCCAACAGAGACCACTGCACGACTGGCTCAGAATGGCGGTTCGGCCTCGGGGTCGCAAGACTCCTGGGCCAGGTTTCGGGGGCCACCCGACGCAGTGGCCCCGTGCGCAAGTCGCAGCCCTAATGGGCTCAGCGGGGCAACCGGCTGAGTCCGACTTCGACTCCGGCGCTGGCACCGACGCGTCTTCGGATGACGAGGCTACCGTCCTTGACTATTCCGATATGCCACGTATCTCACGGAAGAACAGCAGGCGCAATGGTTATTCTTAGGATGCCAGAAGTATAGACGCAGGTGGAGGCGATTTTTGAGAAAAAAAGCAAAAAAAACAAAAACAAGTTCGTCAGGCACGGCGCATCATCCGACGAGCACCCAAGGGAAAAATGCAAGGGTCGAGGTAAGGGTAGAGGTAAGCGGCGGCGATTGCATGGCAGAGGCACGTTAGCATTCCTAGCACCCCTAACCGGGCCACACTGCGAAGAGATGTTCCTAGGTGCAGGCAGGAACCGCAGGCGTACATCAGGAAAAGGTAAGGCACGTCGGGGAGGCCCGAATGATGCCAACGGTAAAGCTACGGAGTGCGACATACGCCATCACATACAGCACTTTCGCCGCGAACGCCTTCAGGGCGATGGGAGAGGCAGAGGCCCGTCGATGCATCCGGCTCAAACTGATTCGGATATACAGTATTTTGGTTTGGAGTCACTTTTGGCCGACCTTGCCGACAGCTCTGTTGCAGTTGTTAACTTCGCGGTTGCCAGGTATTCGAGTGCCGGCATGTCCCTCGAGAATTATGCCGGCGGGCTGTTCGAAGAATGTTCACTGGCCACAATGAGATCGATCTGGCAGACTGGCTGGGCACGCCCATCGCGGGGCAACCTGCTAATATTGAATGAGTCGAAAACTTCCACGCGCCCGCCGAAGGATTTGGCGAAATGGCGGGGGCACCCGCAGATTCAGAAGCCACTTCCTGCGACAGCGGAGGAAATGCAGCTGATGTGCTTTATCCTCGGGCTATTGACAATCCGACACACATGGAATTGAATGACGATGGCCCTTGGCGGGGAAATCCGCGAGGTATTAGCGATTTGCCTGAGCGCATTCAGTGCGAGCTCGGCCGCAACGAAGGATTCAACAAGCATTCGCAGCTTCGGGCCGCCCCATGGGCCGCCAGGGGCGATCGGCAAGCCGCCAGTCCTGGAGACGCAAGTGTCGCGCCGACGACGATGGCGAAGGATGGGGAGATGGGAGATGGGAGATGGGGAGAATGACGAGAATGGCGGAGCCAGGTCCTCAGCGGCTCACCCGACCGCGCGCACGCGCTCCAGCGGCGCTCGGCCTAGCGGCCTTCAGCGCCCTCATCCTCCTGATGCGAGGAAGCCAAGGGCCCCTTCCACGGAAGGCCAATAGACCTGGCACTCCCCCGCGGGAGCGCGTGCGGGGGCGCCCGCCTCAGGGGGGATATCCAGAAGACGAGATACCGCGCCTTATTAGCTATTCGGATGCTGGATTGGCTCGCCAGCACATAGACCCAGATGTAATGCAACATTGGTTGGGCAAGGGTTGGACTGAGCACCATATCCGACACTGGCATGCTCTTCGCAAGGTTGATCGACGTACACAAGGCATGGTCATTCGCCCAGAAATGACAGGGGCCGTCAAAACACAAGAAGCCCTGATAAAGCGTGACCACAAGAGGGCCATCGCCGAGGAGCGGAAACTTCACAGAGGCGTCGTCTGCGCATGCTGCGAGCATGCCGACCACAGGCTCGGCTGCCCCATGAGACGCCCATCAAGGAGCCCCAACTTCCTCAGGACACCGTGGGCCCGAAAACGACTACGAACAAGCTACAGCCCAAGCAATATCCCAATATATTAAGATATGGAATCATCTTTCATATGTTCATGAGTCAAAGATATTCAACCGCGATTACAATGCGGGGAAACCTGCTTCGCCCAAACCAGAAGAAGACGACCAGCAATACTATGATGAAGCTGAAGACATGGCCGAAGCGGTAGACCCCACGGCAGAAGCTCCTGCAGGGTACGCCTCGGATTACTCCGACGCCCTCTCCACTGTCACGGACGCCACTTACTAAACGGACACCCCCATTGACCTCAGGTACATCGTCACGAAAGACGTGGATTTCTCCCCAAGAAAGATGGGTCGTCTACCGCGCTGGATCTGTAGGTTGGGTACAGACCAGAATTAAGAGAAGGCTTAGCGCTGACAACTATGACCTGACCGTCAGGGGCAAGGCTACTATCGGGAATATAGCATTCAGAAAGCCCGATGGGGTGGACCTTAACCCTGGCAGAGGGCCCGGGCGATATGGGTCATGGATCCCCGCATGGGCAACGCCGAAAGCACCTCCTCCCAGGCCGAAGGCATATCCACCTATTGATATATCTCCATCTTCGGATTCGTCGGGTCAGTCTAAGTCACTCGGACCTGATCAGCTTGCGCACCGCCTAAACAGAAGAAGAGGAAAAGCCCAGATGATCCCAATCCTGGAGATAGCAAGCAACAACGACCTGCGGGGCGACCTGCTGATCGACGTCGATCCAGAGGACCAGCTGCGGCCGCCCCAGCAGCTGCATGTGCAAGGCGCCAGCGCTCCTACTCCGAAGGGCCCTGTACCAAGTCGCGGCCCTACACCTGGCCGGACACACAGGACTGGCTGGACGCCGACGCTGGAGGGATCCATCAAGAGATGTTTCTTCGTCGAGGCGTGGTGCCGGGAAGAGGTTATCGGAAACTACATCGAGGGCATGGGGGGTAGTTCCCAAAGACAAGAAGTGCGAGTACTACAACATCAAAGAGAAGAAACGCCAGGATTTCGACATCAGTACCCCGCCAAGGACCCCTCGGACGCCCAGAGGATCTGCAGGCGCTGCCGCGTCATCGGCAGGTGCCCGCGCACCTGCGGCGTCGGCAGCAGATCAGAGTACTGCGGGGCAACCTGCTCTTACTTGGAAAAATTCCCGTTAAATGCCGACAGTGTTGGGACTGCATACGCACCACCAGGCGTATGAAGATCAACCCAGCATATCACCCCCGTAATGATGGCGGGTCTGATCTATAAATCGTGGTGGGATGCGACATCCAGGATACTGCCGTCAACGCCGATCAGGACACTCATGCGCGCCAGGTTGCACGCGGCATCCTGCGCGGGCGCCCGGCGCTCACGCATCTGTCCGAGAAGACCGACTTGATGGGGGCCCTTCAAGCAGACAGAGTTGTTGGTCCAGATTTGACCTTTGAGGAACAGCGCTGCTGCTCAGAGTGGCTCACTACTGCTACTCGTCACAAACCACTTCGCAACAACTACATATTTGATTTGTTTCTGAGAGCAGCACCATCTTTCGACGAATTCGACGGATGGGCGGAGATCTCAGAGCTTCTTAACAAGTGGCCACCTGAGGGATGCGATCGTTACCGCCCCAAGCAACTGGAGACTGTCCAGCGTTGTCTCAGGAGCCGCCATTGGGCATATCAAGCACTAACTGTGCTGACTTGATTGGCATGGTCGACAACGCTGGGATGCAGAAAAACAGGCTCCAGATCGCTGCCGAGATGTACGAGACATATTTCACGCGCCCAAGTAATAGGCACAGCAGTCCTGGGTTTAACATGTCCTGAATCATTGTATATGAGGATAACGGATTTGACCATTCCAGGTGCACCTTGTTATTTCACTCATGGTACCCACTGGGAAAATACACCGAACATACTTCGCATAGGGATGTCATGCGGCGCCGACGACACCATCAATTTGATATCAAGAGAAAAGGTAGACAGTTTGTGCATGCTTGCCCATATTTACCTGGTGACAACAGAATCCAGTCCGGCCTGCGCGTCGACTCCGAGGTATTAATTATGGTTCGTCTGAAAAACGTGTTTCGTTTGAAAAACTTGCTATTTGGCGCTCAGCAAGTGAAATTATTATGTCGGCGGGCCGGAATGGCAGAATTCCTCCGACTCACATCGTCCAGCTTATCGGCATTCTGCCCAACGATAAGTGCCGGTATAACCGCGTGGGACATGTATGGATCAATCCCTCATGCCTGTGGGACAACGCGCAGAAAAATATGAAAAGTGATCTTGCTCTCGACGAGTTTTACGAATTTCAAGATGATGCATCATCGGCCCAGACGCAGCAGCTGCCAGTGCGGGCAGGGCAACCTGCGTCGTTGGGACTCCACAGAGTGGGACTCCACAGAGTGCTGGGAGCACCAACAGCCTACAGGCAAGGCTCCAGAGCATTCGGATGGACCCACAGCTACCAGGCTTTGCAGGCGACGTCGCCGTTCGCATCGCCGCGTCCACATGCGGGGCAACCTGCTTTCCCTGACCGCCACGCTGCACATGCGGACCCAAATCCATCACCGGACAACCCAAATCGGCACGGATACGCGCCGGCATTTTTCAGTCATCCGACATACGATCCGACAGCTGCAGAGCACCCTGCAGCACCACCGATGGACTTCCCATTATATCCCGACTACCATGCTCAGGTGACGGGCGACCCTCGCGCGGGAACGCAGCCAGAGAACCCGTATGCACGGGCGACAGCCGACGATTTACACCAGTCTCAGTAGGCACGTGGCTCTGGTTACACGTCAGGTGTGCCGGGCCAGATTCCTCATCATGGATATTTGGCTACCCCTATGGACTCAGATGTGACCAAACAGGCCCCCGGCCTGGCAGCGCCATCATCCATGGGGGAGTTGCGCCCAGAAATTCTGGCCATCCACGAGGCGCAGCAGGCCAACCTCTCAATGTAATTGGCCCGCCAGCGTCGCAATCATGAGCGCCGGGCGAACAGGGCGCTGGGTCGCGCGGGGCAACCTGCTACTCCAATTACAGCAGGGACACTTGTATTACACCTGGCAGCACTTGCAGCCATGCAGCCACGATGGATTCCACCGATCCAGTATGAGGTTGGTGAAGCCACTCTGGAGCGTCAGACGCGTATCAGGCCATTGACTTCATGCATCGCGACAAGGGCTGGAGGGTTCAGTGTGGTCACATATTCCATGCGCAGTGCTGGGAACCGAGTGGCGCGCGCTCGCGTGGACAGGCAGTTGGCTGGTACTATGGAAAGTACTGCAACTGAGGCACCCTGCGCCATGTGCAGGGGCGTTGGTCTAATCACAGCTGAGTTTCATGATGCCCTCGCTGGAGATCAAGATGCAGCAAGTCGTCATGGAGGAATACTCCGAGGGGCCAACGTACTCAGGGACCTTCACGAAGAGCTGAACCGCATCACGGCGATGATGATGAGCAACGCGGCAGTCGCCTCAACAACACCTGCGGGGCAACCCGCTTCATCGGCAAATGCGGTGCCGGCGACGGAAGCCACCGCGCCGGCTCTGGATGCGCCTATGCAATTAATAGCGGAAACAGCCAACAATGCAGGGGCACCTGCCACGACTGCACCTGCCGCGTTGCCGGCCAACGATATGTGGCTGAGGTGTGTGGAAAGAGCCACCGAGAGGAGCGCGCAGTGGCTTCAAGCTCCACATGCCTACATGCCATATGGGCGAGACACCCGCCCGCGCAGCCAGCGCAGGACGGAGAGTCCGGCGAGCGCACGCAGCGGCATCAGTGCGATATCCGAGCGCGACATGCTACACGTTGTGTTGATGGCGAACAGAGATGGCCAGATAGGCATGCGCGCTGACGAGGCCCGCTCGCGCCATGCCCGCTAACGTTCGTGAACATGCCGCTCGCATCTGCACCACGCCCGCGCATGCATGACGAGTGTCCTACGGCCTGGATTTCCGAGAAGAGCGTCACTACGGAGGAGGAGGCCCGCGGATGCATTAACGACTTCACGTCCCTGACAAGGAACGACTGGGTGTTGGAGCGGAGCCGCCGCAAGGGCATGCATGGTACGACACTGTCTGAGGTGCCAGGAATATCCCGAGAACGCCATGATTTGGCTATGGCCGCGAACAATGGGACCATGGTAGATAGAATGTTGACCCTATTTCTGGACATCGGCAGCAACATCAACGCCATTGGTCTAAAGACGGCGCAAACATGCGAACGCGTATCCCGCTCCCATGGACACGATATCGAGAAGCGGAACCTGACGAAGAGGCTCTACGTGTCGGGAGTGGGACATGGTGCCGCTGTATGCGACAAGTCTCTGCGCTGCAAAATCGCGTCCAAAGAAAAAGGAGATCCGGCGGGGACGCCTGCTGCGCCGAGACTTGATACCTACCCAGCTAACGTGGCTGAGGGTTCAGGGGGAAATCTCCCTGCTATCCTGGGTCTGGGGAGTATGTCTAACATGGGGGCTATCCTGATCTTGGAGCAGGGACGCGAGAAGATGCTCATCCCTGCTGAAAACGCCACCAGGGCACCTGGCGCTCAAGGTCGACGAGTGCGGGGCCGCAACTGAGGACAAAAGGTCGATGCTGTTTACTATCACGGCCGACCCTCACTGCGAGGATGCCCCGCTGCTCGTCAAAGAGGCAGCTGACACAGAGCCAGCTGCGGGGCGACCTGCTTTGAGTAGCGCGGGGGCACCTGCGATGAGCGATGCCCATACATAAATGATGTCACAGGATACCAAGGGCATCAGCTTTCCCATTAACCAAGGGACTTTAGCTTTCACGATCCAGTCTTTGGTGAACAACACCTTGAAGACCTGGCATCGCAGGAATACGTCCTTCGGGACTATCCCCACACCGGCCGACCAGGACTTTGCCATGCGGAACTTGCAGGCGAAGGTCTATCAGGCCATCTCCGAGGAGGGCGATAAGTGGATGCCGCCCGACGCGAAGGCAGGGACACCTGCGGAAGGGGATGATGCCGCTGAGAAGTTTGCTATATGTATGTCGAGCAGCGACTCTGCAGCGCAGCATGGCACGGGCATTTGGACGTCCCCATCGCTTGAAAATGAGTGACGGGGGCAGGCGCGCGCCACGGCCACCCGCGCTTGCTCCGACAGGCCGAACAGAACATACAGGCTCTGTCATCTAGCGCGGGGAAACCTGCATTCTTTTCTCAGGCGTCGGCTGCGCGCGACAGGGACATTGGCAAGCCCGGCTGCGCGGCTGCCCAAAACAGCAGTGGGCCCGGCTGCGCGGCCGCTGCAGCAAAGGAACGCTCATCGCATCATTCTCATTCTCGTGCACTGGTCATTGAGGACACACGGGCAGCTTGCGCTGAACTCCGAGCTCGTGGTTACAGCTGTGACCGCATCACGCATACAGAGGCTATGACCTCTACTGGTACACAGTATTTGGGTGCTCTACTCCTGGGGGATGATCAATTGCTGCGGGTGGCAACGCTTGCTGACTGGTACGTTAGGTTGCCAGGAAAGCGGGCAGGGCCACATTATCAACGCAGCCAAAATGTGATGACTAAGGCTCGGGCTCTACGCATGTCTATTGTACTTGTGGGACCGCCAGGTTATTTTTGGAAACAGGATCCCATGCGAGATGCCATTGAAGATCTGGGCTTGCAGGTCATGCGCATGCGATGCTGCCATTTCAGTTTGAAATGCGACCGCTCAGGTAAGTTGCCTAGCGGATCAGATCTGCATTTGACAACTACCTACACGCGCATCCCAACCAAGTCGTTGAGATGTACGCGTCAAATTGCAGGGGGACCTCCCCAACTTGCTGACCCTGAATTGGACTGGTATGGCCAAGGCGCTCAGAAGGCAGAAGGGCGCAACAAAACATTTGGCAATCACGACCACGAGATTGATTGCTCACATGGATGTTCACGAAACAAAGAGAACCCACACGAGTGCTGTACACCTTAGCATTCACACACGAGTGGATAAACGAGCTCAAACTTACGTTCAGTCTTCAGAGAATGGCCATGAATGGGAGCATGTCGTAAGACGGGTAACGATGAACCTGGACGGTAATCAGATTATACAAGACATCAAGATCCAGGACCAGCCTATCGGGTGCAAGCGCCGTTGCCGAATGGCGTAGCAAACATTCGTATTCGGTTATACTGGAGGCCGGCAGAACCAGCCCTCATCGGACAAGAGGACCAGCGACCACGCCCAAGGCGAGTTGCGCTCGTCGATGACGATCGTTTTCCCCCCCTTCGATTGAGCGCGGCCGCGTGACCCCCTCTTTTCCCGAATTTCCGACGCTAAGTTCACTTGATATTGAACAACAGACATCATTGCTGACCGGTGCCCGAATCAAACAAACGGAAAAACAGAAAGCCGACAAAGAAGCGGGCATCAAGCCACGCAAGATACCCAAGGTAGTCGAAGAAGGCAACGACGACTGCGGTTCCCGTTGACTCCGACACGGAAAGCGATGATGAAGAGGAAATTGTCATCACATTTTTTGGGGCTACCTGCTGAATCATACGCAGGTGCATTCTCCATTATCCCAACGGTATGCCATGGACGACACAACAAGGTTAACATGTTGGAATTGTGTGGAAGAAGTGGCGGCATATCGCAGCTAGCTTTAAGCCACGGTCTGTCTTCCAGGGGAAACTTAGGCAAACGCTCATATGTTGACCTTGGAAGCAAGGATGTCCAGGGCGCAGTGATGCACTACCTAGACGTGTGCTTCGTCAATGTTGTCATACTACAACCCAACTGCAAAGTCAACTATGATACTTGGCATGAACACCACACAGAAGATCTTCCACATATCAAGTTCGGTGGAAAAGTTTTCATACGTCAGAACGACCTTCGACGGTATTACTTACGAGAACAACCAGTGGGTACTTGGGAGGATCAGATACCACCATGGACCACATTGGCCAAATGCAGGGGCACTTGCAAGGTGAAGATGGATCAGTTTACTACCGGCTCACGTGATTCCCATGGGGTATGGATGCGAAAACCGACCGAGATCATGGCCAACCACCGCCTTCGTTTTACACCTTTTGAACGAAGACGGCGTCATGGTCATCATCAACATGCGTCGGTATGTAATAAAGAACTGTCCATGGCTGCACATTATACTCTAAGGATGCAGTCTCTTTTCGTCGACGCAGTTCGGATCGCACATGATCGGCTTCAGGTAGACTGTGATCCCTTTCATGGTTACCCTTATTCTTCCACCGTGCTAGTCACTAGCGTGAGGGGATATGATTTGGACGATCCAACTATCCCTCGACAGCCCGACAGGTCGATCACGAGACCGCCCTCGGGAGGGCCAGGATGTCCTGCATGCGCGGATCATGTTAACATGCGCTCTCCCTCACATGACAGAAATCCCAAGCGTTGCAGGTGGTATGATAAGGAAGACTACCATTGGGAATATCCGAGCTGTAAGAAGAACTACGGCCAGAACAAGCCTGGACATGTCTGGATACCTGGCACATGCAAGTTTGCCAAACCTTGGAAGCTGCCCGACAATCACGGACAGGCACCACCGGTTCGTGCCGAACCAGCAGCACCACCACCCGAAGCATAAGCCGCACCACCACTTGCGCGACTACGAGCACCAAGACCCTGCTCTAGAGCCGGACCCACAGCGGGTGCCAGCAACCACGACATTACAGTAGGCCGACATGCTGCTGAACCTGCTGCAGGGCAGCCTGCCTTGAGCGGGGCTGGTAGTTCGGATGGCCACATCCGACTGCCTCAGGTCAGAGTCAGACGTGGCCGACAGCTAGGGGGAGATCCACCTCCACAGCCACCTGCGGGTAACCCTGCTTCACGCCCACGACTTCCAGACGTGTCAAGGTTCGACGTACAAATCAATTTACACAAATTACGAAGCCTTGATCCAAGCGCAGCAACACGCGAGCTGCGGAAGCTACATATGCGTTGGCCCCATGCGAAAGAGCCTAAGATGAGACTCATCTTAACCAAGATAGGTCTGGACACCGTCAGACTCAACCTGATCAAAGGTGTCTGCGACGCGTGTCGGGAGTGCACGGCTTGGGACAAGCCATGGCATACGGTTATGCCATCTATTGCAGCGCCTGGCAAGTTCAACGAAGAAGTTGAATGCGACCTTATGTTCTACAACCAAGAATAACAAGATATTGCATAGCATCGATCGTTGCATTCGCTATGCAACTGGAGTGGAGTTACTGGACAAGACAATGACCAGTATCCTGGATACGTACCATCAGTGCTGGATTCAGTTTGGACATGCAAAGGCGCTCTACTCCGAGGGAGAGGGTGCCCTCACCAATGACACAGCGAAAGCAGTCCTTAAGGCAAAGGGCACTGAACTAAGTATACGTGCGCGTGGACAACACGCTACGACGATCGAAGCCAGAAATGACATACTGCGCCATCTACTTCATGTCATGGAAGCTGAAAACAACAGATTAGACATACCTCTTGTGTTCACATGGCTACTGCATGAAGCCTTGTCTGCCGCCAACTTTTTCACCTTCTATAGTGAGGTGTCTCCATGCAGCGCCCTGTTTGGACGGCAGCCGGCAATGCTCCCTGACTTGCCTATCCTGGATCACGAACAGCCGACGGAAACGTCGGATCATTGTCGTGACCAGATGGTACGCAAGGTATGCTTTGAAGCTAGCACACAGGCCACTGCAGTAGCCAAGACGACTTGTGCATTGCGCGCTAAGACAATTATCACCGGCCAGCGCTACTTCGACGGAGGAGACTTAGTTGATTACCATCGCCCCACAACCACGAAGGACGACTGGGAAGGCTGGAGCGGCCCATTCCCGGTTGCAAGAAACGATCCCGACAGGGGTCAAGTCATCATTCGAGTGGGAAACCGCGACGTTCAGGTTCAATACGGCGATGCACGACATTCACTCCATATTGAAGTTTTGATAGCAAGAGAGAATGGCCCCGACAACACTGCACTACGGACAGCGTTGCGTTCGTGGCCAGTTTACCTGAGGGGAGACCTGCTACGACCTTTGGCTATGTGCCGACCAAGACGATGGCGCTTCAGAGGACAAGTGCGAGCCGACTATCTCCGAAGGTACATCTGGCTTTACAATGCTGCACCAGAAACTTCTTCCGCATCGACAATGTTGTTTCGGTTAGGTTAGCCAAGAGTATCCACAAGCTACCTTCGGTGGCTGACGCTGACATTTGCACCGTGACCCACTATGACAACGATGTGAATCCATGATTTCACGTCATTATGAGGCAGAAGGCGCCGCTCTTAACATTCATGGCATAGCTGGACCAGCACATTTAAGATTCACCCAGTGCCTGAAGTCAACCAAACCTCAAGCGGATTTTGACCAGGTTTTGACAAAGTTTGAGAAATTGGCGGATATACCGACACAGGACGGAACCGCAAGAGAAGCCCCAGACTCCGAACCACCACAGGAGGGCGGGCGGTTTTCCACGATGCATGAGGAATCGGAGGCGGATGTCGAGGCGCATATAATGGAAGTGCGGTGCACAAAACTGCGCGATGAAAGGGAACTACTGGAGGCAACTCCACTAGAGGACCGTTTCACAGTACCCACGCATATAATACCAGACAACAGTGCGTTGGTCACTGTAGTTGACAGCGGGGGCACCTGCTTAAGTGGGGGCACCCGCGCGACTCCGACATCGAGGAGACGCAGCATGCCCTATTGTGTTCCACTGTGGACGACTGCAGTTGCACACTGGACTCATACGGAAACGGACAATATGTAGAACTTGGCTTTACGGCAGAAGTGCCAAAGGTAGTCTTGTCCGAACAACAGCACCGGATATTAGATGCCGACCGTGTGACCGCCGACGGCCATGCGAATATATGTTGCCGCCGTTGCAGAGCGAGCTGCGGTCGTCAAGGAAGACGACCTCCTCGTGAAGGCTGACATCCAGGCGAACCCCAAGAACGCATCGAAAGCCCTATACACTGAACTCATGACATGGTTCGACAACAAGTGCTTCAAACTGCAAGATAAATCAAAAGCGTCAAACAACATGACTTCGAGGTACGTGCACACATGGAATTTCGTGAAGAATGAGAAGGGCGAGATGGAACGCACCATCAGATTACGCCTGGTGCTTCGAGGCTTCATGGATCTGAAGCCTTCGACGTGGAAACCACGTCGGGAACAGCGCGGCGGTCAAGCCAGGGGCTACTCGTGAGCACGGCAGCGTGCAAGAAGCAATGGATCATTGCTTCCCTCGGCATCAACATGGCCTTCCTGCGAGGGTTGACCTACCAGGAACTTGCTGAGGCAACTGGTGAGAAAGAACGTGTGGTGTGCTTTACTCTTCCGCCTGGAACGGCTGCGGCGCTTCGAACTCCCCCAGGATTCGAACACCACGACGAGTTGAAGCACTGCTTGCAGTGCCTCAAGCCAGGGACTGGCACCAATGACGCACCTCGAGCTGTCATACTGATGCTCAGATGGACCACGAGAGGCTTTGGTCTCAGACCCACGTCCTACGACGAGAAGTTCGAGACGAGCACCAACCTGCTCGCGGCCAAACATGTTGATGGCATCAATATGGCCGGCACAGAGGGCACCATTGACAAGTGCGTCAAGTGCTTAGAAGACACCTTTGGTGAGTGTAAACTCAACAAGCACACATGCACCAATTGTGCTGTGATATATACCAAGGATTAGGACGGCAGCGTCACATTGGACCAAGACGAATGCATCAAGCAGCTCTATCCTATACAACGCCCTGAACTTACAGGCGCCGGCGCTGACGCCCAAGCATCCAAGATGGTTGCACACGCGTTCGTCAGCCTCAGAGGCGCATTGGCGTATGCATTATTCACACAGGTGTGGTTGATGGCGCGCGTTGTCTCTCTACAACGTGTCCAAGAACCCACCAACATACAAGTGCGACGACTGAGCGCGATCACCAGGAAACTGCAGGCCTGCCCCCAGAAGATCGTCTACCAGGCGATGACTCCCACGGGCGCAGTTGACCTGCGCAGCGACTCAGGTTATCGACGCCTGAGTGGAGATGCCGGCGGCGAAGTCAAAGGCTATTATTTGCGGGGCAAACCTGCTACGGCGTAAAAGCACGCCATCCGGCAAGCCTGTCGTTCACTTGATCGATGCGCACTGCAAGTCTCACCGCTTGCAGGTCCGCCCGAGCTATTCAGCAGAGACACGAGCAGCAGCCCGCAACTTGGAGGACTGCTATCCCACGATCGTGACTCTGCACGAGCTCCACGCGGGGCCGCTAGCTCCCACTCAGTTGAAAGACAAACATGAATTGGGTGGCCTGAGCATCAAGGCCACTTTGACCATAGATGCTGAGTCTGTTTCTAAGTCCTTGTCAAGCACAGATTTGAATAAGCCGACTGAGTGTACCCTTTTAGGACACTTCAGCTGGATACTACAGATGATGGAGCGAGGAATCGCGCACACTATTCCATGGTGTGACACCCGCGATATGACCGCGGACGGTCACACCAAGGGGAGCATCGACAGCGAAATGCTCCTACAGGTCATGAGAGGTACGCAATCCTTCAAACATGATTTAAAGCGTCAAATTCCCTATCGGGCTGGCCTGAGGAGTACTCGTTTGCTCAGTAAAGTGCTGGCGAGCCAACTTGTACGCGGGTCCATCTTCCTAATGCCCCGCCCTGTTGCTGCCCTTTTGTACATAGTAGCTGCGGTACCTGCTGTATAGAGGCGGCGGACTCACGCTTCGTCCCCCCCCCCCCGACTCTAAAGTGAACTGGGCGTTGCATGTGAGTGGGAACGAGCGGGCATCCGCGGCTGCTTGGCTGAAAGCGGCCGGCCGCCTAGATCTGACTACACCTTTGTGCGAGGTGTACTATTCACCATCGATACCAAAACTGCTTGAGATGGCTCGCCTCCTACTACTGGGACTATCGTTACGACGGTACAACAGAGCTGGAGCTTGGCTTCGCCTAAGGCGAAGCTGCTGGTTGGGCCTCCCAACCCTTTTCAAACTCGGCACGCGGGGGTCGGCGGATTCTTCTATCCTCGGCGGCCCTCCTTGACTTTCCGCTCCCGCTGATCCTCCGTCCTGTTCCCGCCTGCCTCCTCTTGCCCTGTGCCTTCTCCTTTCCCCCTCGTCCCCCTGTCCTTCTTGCCCTCCCCTCCCCTTCTGCCCCCTTGCCATCCCCTCCTGCCACATGCGTCCTCCCCTCCTTCCTCCTCTTCTCCTCCTCTCCTGCCTCCTCTTCCCCTTTTCCCCGTCTTTTTCCTCGCCCCCCCCTCTTCCCCACGGGGAGTGGGAAAAGGAGAGATAGAGGCAGAGAGGAACTGCTAAGGTCGTCCCTCTTGCCACCTCGCATTCCCGACGCACGCGCGGTGAAAGGATGTGGAGGAGGAGGACGAGGAGGAAGAGGATGCTCCTCCTGGAGGTCCCTCGTCCTCCAGCTCCTCTTTTTCCTCCTCATATGTTCCTCTTGCTCCTCCTCCTCCTCCTCCTCCTCCTCCTCCCCCTCCTCCTCTACCTCCTCCTCCTCCTCCTCCTCCTCCTCCTCCTCCTCCTCCTCCTCCTCCTCCTCCTCCTCCTCCTCCTCAGTACCATTCCGCGCCTCCCGTCGGAAGGGGTGATGGATCTGGCGGGCTGCTGCCCGGCAGCTGCTCGGCAGGCCTGAAGGCCCATTCGGGGTTGTCCTCTCTCTCGCGTCCGTTTCCCTCCTCGCGTGCCCCGCCCTTCCCTGCCGCGTGGCCCCAGAGAAGCGGTCCAAATTCGGTGTTGCTTTCCTGGTGGAGGAGGTTATCCTCCGCGCGTGTGGCATCTATGTGGAGGTTCGGGGCTTGGCGCCTGCCTCTACGTTACCGGCCCGTGTCACAACATGTGCTCAACGCGTGGGCCACTTCATCCAGGTTTGGCGGTCCAGCGCGCGGCTGTCTGGCGTGCCAGGCCCCTCGATGGACGACATGCGCCACATGCTCGACTCGACTGCCCCGCTTGCTTCGCTCTTGTCCCTCTCCATCCCGCTTCTGCCCTCCGCGTTCTGCTCAGTTAGGTGGCGGCCTCTACCGAACTCATCTATGGAAGCCCCGGCCGACGCCGAGTGAAGGTCTTCTTTCTGCCATGCTGTGTATCGATGTGGTTTTCACTATTCATCACGAGCTCAAGCGTTCCACGCCCTCTGGTCCTAACGCACTGTCGGCCATGCATGTGCGATTTCACCAGCAATCTCGCCGATGCAATGCGCTCGCTCCACTGGTCGGCACGCCTTCTGTGCTGCCTCCTGAGTGGTGCTAGTGCCCTGGTCCGTGAGCGTCGGGAGCTCGGTGGGACCCTCGGGTGTTCGTGTCGTGCGTGGGCGTCTGATGCTGTGAGGAGGCAGGACTCGTCCGCCTTACCGCTGGGGCGGACATGCGATATGTGTAACGGCTGGACCTAAAAGCTGGTTTGCTGGACTTCGGCCGTGTCTTGTTTCTGGTTTTGGCAGGGAGGCACAGGAAAGCAGGCGTAGAACCACACGGAACGCAGAACGAGCACGAAACGAGACACAGCGCTTGGGTCCGGCCCTCAGTGGTAAGGTCTTGCGCCAACCCTCCCGCTCGTCACAACACCGTGTCCGCCATGAGTGCGCGATTGCACCTGCAGGCTCGCCGGCGCGATGCGCCTGCTCCGCTGGCGGCGACGCCCCGTGTGCGGCCACGCTGCGTGGCCGTCTGGGGCCCTGGGCCACGTGCGTCGGGATCGCGGCCTCGAGGGGCAGCGGGGTCCTGTTGTCCCTGGGGCGGGTCTCTTCTCGCCCCCTGCTCGTGACCGTCCGTGCCCTCGCGCGTGGCTGGGTCACTTCGCCTCCTCCACCCTCCGGTCCTCCTCCTCCTCCTCCTGCTCCTCCTCCTCCTCCTCCACCACCTACTCCACTTCCTCCTCCTCCTCCTTCTCGTCCCTCTGGTCCTCCCCCTTCTCCCTCTCCTGCTTCTTCTCCTCCTCTCCTCCTCCTCCTCCTCCTCCTCCTCCTCCTGCTCCTCCTCCGCCTCCGCCTCCGCCTCCCGCATCGCCTGGCCCTTATGGGCCTCACCTCCTTCTCTCCCTCCTCCTCCTCCTCCTCCTCCTCCTCCTCCTCCTCCTCCTCTTCCTCCTCCTCATCCTTTTCATCCTGTTCCTCCTGCTCCTCACCCCTTTTCATCGCCCTCCACCTCCTCCTTCTCCTTCTCCTCCTGCCCTGCCTCCTCCATATGAAGCTGTGCAGTGCGAGTGCAGCGAAAAGTCGAGACCCGTTGAACTGGCCCCGAGTCGAGTCGAGAGTCCTCATACTCCTCCTCCTCCTCCTCCTTCTCCTCCTCCTCCTCCTCCTCCGCCCTCCTCCTCCCTCCTCCTCCTCATCATCATCATCATTCATCATCATCATCATTCATCATCATCATCATATCATCATCAATCATCATCAATCATCATCATCATCATCATCATCATCATCATCATCATCATCATCATCATCTCATCATCATCATCATTCATCATCATCTCCTCCCCCTCCTCCTCCTCCTCCTCCTCCTTATCCTCCTCCTTCTCCACTCATGTTCCTAATCCTCCATAACCTATCCTCCTGTCCCTCCCGAGCCTCCTCCTCCTCCTCCACCCGTTCTTCTTACCCTCCTCCTCCTGTTGTTGTTGTTGTTCCTGCTCCTCCTCCTCCTCATCATCAGCAGCATCATCATCAACATCATCAGCATCATCGTCATCATCATCAGCATCATCATCATCCTCATCATCCGCATCCGCATCCTCATCCTCATCCTCCCCTTTTTCTTCCTCCTCCTCCTCCTCCTCCTGCTCCTGCTCCCGCTCCTGCTCCTGCTCCTGCTCCTCCTCCCCCATTGCTCCCCCCTGTGCATCCCGCCTTTCCTGCTCCCCAGGCGAGGGTTGGATTCTCCGTCTCCCGTGATGCTCGTCCACAGAACGCGGTTCGGTGGGGGGGGGCATCGGTTAGGGATAGTTGTCCGCTCTTGGGGATGGGCACGGAGCGCGCCTTGAGAGCTTGGCTCCCAAGGAACTGGGCTTCCCCGCTCGTCGGAGCGAGAGCGTGCGGGCGCGAGCCCTCCCTGAAGCGCCCCGCGCACCCTCGGCTTCGAAGGACTTCCGGGTCGTCGTCCTCCTCTTCCTCCCCCTCCCCCTACTCCTCCTCCTCCTCCTCCTCCTCCTCCTCCTCCTCCTCCTCCTCCTCCTCCTCCTCTCCTCCTCCTCCCCCTCATCATCATCATCATCATATCATCATCATCATCATCATCATCATCATCATCATCATCATCATCATCATATCATCATCCATCATCTCATCCCCCTCCTCCCTCTCCTCCTCCCTCCTCTCCTCCTCCTCATCCTCCCTCTTCATCATCATCATCATCATCATCACATCCATCATTCATCATCATCATCATCATCATCAACATCATCCATCATCATCATCATCATGCATCATCATCATCGTCATCATCATCATCATCATCATATCATCATCATCATCATCATCATCTCATCATCATCATCATCATCATCATCATCATCATCATCATCATCATCATCGCTTCTCCTCATCCTCCTCTCTCCTCCTCCACCTCCTTCTCCTCTCCTCCTTCTCCTCATCTTCTCCTTCCCTCGTTTCCTCTTCGTCCTCCTCCCCCTCCTCCCATCCTCTTCTTCTCCTCCTCCTCCTCCCCTCCTCCTCCTCCTCCCCTCCGCCTCCTCGCCTCCTCCTCCTCCTCTCTCCTCTTCCTCGTTCCTCTCCTCCAGTTCCTCCTCCTCCTCCTCCGCCTCCTCCTCCGCCTCCGCCTCCTCTCCTCCTCCTCCTCCTCCTCGTCCTCCTCCTCCTCCTCCTCCTCGTCCTCCCCCTCCCCCTCCCCCTCCCCCTCCCTTCCTTCCGCCCGCCCCGCAGGCTCCCGCCTGGAGCGCGGCCGGAGCAGCGGCCCCCGCCCGCGAGAGCGGCAGGGACCCCGACGACGCGCAGGAGAGCTCGCCGCCGCCGCCGTCGGCGGCGGATGCCGCCCCTCTCACCGAGCGCGCTCCACCGCTCGCGGCGTGCCTCCCAGAGATCCAACGTATTGACAAGATCAAGACGGAGGTTTTTCGCAACTGTCGGCCCCTAGGGGCCCTCGCTGGGCCTCGGGACCGTCAAAAGACGGCTCAGGATGAAGAGCCTGTCCTGGGGAATGGGTCGAGATTTCCGGGGACCGCGTTTTTTGACGGTCCCGAGGCCCAGTGAGGGCCCCTGGAGGCCGAAAGTGACGGAAGACCTTCCGCCTTGATTTTTGTTTAATTTCGAGGGGGCCCAGGTCCTCAGCAGGAGGAGGAGGAGGAGGGGAAGGAGGAGGAGGAGGAGGAGGAGAAAGAGGAGGAAATCAGGAGTGAGCCCCCAGCCTCCCGCCGCGGTTCTGTTCGCAGCGCGAGGAGGGTTCCAGACCTCGCCCTCGCCCCTCGCTCGCTGCCGATACAATTTTTATTTATATATATATATATATATTACATAATTGTATATACACATATATATATATATATATATATATATATATATATACATATATACACACATATATTTGTATGTCTATGACCACGGTGTGGTCCAGCTGCGGCCGCGCCCACACCCGGAGGTGCCAGGGGTGCTCCTGGACTCGGGGGCAGCGATAGGGGGGAATATGCATAGGGTCAGGTCGGGCCTGTCCCCCTACAGGTGGATTTTGGGGAATAGCACTACCTTGGCGACGTACCCAACCCTTGCGGAACGCGGGGCATAAGTACATCAGGATTGCTACAACGGGGGCGATAAAATAACATGGACGCATGTGGTTTTGCGAGCAGCAATCGGATGGCTCGCAGGCCCACGATCAAGATATAAGGGCGTCGTAGTGGTCACTAACGCAGCCCCCGAGGGACGGCAAGGTCTCGCTCAGGTCCCCGCGGTGCCTCACTCCGCTGGACCCGCCAGCAGCCCTCGAAAGTGGCGACAGCGTCGCAGATCGCAGGCCCCAAGGGACGGCGAGGTCCCGTTCAGGTCCCCGCGATGCTTCATTCCGCTGGACCCGCCAGCAGCCCTCGAAAGTGGCGACAGGGTCGCAGATCGCAGCCCCCCCAGGGACGGCGAGGTCTCGCTCGACCCACCAGCAGCCCTCGAAAGTGGCAACAGTGTCGCAGTTCACAGCCCCCCAGGGACGGCGAGGTCCCGCTCAGATCCCCGCGGTGCCTCAGTCCGCAGGACCCACCAGCAGCCCTCGGAATTGGCGACGGTGTCGCAGTTCGCAGCCCCCCAGGGACGGCGAGGTCCCGCTCAGATCCCCGCGGTGCCTCAGTCCGAAGGACCCACCAGCAGCCTTCGAAAGTGGCGACCGTGTCGCAGATCGCAGCCCCCAAGGGACGGCGAGGTCCCGCTCAGATCCTCGCGGTGCATCAGTCCGCAGGACCCACCAGCAGCCCTCGAAAGTGGCGGCAGTGTCGCAGATCGCAGCCCCCCAGGGACGGCGCCGTCCCGCTCAGTCCCCCGCGGCGCCTCACTTCGCAGGACCCATTAGCAGCCATCGAAAGTGGCGACGGTGTCGCAGTTCGCAGCCCCCCAGGGACGGCGAGGTCCCGCTCAGATCCCCGCGGTGCCTCAGTCCGCAAGACCCACCAGCAGCCCTCGGAAGTGGCGATGGTGTCGCAGTTCGCAGCCCCCCCAGGGACGGCGAGGTCTCGCTCAGATCCCCGCGGTGCCTCAGTGCGCAGGACCCACCAGCAGCCCTCGAAAGTGGCGACAGTGCCGCTGCATACTGCTTCCCACGACCCGATGCGGCCCGATGTTTGCATGGCGCTGCTGTCAGGCAGGCCTCGGATCGAGAGCAATCCTTAAGCCGGGCACGTCCCTCTACAAGAGGAGTAGTCAAAATAGTCAAAGATAGTACGATATGTTGATTATTGTTGGGGCTCTTCTTGAGCATTTTTTTAACTAATTTCCACTGCAGGAGGACACGCCTGCAGGAGGGCACGCCCGACCGAAAGCAATATATGTCCAGAGCGTCCCGGAACGCTTTCCGAGCCTTCCAGAACGCTTTGGAGCGGCCGGGGCGCCCGGCACATGTTTCAAACCCGCCGAACCTCGGGTATCTCCGATTTAGATACATCCGATGCTGTCTCTAGTTTACATTCGGGTCTCATGTTGTGCATCCCCAGAGATCCAACGTATTAAAACAACCAAGACGCAGGTTTTGTTGTTCTTCAAATTTCGGCCCCTAGGGTTTAGTGTGTATGTGTGTTGTAGAGAAAAACTAGCCTCAAAAGCTAAGCTCCCCCAAACATCATAATACTCGGATTCAGCTCTGGCCCAGGACTCTGTGTCATCTCTGATGTTTTTGAAACTCTGAAGTAACTCCTGGTCGGAATTCTGATTTAACTATGATTCGGCTCTGTCCCCAGCCAGAGCTAAACCAGAGTTGAATCAGAGTTCCAGACCAGAGCTAGATCAGAGTTTCAGCTAAACCAGAGAGATGCATCAGAGTTTCATGCCAGAGCCAAATCAGAGTTTCAGCCAATCCAGACAAGAGTTTCAGGCCAGAGCCAAATCCGAGCTGGATCAGATTACCATCGGAGTTCTGGCAGTCCCAGGCGGAGGGCGCGGAGCGCGCTGCGCAAGTGCGCTTGTCCTCTCTCCTTGCACATCCTCCCTCCTCCCCTCGCTCTCTTTCCTACCTCGTCTATCCCCTCCCTCCTTCCTCCGTTTCCCTCTCCCTCCCTTTCCCTCTTCCCCCGTTCGCGTCCCTCTTCCCCCCTCCCCCTCCCCTCCTCCTCAGCTTGTCTCCTCCCTCCTCCTGTTATCCCCGCCCTTATCCTCCACCTTCCCTCCTCCTCCTCTTCCTCCCCACTTGGTCTCGCGAGTCCCGCTTCCTCCTTCCTCGGTCGCCGTCGCCCTCCACGCGCTGTCCCTCCCCTGCCCTCGGCCCCCATTCCTCCCTTCGTCCTTTTGTTCCTCCTCCTCGTCCTCATCCTTTCCCCCCCTCCTCCGCACCGAGCGTCAGTCTTCGCTCCTCGGCCTCAGTGTCCCGCCCTCGTTCTCGCCATGGCTTTCCCCCCTCGTTCCAGGCCCCGCGCCCGGCCTCGTTTCCGCCCCCGCGCCCGCCCTCGCCCCCGCCCGAGGCCATTTTCACTTCAGCCCTCTTTCTCGCCTTCGCCTTCGATCCCGCCCTTGCTCTCACCGTCGTTCCCGCCGTCGCTCCCGCCCTCGTTCCAGCCCTCGTTCCAACCTTCGTTTCCGCCCGCGTTTTCGCCTTCGCTCCCGCCGTCGCTCCCGCCCTCGTTTCCGCCGTCGCTCCCGCCCTCGTTCTCGCCCTCGTTCCCGCCCTCGTTCCCTCATTCGTTCTCGCCCTCGTTCTCGCCGTCGCTCCCGCCCTCGTTCCCAACCTCGCTCCCGCCCTCGTTCTCGCCCTTGTTCTCGCCCTCGCTCCCACCTTCTTTCCCGCCTTCGTCCCCGCCTCGATGTCGCGGTCGTTCCCTCCCTCGTTCCCGTCCTCATTCTCGCCTTCGTTCTCGCCCTCATTCCGGGGCCGCCCGGAGGCCGCCCGGGGAACCCAAGGGCCGCCCCAGGAAATAAGATTTGAAACGAAATTTTGGCCAGACTTCAAACATACTTCAAACGGACCTTAAACATACCTTCAACAGACCTTAATCAGAGTTTGGCCCCAAACAGACTTCAAACATACCTCAAACAGACCTTAAACATACCTCAAACATGCTTCAAACAGACTCCAAACAGACCTCCTGGAGGTTCCCTGGAGGTTCCCCCGAAGCGTCCAGGAATTCCCGAGGCGTCCGGAGGAATCCCGGACGCGCCCAGAGGCGACCCCCCGCCCTCATTCCCGCCCTCGTTCTCGCCCTCGGTTTCGCCCTCGCTCCCGCCCTTGTTATCACCCTCGTTCTCGCCCTCGTTCTCGCCCTCGTTCTCGCCCTCGTTCCCGCCCTCGTTTTCGCCTTCGTTCTCGCCATCGTTTTCGCCCTCGTTCCCGCCCTCGTTTTCGCCTTCGTTCTCTCCCTCGCTTTCGCTTTCGCTTCCGCCGTCGCTCCCGCCGTCGGTCCCGCCCTCGCTCCCGCCCTCGTTCTCGCCCTCGGTCTCGCCCCCGCCCTCGCTCCCGCCGTTTTTTATCTCCCTCGTTCTCGCCCTCGCTCCCGCCCTCGTCCCCGCCTGCGTTCCCGTCCTCGTTCTCGCCCTCGTACCGGCCCTCGTTTCCGCCCTCATTCTCGCCTTCGTTCTTGCGACCGTGATCGTTCCCGTCCTCGTTCTCGCCCATCGCCTCGCCTCCGTTCCCGCCCCAGTTCCTGCCTTCGCCTCCGCCGTCGTTCTCGCGATCGTTCCTACCCTTGCCATTTGTCCCCGTCTTCGTTCTGGTCACCTCCCAGGACGCCTCCCGCGCCCCCGAGCCTTGCGAAAAGTGCAGCGCTTCTCCTCTGCGCGTCCTGCCCCCGACCTGTCCCGGGCGGGCGGCGGGGATTGGGGCGGCCGCCGCGACGCGCATCCGGTCGCCGCGCGGCAGCCGGCAGCCCTGAGGAGCGAGCCTCGGGCGAGCCCTTTCTCACCCCAGCTGCTGTTGAGCAGTTCTGGGCAGGGCCGCGCAGGCGGGGGGCGCTGCCGCGCCCCAGCTCGCAGTATTTGGCAGCTGGCGACTGGGCCCCCAGCCATGACCTGCCGCTTGGCTATCGCATTCCTTCTGTTGTTCTGGAAGACGCATGCGCACGGGGCCGACCCGGCAGCGCTCTGGGCCGACGCCGCGACATTGCTTTCGGCCGGCCCAAACCAAACCAGAATCATATCTACGTTCGAGTTCCCAGTTAGTTAAACCTGAATCAGACTTGGGCCCTAGGACCAGAGTTCAATCGGAGTACCAGTCAGACCTAAATCGGAGCTGGCGCTGAGGGCCAGACTTGAATCAGAGTTCCAGCGCAGACGCGAATCCGCCTTTCATCCGAAGTGCGGGCCTGAACAGAGAAAAAGAGCGTGCCCCCCAAAGACGCATTCGGCCCTAGGGGCCTTCGCCAGGCCTCGGGGCCGTCAAAAAATTACTCGGGGTGGAAAACCAGTCCTGGGGACGGGGTCGAGACTCCCAGAGACCGGTTACTGACAAAAACACGGCGCCGGATCTCTGGTTCCTGGCGCGGCCGATCCGACTCGATTTCGGCGCCGTGCCGTTGCAGCCCGATCCGGCGCGCATCCCGAGCTGGTCTGATTTCCCTATTCGACGTTGACTGATCCCGCCAGGAGACGGCGAAACCTTTTGCCGGGGCTACCTTTGCTTCCACTATCAGGTCTCCCCGAACGCCTCGCCTTGGCCTGTCTCCCCTGAGATCCACTGTTGCAAGACGCATTGCAACGTCCGAAAAATCACGACCGGAGCCCCGGACGTCATTCTCCTGAGTCATTTTTCGAGCCATCGTTCGAGCCGGATCGATATGTGAGGGTCCTGGGGCCTGAGATGGAGCGACAACGCCCGTTGTCGAAGATTACGACGCCGGGATCTTCGAAATGCCGGGATCTCAGGGTCTTGCCCAGCCACGCGCAGAGCGGGTGGGGGGCGGGGGGAGGGTTTCTTGGAACCACCCCATGGTTCCTAGAAGGCGCGGGCCGTATTTGCAGATGGAAGGCTGGCGCCTTCTAAGAAGCAGTTTCCTTCTAAGAAGCCCCCCTCCTCCCCCGTGTGGGGGGGAAACAACAAAAAACGCACGTGGCACAAATGCGCACACATTGTGGGGAAAAAAGACATACACTGTGTGTGTGTGTGGTTTTCCGTGTGTGTGTTTGTGTGTGTGTGTGGGTGCGTGCGTGCGTGCGTGCGTGCGTGTGTGTGTGTGTGTCTGTGTGTGTTTGTTGTGTGTGTGTCTGTGTGTGTGCTTGTGTGTGTGTTTTTGTGTGAGTGTGTGTGTGTGTGTTTGTGTGTGTGTGTGGGTGCGTGCGTGCGTGCGTGCGTGCGTGCGTGCGTGTGTGTGTGTGTGTGTGTGTCTGTGTGTGTTTTTGTGTGTGTGTGTGTGTCTGTGTGTGTGCTTGTGTGTGTGTTTTTTTTTTTGTGTGTGTGTGTGTGTTTTCCCCCTTGCGCGCGCCGCAATATGTTGACCCTTCGCCGCCGTGGCCTCTGATGCGGGCCCACGGGGGCGCCCCACCGCACTCGCGGACGCCCCCGGGCTGGCGACCCCCGAAATGGAGAGAGAGGAAGGGACAGACACAAGTGCACTCAAGTTCGGGTGGTCATTCGACGGGAGGAATGCTCAAAAATATCTTTCAACAGTCGTTTTGGAATGATTGTTCGATTATTTCTTGACCATACTATTTGGGACTATTTTAGATTTTTTCATCCAGAATCCGCCTGGCAGGGGGACACGCCCGACCTAAATCTACTCGTCGATTGCCATGGTGAGATTGGAAAATATGGAACATGGACGTGAAGACGAAGCTCCGCAAACAAGCAAGCTACACCAAGAACGGGGAAGAACCCAAGCAGTGGATCGTTTGAAAGTTGGTGATTTGGATCTTGAAATCGTTTGTCGGATAGAGAGTGATATCGATAGAGGGATCGAGGACCGATAGTGGGGACGATAGCAGGGCCAATCGTGAGACCAATGGTGAAGTCCATTCAGTGAGATCGATCGTGAGATCGCTCGTGCAATCTCGAGTGATATCGATTGTGGGTTCGATAGTGAGATGGCTTGTGAGATCGATAGTGGGATCGATAGAGGGGTGGGTAATGAGATCGATGGTGAGACCGATCGATAAGGAGATCGACCAAGAACCCGGGAACACGGAAACCCAAAAACCCCTCCGCCCACCGCAGTTGGCCCGGAATCAGCAAACGGGAACCCGAGAACTTGGAACCAGAAACTTGGAAACCTGGCCGCCCACCAAAATCGGCCCGGCGTTTACGCTTCATCTTTCAATGTCCATTAGGACCCTTTCAGTGCAAGCACTGATTCGGGAAGAATAGCGGGGTCCTCGGACGGGGCTGGGACGAGGATAAATCCGTTCCAGAGCGTTCCCGAACGCTCTCAGAGCGTCTCGGAACGCTCTGAGAAGGCAGTGATTCTCGATTTATCCGTACCCGATTTGTCCTCGTCTTAGCTTCGTCTCAAGTCCTAGAATGTGTGTATCTGTCTGTGTCTCCCGGGGCCCCTTGACGAGAGCCGTGCCGGAGATCCGCACCTCTTGGGCGGGCAGCCGCTCCGCAGGAGACGGCGAAGCTGGTCCACCAGCTCACTTCGATGCTCCGCGGGCTCGAGGCCGACGTGGACTCCCTCAGGCGCCGCCTCCTCCTCCTCCTCCCTCCTCCTCCTCCTCCTCCTCCTCCTCCTCCTCCTCCTCCTCCTCCTCCTCCTCCCTCCGTTTCCTCCTCCTTCTCCTTCTCTCCTTCCTCCTCATCCTCCCCATTCGATTCGATCCGACTTCGATGACTTCCTGCTCCAATCCGATTCGACTTGGGACTTGGGATTCCGATTTGGGGTTCGATTTCTCTCTGGAGGCATACTAGCCTGCCGATGCCCGCCGATTCCGAGCGCATTGTTGAGTTTGAATCGTATGGCGCATTGGATCAGCAAGCGTGGCTGATGGCATCGAAGCATTATCAAGG
>CAUYUJ010007769.1:40000-44508 GCA_963575745.1 Prorocentrum cordatum
ACTGCAAAATCCAAGGCTTCTGTGTGAAGGTCGTTGCCGAAATTGTCACGCCAGTGCACGGGGTACAATGGGCACCAGCCCAGGTCAAGCAAAACAGCAACAGTGGCGGCGATCGGACCACGGACCCGTTTCCAAACTTGGTTCCTGGGAATACTGACGAACTCCAGAAACCTAGCCTGCCAGACCTGGGAAGCACGGAGCTTCTCCTTGTCACTAAGGGATTTCCAAAGCGTGACAAAACCAGATAACTGTTCACGCCGCAGACGATAAATAGGGTCGCTCTTCTCGGCCCCAAAAACGCTCAGGATAGTGGTAGAGCAAGCTCCAGCATGCCAGTGGCCAGAGCAGACGGCAGCCTGCCCTCGCGCGCTCTGCACTTGGGCCCCAGAGAGGCCAGCAACATTGTGGCCCCAGGTGCCAACGGCAAGCACACCTGGCTTATAGAGCTTAGAAGATTTCTTGACCAACGTAGTCAAGTAGCGCACCTTCTTGCCTCGAGCAGCGGCCTTCCGCCGCCTGGCACGTACGATGGCAGCAGTCCCCCTCCTTCCAGCCGTGGTGGCCGTCCCCAAATCACGAGTAACATCTTCAACTCTGACAGATAGGCCTGCTGCTTTCAAATCAGTAGCGACAAGAAGTGCAAGAGGTCGCCGGTTCGCGACAACCGCAGACTTATTAGATAAAACAAGCTCGGCTGCATTGACCATTTGACCTAGCTGAACTGCTGCGGCGACAATCTGCCGTCGTACCTGGTCTTCAGCTCCCTGGCACACCTGGGATATGTCGTCAACGTAAGACCTGGTAGACACACTAGGATTTCCAAAGAAATACCGATTATGCACATCATTCAAAATCTGATATAAGTACACCTTGACCCAGGACATGGACTGCATACATCCAGGGAGAACGCCAATCCCAGCAGGTATGACCTGGGAGCAAAAGCCGCTACTCTCGAGCATCCTGGGGGCCACATGCACGAGGAGGCCCAGGTACAGGAGGTGCGGAGGGAACTTCAAATCAGTGGCGAAACGAACAAGCCTAGCAGGGATAACGGTATCAAAGAATTTCTTGAGATCCCAGTGGATCGCAACGCTGGAGACTTCTTGGAAAGCGGCCACCTCGTGAGACAGCTCTCGGCGCAGCGCAGCTTGCAGGGCGGAACTGCCCCTGATGGCGTCATCCCAAAAGTCAACATGACCCTGGGTCCAGGCCCCCAAGAAGTCCCCGCGAACCTTACAATAAATGCGGTAGAGGGTGGGGCACTTGCAAACAGGACGCTCATCAACCTTGCTTTTAGGCAACAGGCAAATAATACTAAGGAGGGTCTGGGCAGGCCACATCATATTGGCCTCACAATCATTCAAGAGCCCGACAAGGGCTTCGGCAGCACCAGACTCCAAGTCCAGAAAATCCCGAGGTCTCCATCCGTCAACTCCAACCGCAGTGGTCTCAGAAAAGACCCTAGCAGCAAGATGGAGGTCCCGAGTGGTGATCTCAGGAAGTTCGGGCACCAAGTCAAGCGCACAAACACGAAGCTCATCCAAGGCCCCATTCAACTGTCGAATCTGGCTTGGGCTGGCAGTCCAAAAGCCACCCCAGATTTTTTCACGGTGAGCCATCATCTCCTGCGGAAGCTGGAGAATACCTTCTGGGGCAGCAAAAAACTCTAACCCCTCCTGTTCTTCACGCCTAAGCCAGGCGTGGGCTTTGGCGGCGCCTCGAGGTAGCGCCTTCAACAGCCAGTCCTTAATCGCCTTAGCTGCTGACGCGCGGGCAACCTGCCAAACCTTAGAGAGGACTGCCGTGCTACGATCTATCATCTCCTGACATCGGTCCAGATCGACCGATTTCAAATCGCAAAGCTGAGCCTGCCACTGGTGGGCAAACTGGTCGGCAGGGAGACACTCGCAGTACTGTAGGACTCGACGTCCCAGTGCTCCCAGTCGAGACGAGATGGATCTTAGCATACAACCATAACCTTTCTTAATAGCAACTCGCATCTCATACAACTTCTGGGAGACAGTGGACCAGTACGTGAGCGTCGCCTGGGCAAAACAGCCACTCCGCTGAGCATGGTCAGTAAGGGTAGCTTGTCGGAAAACCACAAAGTCGCCCCGTCCTCGATAAACCTCCACATCCTCCTCCTCCCCAGCAACCACTGACATCATCATCCTCTCATTAACGCGTGACCATAGGAGGTAGGACGAGGTCAGCTCGTGGGAAAGGTGGGCCTGAACATGAGGTAGTTGGGGCTGCAGTGCTGCTTGCGGTGGAGTCCACTCCGCCGGCTCGGCATTAAAGTGGTACTCCCAAGGCAGCACAGGTCCTTCATACACTGGCAAGGCTTTTGGCCGAACGCGCTTGGTCATCACTTGTAGCAAAGCTGCGTACGGCAAGCGGACCTCCAGGCAACAGTGGGTCTTGAAGGGGGAAGCCTGGTACTTGGACACACGCAAGTAGGGAGCCAGGGTATCACTGGCAATTACATAGTCAATCAAGGAACCACCCCCAGCACTACAAGTGAAAGCGACACCAGCAGGAGGTAAAGCTTTCGCACGAGTCATCTTCAGAAAGCCGCATACCTCCATGTGCTCCAGGCTTATGTTGTAGTCCCCCATCAGGAACCAGGGAATAGTGAGCGTGTTCACGAACGCTGTGATTTCTTTCATCTTCAGGATGTTTTCCCCCGAGACCCCCAGGTCAGCTATCATATATACAACGCCGACGGCCATCACACAGGACTGGGCACGGAGCTCCAAAAACATCCAGCCATTGCCAGCACCGATGTCCCGAAGCTGGCCCGCATGGGCCAGGAAACGTTTGAAAAACAGGCCTTTGTGCACCGCCGCTCCGACCCCACCGTGGGCCCCACCGCCAGGGGAAGGCGTGGCAGGGACGAAATGGGGGCGCCACCCAGCGGCGGCGACGTCACGCTTAGCCGACTTCAAATCGGCGGGGAGCTGGCGGTGTTCGGCGAACATAAAGGCGTCAGCCTTGCCATACAACTGAGCAACGAAAGATTTAGCTAGAGCACTCCAGCTGGTTATATTGCAAAAAAGGAGGCGCAGGCCAGATTCACTAAAGTGGCGGCGGCATCTCCGCGACCGTTGCCTTGAAGAGCTCCTTGAACCCTGCACCAACTTCGCGTTGCACACGTCGCAGACGTTTGGCAGCACGGGTGTGGGCTTTCTCGAACATGAGGGTCTCCATGCGAGTCTGGTCGGCGTCCACCATGGGTCCTCCCATCGAGCGCTTCTTGAGCGCAGCCAGTTCATCAGCACGATCTTGGGGAAAGTCACCAGCCTCGGAACCAGCATCACTTCCCGCATCGGACTGGGCGCTGTCGTAGATCTGCTTCTGCATCTCCGCGAAACGCGCCACCAATGCATACGGGAGGTTGTTGGCCTGGCAATACTCGCGGATCTGAGAAACATCCATGGTATGCAACTCGGGAATGTCGAGGTCCATGCGCTGTGGAGGTACAGCAGCAGGTGGCGCTCCATCGTGGGAAGCTGGGCGTCCACTCGTGCACGCAGTACCTTCTCCAGTCGGCACACGCTGCGCAGGCCTGTGCGGGGCCGAGGCAGGGGCAGCTGCCTGGGCCACGCGGGCGGCCTCGGCCGCCGCTGCGGCCTGCGCATGCTCTTGCCGCTTGAGCTGAACCCATTCTTCTTGAGAGAACCGAGCAACGACTTCGTCGGCCTCCAGCTTCCTCTGTTCAGCAGCACGATACTCACCTTCAGCTTGTTGGTGATAGTCACGTGCTTCTCGAAGAGCTTCTTCCAACTTCTGGACCTTGTTGGCGCGGTGATGCACCTCTTGCGAAGCCAGGCGCACCGCTTTGGCACATACCTCCACCTCTTTGGTATGCCGCGTGTGTTCATGCCGTGCAGCGTCAGCATACTGTGCCGGCGTCCACTCTGCGGGTACGTCAGGAGGCGGAGGAGCCAGCGTACCAAGGACGTTCTGCAAGTCAGGGCGTGCAGCGAGCAGGACTGCAGCTGCAGCGCGTAGCTGTGGGTCTCCGTCTGGAGCTCCTTGTCCAATCCCTCCAGCATTTCCGCCAGCGGGTTGACCACCATCTCCTTGTTCTGCATCTCCGAGGTACGGCCCGCCACAGCGGGAGCAGCACCAGTTGCCGTGGTACCTGAAGTCCCAGTGGCGACACGTGGAACAGACGTCATATTCAAGGTTGGAGGTTCTGGCAGCCTTCTTCTTGTTACTGCCTCGCCCCCCCCAACCAGCATTGCCACGCCCAGCACGCCACGGGGCACTGCCGCGCCAGGCCATGGCGCGATCACTTGTGGGAGGAGAAACGAAAGGAAGAGCACACACTGTGCCGTGTTTGCAAAGATGGCCACCTGCTGGCAGCGCGCTGGTCGAGGCGTCAGGCCTGGAGAAGGGGCTGCCCTTCCACCTCGCCTCGAGCCTCTGGAGTCGGGACGGGAGGTAAGCTCCGTCTTGAGCCAAAATGGCTACGGGGAGGAGGAAGAGGAGGAGGAGGAGGA
>CAUYUJ010007770.1:0-40000 GCA_963575745.1 Prorocentrum cordatum
CGCTTCGTAGCCCCATAGGGAGCTCCACCGAAGGCCCCGGCGGGGGTGTCCACATGCGCTTCCCCCACCCAGGGCAGCGTTTCGTAGCCCCATAGGGAGTCCCACCGAAGGCCCCAGCGGGGGTGTCCACATGCGCTTCCCCCACCCAGGGCAGCGCTTCGTAGCCCCATAGAGAGCTCCACCGAAGGCCCCAGCGGGGGTGTCCACATGCGCTTCCCCCACCCAGGGCAGCGCTTCGTAGCCCCATAGGGAGCTCCACCGAAGGCCCCCATCCCAAGTCCAGCCTGCGAGGGCGCGGGGCCCCCTAGCCTCGGCCATGCACACAGGGGACCCTCGGTAGCCCCCCTGCTTGAAGCAAGCGGCGACAGCGTAGACCGTCTCCTCGGTCCGCGGGAGGGCCGGCGTCGCCTCGCCGAACCAGGACTGCTGGAACACCGACCAGGTTGCCTGCGATGAGTCGGCGGTGAGCGTCCTGCCGGCCGCCGAGGCGTCCTGCAGGAGCCCGGCGCCTGGCGAGGACCTCCTCCATGCCCTTGATCGTGGAGATTGCAGCGAGCACCTCTGCTCGGCAGGGGCGTTTAGTCGCCCTGACGTCTGGGATGCCCGCCCTGCTCTTGCGAGGCGCAAGCCCTCGCCGACGCTGGCGACGGGGCGAGAGCGGCCACGCGGTCAAACATCGCCGACGCGCGCGACGCAGCTGGCGGCTGGGCAGGCGCGGCGCCCGAAGCGTTCGCGGGCCTGGCCACCGCCGCCCTGGCCCCTGCAGCGGTCGCGCGGTCGGCCCTCGCCGACGCGCGCGACGCAGCTCGGGGCTGGGCTGCCCCCCCCCGCCCTGGGGCGGCTGCGAGGTCGGCCATCGCCGACGCGTGCAACGCAGCCCCAGCGGGCGACGCCGCGCCTCCTGCCGAGGCATCCGCGACTGCGCTCACCGCTGCGCGCAACTCAGCCCGAGGCGCGATTGGCCTCTGCGGTGCACGGGCAGATTCCTTTGGCCGCTGGCCTCTGCAATTCGCGTTGCCCTTCAGCTCGGCCGCCCACCGCGCCGGCCCGAGGGCTGCGAAGTCCGACCCCCCTTGGCGGCGGGTCCGCGTGCACTCGCGCGGGCCCCTGGGCGGCTGGCCAGCAGCGTTCGCGGCCAGGCCCGGAAAAACGAGGGCGACCGCTGCCGTGCGTTGTCGCGCCTGGCCGACCTCAGCGAGCGCGGAACTGCGGCGACCTGCGCAATCTGGCCCAGCGCGTCGCGCTCGAGCTTCCGAGCGCCGGCGACGTGCTCCAGGCTGACGCGGGCGCTTGCGCCCTCGAACCGCAGCGCTGACTCCGCCGCGAGGGCGTTCGTGAGCGGCTTTCTTCAGGCCAGTCTGGCCGCGCGGAAGAGAGCCGCGGTCGCGTGCGCCTGGGGCGGCAGGAGAGCCTCACCCTTGAGATGCGGCAACAAGCAGCCCGCGGCAACAAGTGCGCGGCGCCCCATTGACGAAGAGGATCGCGCCGAACCCGCGCGGGGGCGCGTCGGCGCGGGCGCGGGCGGACAGGTCGGCAAGGCGCGTGGTCGCAATGGTCCACCTTCGGACTGCGATCGAACTGTCATCGCGGTCGCGGATGAGCCCAGCAAGCAACAAACATATCCAAGTGATTTCCAGCTGGGCCCGCAGTAAAAGGAAAAGCTGGCCCGGCCGCTTCTTGACCGAGAATCTCAGGCCCGCGCGCTCTGCCCCTGGGCGCGCGCGGCCAACGCCGCCCGCGGGAAGGCGTTGAACCAGAAAGCCAAGGGAACAAGCTGCTGGCCCACCAAAGTTGGCCGGCTATCTCGCGAGACCCCTTCGTATCGACGACGCCCTTCGAGCGGTGGAGCGCGTCGACTGCCTCGACGACCTCCCGGCGCCGCTTCGGGGCCAGCCCCGCCCGGACGCCTCGCGCGCGCCGGCGGCGCTTCCGGCGCTGGAGCTCCAGCGTTGCGCCCCGATCCAGGGCGCGGCCTGCCCGCGGACAACTTTCTTCCAGTCGGGCGGCCCGGATCGGAGGGGGGGCCGCTTCCGCTGGCGCCGGGGGCCGCGAGCGCAGATCGCGGGGTCGTCCACGAAGCGCTGGATGCTGAGCCCGCGCGGCCGGGACATCGCCCGGCCCAGCCCGCGCGCAGCGGCGCCGACTCTGCCCCGGACCAGAGGGGCAGAAGCCATCCCGCAGCACAGACGGCGGAAGACTGCCCAGCCCGCCGCCGTCCTGTAACCATCTCCCCCTGGTCGGCTGCTCGGAATGATAGGGCGTGGAACGCGTCCTCGAAGTCCACCGCGCAAAACTCGTGCCAATCCTCGTCGGGGCGCCAGTCGGCCCTGACGTCGATCTCCATGAGGTCGAGAACCGCGGCCGCGAGGTCCGACAAGTGGGGCAGAATCGCGCGCTCTGGGAGAACGACTCCCTCGTTGACCCCGGACCGCAAGAGATCGGTGATGATGCGAGCATTCGTCGAACCGCCCTCCCGCATCTGGACGAAAGACGCAACTTTGCTCGCCGTCGCATCCAGCCACCTGCTGCGCACCTCGTCCAGTCGCGGACAATATCGATGTAGCCGCGCTGCTCGATGCGCTGGACTTTTTGCTCCGCCAGAGCGCCGCCGTCGACGTAGAAGCTGGCGTAAATATTGTGGATGTCGTGCCTCCCCCCCCCGCGCGGCCCGGAGGGCAGCAAACTGCTTGGCCTTGTCTACGGCTGCGCTCGCATGGTCCACTGGCGGGAAGATGCCGCACGTGCGAACCTCAGACTTCCCAATGCCGGTCGGGCAACCGTGCCAGAGCCAGCTCGGAACCTCCATCTCTGGATCTCCCGCCGCGTCCAGGATTAAGTCGGGCCTGTCCTCCCACAGGGGGATTTTGGACGAACCAAAAAAATAGGGGACAAAATGCCCCCAAATGGTCAAAAAGTTCCAAAACAAATAGCCCCCAGACTTTTTCTTGACTATTTTGAATACTCCCCCTGTAGAGGCACAGGCCCGACTCAAGTCCAGGAACGACTTCCACAGCTGGTGGTCGAACGCGGTGCCAAGGTCCGGACGCGCAGCCCGGTACTCCTTCCGGAGTGCCTCCTGGGTGAATCCGACGGCCTCCAGGCTGATGCCATTGCACTGGTCCGTGCCCATCTCTTCGATGACCGAGATGAGTCTCTCCTTGGACGAGGAGAGGTCCAACACCTCGTCGAGAACCTTGCGGATCCGGGCGCCCGTCCGCCTGAGTCCGACCGATCTGGCGACTGCCTAGGATTTCGGAGCCCACCAAGGGCCGCATTGCTTGCGGCCTCCCTGGCAGTTTTCGGCTCCAGTAGCGCCGCGCCATCCAGCGGGCGTCTGCCAACAATGGTCTCCCGCACGTTGGGCAGCGCTGTCGGTGAGTAGCTGGTTCCGCTCGCTCCCGGCCTCGGCACCCTCGGAGTTTCCGACCATGCACTTCTCCTTCTCGCGCGCGTCCTCTGGCTCCTCTGGGCCTGCTGGCCGTCCTTCCTCCTCCAGCGCCTTCGCCACGTAAACCTCGCCCTCCTTGACCTCCTGGCTCTCCTGCCCCTTGACCTCGCGGATCCTCCATCCGCTGGATAGTCAATTCGTTTTCTTGATCGTGCAGGCGCCGTTGGAGTGCAGCTGGAGGCACAAATGGCAAACACCCGCCTGGATGGGCATGGTTCCGTGCACCCACCATTCTCGGGGCCGTTCGCGTACATGAAGCAGATATCCTGCCGCCCCCCCCTCGTCGTGATGAACCGGCCCTGCTTGTCCTTCTTGGGGTGTGTCTCGCCCTTGCCGTTGCCCCTCGGTGGGTTGGTATCGCTCCCAGCGGGCCCCCGCTTCTGTTTCCTCTCCCTGCGTATCTGGGAGGTCGTCTTCTTCGCTGGAGGCTCCTGCGACGCTGCTGAAAGGGGGAGGGAGGAGGAGGAGGAGGAGGAGGAGGAGGAGGAGGAAGTGGAGGAGGACGAGGAAGAGGAGGAGGAGGAGGAGGAGGGAGAGGAGGAGGAGGAGGAGGAGGAGGAGGAGACGACGAGGAGGGGAGGGAGGAGGAGGGAGAGAGGAGGAGGAGGAGGAGGAGGAGGGAGGAGGAGGGAGGAGGAGGAGGAGGAGGAGGAGGAGGAGGCGGAGGAGGAGGGAGGAGGAGGAGGAGGAGGAGGAGGAGGAGGAGGAGCAGCAGCACACTGGAGCCCCCCCTCCAAAGGGAGGCCTCCAGTGTGCTCGCAGGAGACTCCGAGGGGTCGCCCACCTGAGACCCCCAGAAGATTCCCAAAAGGCCCACGTTCCAGGTATCCAGCCGGGAGTGGCGGCAGATCTCGACAAAATGTGGGCGCGCCCGATCATCTCGAGGGGAACGTGATCAAACAGGTGCAGTACCCCAATCCAACCCATAAGGGATGGATGGGCAAGGCCTTTTCGGCTGAGTCGTTTGGGATTGCCCGGTTGATTTTGACGGGATCCAGCAGGAGAACGAGCAGAAGGAGGAAGGAAGGAAGGAAGGAAGGAGATGGATGAAGCTGAAGATGATGATAACTATACCATGGAGAAGATCATGATGCTGATGCTGGTGGTGATGATGATGATTGCGATGCTGGTGATGATAATGAAAATGATGATGCTGCTGATGGTGATGATGATGGTGGTGATGATGATAATGATGGCAATGAAGCTGATGATGATGCTGATGATGCTGATGATGACGATGATTATGATGATGCTGATGCTGATGCTGATGCTGATGATGATGATGATGATGATGATGATGGTGGTGGTGGTGATTATGATGGCGATGATGATGATGCTGATGATGCTGATGGTGGTGGTGGTGGTGGTGGTGGCGGTGGTGGTGATGATGGGGTGACGGAGGTGCTGCTGCTGATGATGGTGATGACGATGATGATGGTGGTGATGATGATAAGGATTGTGGTGGTGTTACTGATGATGGTGACGATGATGGTGACGATGATGATGACGATGCTGATGACGATGATGATGATGATGATGATGATAATGCTGATGGTAATGCTGATGCTGATGGTGAGAATGACGACGATGATGACCATGATGATGAGGATGATGATAATGATGCTGCTGCTGCTGCTGCTGCTGCTGATGATGATGATGATGATGATGGCTGCTGATGATGATTGCACAACTGTAGGTTAAGACTGAAACCATGCACGTAATAAGCGTTGTGTTGCGTGGAGGCTGGAGGCATTCGGAGGGAAAAGAGAGAGAGAGAGAGATATATATATAGAAAGAGAGAGAGAGAAGGAGAAGGGAGGGAGAGGGAGAAGGGAGAGAGGAGGGCGTGGAGAGAGGAGGGACGGGAGGGAAGTTGAGGGGAGAAGGGGAGGGAGGAGGAATTCCCCAATATTCTCCAACCAATGCATGTTTACTGCTGTCCTATACAGGGCTGCGCTGCGCAAATACAATCACATGCATACATGCGCACGCGCGTAGCCGTTGGCTTAGCCAGCTCCCATCGCGGTGAGTTCGCCTGAGGCCGAAGGGCACTGGTGCCCACGACAATCACTCCAACCTGTCTCTCTTCATTTTCTCACCTGCGCTGGCTTCAAGGAGACGAAAGCGAGGCTGGCAGCGAGTAGATTCACCCTTCCCTCCGCCCCTCCCCCATCCTCCCCATCCCATCACTTTCAAAACGCATGTATTGACTCCTAGGAGCAAATCGTGCGTCCCTGGGCGTGGAAACCAATTCATTGCAACTAGACAAGGTTGTGGCGCTGACGCCCTGTGGACACCGCGCTTGGCTCGCTAATTAGGATGAGACGTGAACAGCGACCAAAACGCGGATGCAACTGGGCCAACGATTCGGTGGACAGGCCTCACGACCGGGCGATGCCGCCGCCGCCTGCGCACTCCTCGCCGTCGGGCTTGGCAACAGGCTGGCTCACTTAGACGCTTTCATGGCCAAGGGCTGGGCGCACAGGAGCATGGCGTTGGCAGCCCCGCTGGGAGTCTGCTCCGGAGAGCCCCCATGCCTCTGCGCACCTCGCTCCAGGCCCTCCACCAGGAGCGCCTCTGGGCACTCGGAGCGCTCGAACTGCGGCTCCTCCCTGGCGTGCACGAAGATGTTGTCGACGAGCCAAAACTGCAGAGCGTTCATGACACCAGGAGTGAGGATCATGACGACCAGCAGCTTCAGGAGCCGGTGATGGAGAACTGGCGCTAGAAGCCATGCCTGACCAGCCTCAAACTCGACCCAATCCGTGCCACTCTGCTATCGGCATGTCAGAGTCGATGACAATGTTCGAGTGAGACTTACATTCCACAACAACTTGGAAGCACCCTCAATATTGTCATCGATATGGGGAGGATCAACCTTCTGGACAAACATAATCATTGTCTGGCAACTATTCACATTCCCTCCCGCGACGCCGCAACACCCGTTTCTGCCGGAAGAGATGCTGGCAAGACGATCCCCAAAACATGCCAGATGAATCAGCGGCAAACTCGACCGACCTTGATCACGTCGGCGGTGCGCCCGGGGGGCAAGCTAGAGGGGGTATAGGCGTAGGTCGGGCGTGTCCCCCTACAGGCGGATTTGGGAGGAAAGATGAAACATAGTCAAAACGTCCCCCAAAAATTATAAAACATAGTCTGAAACATCGTCCCCAGAGTATGCTTTTACTATTTCTGAATGCTCCTCCTGTAGAGGGACAGGCCCGACTTAAGTGGAGGCCTCTCAGAAGCCCCCTGGCCTGCTGAGCACGAGTATCGTTTATCCGACCCCCATCCCCAGCGGCGTGGCCTGGGCCCCACGGGCCGACTTGCCCCCGTAGACGGGGGGATACGCCGTTCCATTCGGGTTTCGAAGGGCGTCTCCCCAACTGGAGTGGCAATTTGGTGGGGGTCCCGAGAGGGGTGGGGATGGGGATCGGTTCAACGATACCGAGAGCAGGCGCCCGTGGCTTAAGTCGGGCCTGTCCCCCTCCAGGGGGATTCTGGAGGAAAAATAGAACATACCCCAAAAATATTCAAAAGATGCTCGAAAATACTCAAAAAACAGTCCCCGGACTATTTTTTGTTTTAACTATTTTCGAATATTCCCCCTGTGGACGGACAGGCCCGACTTAACCCGTGGCCCCCGGAGCAGGGCGCAGCTTCTAATCGGGCGTTGGCAGAACTGGGTTTAATGGAACCTGGTTTAGCGATGCGTACCCGGGGGCGCCACCCCCCGCCCCGTTCTGCCAACCGGACCTGCCGTCACCCGAAGAACACCACTTACGGCAAACCTGGTTTAGCGAATTTGGCCCATTGAGGGTCGGAAGCCGGGCAAGGGCTGCTAAATCCGTGACTGCTAAAATCGACCTCCGGGAAGTTGTCTTCGTCCTTCCGGGAAGGAGCCCGTTGACTGTTCCGCGTGCCGCGCCTCATTCCGGGAAGTTGCTTTTGCCTTCCGGGAGGGCCGTTTTAGCAGCCACGGTTTTAGCAGCCCTCGCCCAGCTTCCGAGAGGGGCCCCAGGGCCTTACCACGCACCGGGTCCCCTTACCCGGGGTCCTGGCTATACCCGGTATACGCCCCTCGAGGGCCCGAGGGCCCTCGGAGTGGCTGCCCGCCCACGCCGCCACCCCCCCCTCCCACTGGAGGGGCTCCCCGCCGACCGCGCGGCGACCGACTCGGGCAATGCGACGCCGTCCTCCCTCCTCCTCCTCCTCCTGCTCCTCCTCCTCGTCATCCTCCTCCCTCCTCCTCCTCCTCGTCCTCCTCCTCCTCCTCCTCCTCCTCCTCCTCTCCTCCTCCTCCTCCTCCTCTTTCGTCCTCCTCCCTTCGTCCTCCTCCTCCGTCCTCGTCCTCCTCTCCTCCTCCCCCTCTTCTGTCCTCCTCCTCCTCCTCCTCCTCCTCCTCGTCCTCGTCCTCGTCGTCCTCCTCCTCCTCCTCCTCCTCCTCCTCCTCCTCGGCGCCCCCGATAGGGGATCTTCCGACCCGGGTCAATCCGGACCCGTTTGCATCGACCCCCGTCTCGAGGCTGATCTTTTCAGGGCGGCGTCCCCGAAGTCCAGGCCCTCTCCCCGGGGCCGGTCTCCCTCGGCGGCGACCACAAGGGCGAATAGCCCTGGGGCGGGCACTACACGTATTCGCCCGGGAGCCTCTTGTCGAAGGCATAAATCCTTGGCGCCCCTGGATACACGTATTGCTCTCCCCTGGGCTATTCGCCCCTATCGTAGCCTCTGACTCTCATCCTGGGTCGCTTTTTGACGGCCCCGGGGGGCCAGCGAGGGCTCCCCAAGGGCCGAGAAGAGCGAAAAGCCGCCCGTCCGGATTTTGGTTACGATGCGATCCTGTCAGAGCTGGAACTGCTCCACTTCTTGGCGGCGCGCACAAGGGGGTGGAGGGAGGGTGGGAGGGCTTCTTTTAAAAGGAGGCTGCTTCTCAGAAGGGCTCCGGCCTTCCATCTATAGATAAGGCCCGCGCCTTCTAATAAGCAGGGGTGCTTCGAAGAAGCCATCCCCCCTCCCCCTACCCCCCTCTGCGCGTGCCTCCTCCTCCTCCCCCTCCTCTCCCTCCCCCTCCCCCTCCCCCTCCCCCTCCTCCTCCTCCTCCTCCTCCTCCTCCTCCTCCTCCTCCTCCTTCTCCTCCTCCTCCTCCTCCTCCTCCCCCTCCTCAGAGAAGGCTCGGGAACCACCCGCCCTTCTCTGAGAAGCTTGCTGCACCTTCCCCCGGAAGACACACAAAAAACTCCTCGGAAGGCCGGAGGGCCTCTGAGAAGTCCCGCCGCCTTCTCGGAAGGCCTTCCCCTCCTCACTTCCCCCCCCCGCCCGCCGCCGACCCACCCGTCGTCGACGCTGTCGTCGTCGTCGTCGTCGTCGTCGTCGTCGCCGTCGCCGTCGCCGTCGCCGTCGCCGTCGCCGTCGCCGTCGTCGTCGTCGTCGTCGTCGTCGTCGTCGTCGTCGTCGTCGTCGTCGTCCGCCCGCGGCGGCGGATGGCGAATCGACGCTAGTCGACGCCAGTCGGCGCGAAGTCGGCGCTGTCCCCTCGACTACCAGACGCCAAAATCGGCGCTGCTGCGCTCTACAGAGCTGCATTACGAGGGTGTACGAACGACCCCATCGTCAGGTCAGGCAGATCCTCCTAGAGGCGAATCTGGGAAGACAAATACGAAGCAGAGTCAACAAATAATTTCACAAATTGTCAAGGGAGCACGAAAAATCGTCCCCTGACTATTTTTCCTGTTCTTGAATATTCCTCCTCGTAGAGAGAGGGACATGCCCGACTTGAGCCTATCACGATCTGCACCGAACGATCCCACCCGCCCCCTATCGTCCCCGCCCCTCCCGAACGCAGTGATCAAAAACCCGGCACTGCTGGCTTGGCACCCGTATCCTTCAGCGCCAAGCCGGGAAACCACGAAGCAGTCGGTGCACATTTGAAGCGCCAGCGTGGTTTAGATTGGGCATGTCCCCCTACAGGCGGATTTTGGACGAAAAATTGAAGATACCCAACAAATAATCCAAGAATCTTCAAAATTCAAAAAGATCGTCCCCAGACTATTTTTAGACTATTTTTGAATTTTCCTCCTGTAGCGGGACAGGCCCGACTTAAAAAGCTTGGTGCGACCTTTCAGCTGGCTGAAGAGTCCTTCAGGACGACTGCGTCTTCCAGCTGTCATGTGGCATGGCGGCTGCACAAGGGCAGCCAGGCCTTCCAAACTCATTTCGGACGGTGCGTGAGGATGAACGTGGCTTTGACGTGATGGGCTGTCAGATTACCGACGCTTGAGCGAGGGCCGGGGGAACAAGGGCCCCGCGCACGTGCCGGAGCTCTCCGTGGGAGGCGGCTGGGCCATCGGGCGCCGTGGCTTGCACACCCCTCCTCCTCCTCCTCCTCCTGCTCCTCCTCCCTCCTCCTGCTCTTCCTCCTCCGCCTCCTCCTCCTGCTCCTCCGCCTCCTCCTCCTCCTCCTCCTCCTCGAGGAACACGCCTCGCCCTGCGTACTACTGGGCACGCGTCGAGGGAGACAGGTCTGCACACACACACACACACACACCCGTATCGAGTGGTGCGTGCCCCAAACGTACGCAGGACGAGGCATGTTCCTGGCCGCCTCCCGCCGCCGCCAGGAGGGGGGGGAGGGAGGAGAGAGCGGAGGGTGAGGAAGAGGAGGGGGAGGAGGGGGAGGGAGTGGGGGGGGAGGGGAGGGAGGAGGAGGAGGAGGCGGAGGAGGAGGCGGAGGAGGAGGAAGAGGAGGAGGAGGACCAGTGTAAAACCAAGAGTCATCAACGATGTTGGAATTAACCCTCCCTCCAAACTCCCTCTTCATAGGCCCCCACAACGGTTCATTTCCATTGAGGGATGTACCTCGTTGGAAAACAACCGTGTGAAGATCCTGAAGCATGCCAAAACATTGTTCTCGGGATTTCAACGCCACGCATCAACCTGACTGCTGCGTTTTGGCGATCTGGAACCGTGCCAGAGCGCCATCTTCGGGACTTCAACACCGCGAATCAACATAACTGTTGCGCCCGCATAGTCCTGACTCCTTTCAAACCACAATACCTGGTACGTTGATCATGGGAATCCGTGGAACTCTTGCATATTTTGAATACGAATGTGCGCGGCGCTAAGACGAGAGCCACCTGAAACTCTTGC
Source organism: Prorocentrum cordatum (assembly GCA_963575745.1). Classification (NCBI taxonomy): domain Eukaryota; class Dinophyceae; order Prorocentrales; family Prorocentraceae; genus Prorocentrum; species Prorocentrum cordatum. Next base: position 10,595 of record CAUYUJ010007770.1, read on the forward strand.
TTTAAAAACCATTGTGCGCGGCGAAACGGCGAGAACCACATTTTTTACACGACCCGTCCTCAATCCGTGAAACTCTTGCATACGTTGAAAACGAATGTGCGCGGCGCGAAACCGAGAGCCACATGTTGAAAACGACCCGCCCTCAATCAGTGAAACCCCTGCAAATGTTTAATGTGCGCGGCGCTAAAGCGAGAGCCACATTTTGAAAACGACCCGCCCTGAATCCGGGAAAATCTTGCATATGTTGGAAACGAATGTACGCGGCGCGAAGGCGAGAACCACATATTGAAAAGGAACCGCCCTCAATCCTTGAAACCTTTGCAATTAAAAAAAACGAGCGTGCACGGCGCTAAGGAGAGAGCCACATTTTGAACATCACCCGTCCTCCATCTGCGAAACTGCTGCCACTTATGAAGCTTCAGAATTATAGTTGTTTCAAAGCTCAAGCGAAACGCCCGGCCCGCCCGAAAAACTGGTCTCGGGATGCGACAGGGAGGAGTTCTCTATAAGGAGAAGGAATGGAGGAGGAGGAGAAGGAGGAGGAGGAAGAGGAGGAGGAGGGGGAGGACGCGTGGTGGGGGAGGGCGGGACGGAATATGGGGGAGGGGGTGAGGGAGGGAGGGAGGGAGGGAGGGAGGGAGGAGGAGGAGGAGGAGGAGGAGGAGGATGAGAGGAGGAGGAGGAGGAGGAGGAGAGGGGGAGGAGGGGAGGAGGAGGAGGAGGAGGAGGAGGAGGAGGAGGGAGGAGGAGGTAGGAGGAGGAGGAGGAGGAGGAGGAGGAGGCGGAGGCGGAGGAGGAGGAGGAGGAGGAGGAGGTAGAAAGAGGTAGGAGGAGGAGGAGGAGGAAGAGGAGGAGGAGGAGGAGGAGGAAGAGGAGGAGGAGGAGGAGGGAGGAGGAGGAGGAGGAGGAGGAGACGAGACATGTCCCTTGTGAGCTGTAGGCCGCAGCATGGTGCGAACCATGACGCACGGTAGCCCAACCGCCCCTCCCACAAAGAAACTCCAGCGCGTGCGCTGGGGCCTCGGAGCCGGACCCTATCTCTGGCCGTTCCCCAGCCTGTCGTCAAGCAGAGAGCGGGTTACGAATCCGTTCCGTTTTGGGGGGAGCGTAGTCGACCCATGTCATAAGAATGCGTGGCAAATATGCAAAGGCCTTGGAGTCCCGCGTGAACGTTTTCCGAACAGGGCTGGCCGGCGAGAGTCGCTGAGGACGGGCCGAAGGGGCAGGGATGCAAGGGTACCCTTGGGGAAGGTTGCCCATCCTTACTATGATGGTTGACTGCACATCACGTCCGGAAATGCAGAATTCCGATTCGCGCGGACGGGCATCAAATCCATCACACATCCACTCATCACTGACCCCGACCCGCGCATCCTCGAACCGGGCCCGCCGCAGCTCCGCCTACACTCGTCGTGGCCACCCTTGAGGCATTCGCCAGCAGGGAAACCATAGTTACTTTCCTCTCTCTTTTTTTGATCCGCGGGTCGAGAGCGAGCTTCTTCCGATAGAAGCTAAGCGGGCCGCGCACAGCTTTAATTAGCAGAGGGGGGGAAGGGCAAAAGGAGGCGGGGCCTCACGACAAGGCCGAGAGAGGGCAAAGCCCTGGGATCAGGCGGTACCGAAATCGAGGTGCAAGAAAAGGTACGCCTTGGACAGGAGCCCGGTGGCGAAGTCCCGGGAGGCGAAAAGCCGGCGGTGGTGCCGTCAGCGGCGCTTCGAGTACACCAGCCCGGGGAAACCATACACGGGGCGGTGAAGAAACGGGCACAGCCCGTGCACCTCCTGGGCCCGCGGCGGCAGTCCAGGGGCCCTGCAGGGCCCCTCTGGGGCCGCGGTCCTGCAAGCCTAAGATATCTTCGACCCCATCCGCGCTTCTTCGCCCCCGCCCGGTGCCGCTCGCCCAGGGGCCGTCATGAAAAAGTCATGACGCAGGGGTCTGGGAATGGAGGGGGGCGACCTTTGGGGGGGGGGGCAGCAAGGGCTGCAGAAAAAGGGTCCTTTAGGCCCCTGACTGGGGCCCTTTGGGGCCCAGGAGCGGGCCTTCGAGACCCGAAGAGTGCACCCTCTCCGCCCGTTCTGGGGACTCAAGTGCATGGTTTTCCCGCCCCGGGGACGTGCGTTTTGGCACTCCCCAGGCTGCTGCGCCAGAGACGCGGCTGACGCGAACGACGACGCCACGTCGTTCACGTCAACGTGCCGCCTTCGCTGTTGACCGCGAGGTCGACGTCGCCACCGTCGCCGTCGCCGTCGCCGACGTCGGCGGGAGACGTCGACGACATCGTCGACGTCGACTTGCCGCCAACGCCCCGGCGGCCATCGAAGAAGGCGGGGGGGCTCTGCTCAAAGCCCTGCCAACTTCTGAGACAGCCCTCTCGGCAGCCCCCGGGGCCCAGGGCCCCTGCTGAGAAGCGCCCACCTTCTCACAGACGGGCCGCCACCTCGTGACACCCCCGCGCGCCCCGCCGCCAACTGTTGCTGGGGCCCGCAGGGCTGACCCATCACCTCCTCACGCTTGGCTTTCGGGCCAGACCTCGAGGCCCAGGCGGCCGTTTGGGACAACTCCGGGATCCCCAGGACGCTCTCCTGGCCATCGCTCGGACGTCCATTCCCTGTGCTTTCGGATGGAAACTGCCCCGGGTCCCGAAGTGCCAGAAAACGCCCGAGAGCCCGTAGGAAAACGGCTCGAAAACTCCAGACTGTCAGGAGCGGCCAAGAGGGGGGTGTCCAAGAGGGGGGGGTGCAAATCATGACCGGCAGCATGTGCGCGGCCCAGCGGGGGGGCCAGGGACGTCATGAATTAAGAAGAGGCGCCATGAAATCTGGGGAAATATCATGGCCCCCGCCATGATCCCCCCCCCCCTAGTCATCACCCCCCTCTTTGCCGCCCTCGAGACTGTACCGATCGGCAGGAGCCAGGCTCGAGTTTGCTGGCCGGCTGGTGCCGCCGCAGGCTGCAGCAGTGGCGCGCCCAGCAGCATGAGGAGGACCATGGCGCACTTCATGCCCGTGACCTCCGAGCCCTCCCCCCCACGGTGCCCACCAGAATGGCCCAGGGCTCCGTTCACACATGGTCACACCTCCTCCCTCGCCCCTCGCCCCTCGCCCCTCGCCCCTCGCCCCTCGCCCCTCGCCCCTCGCCCCTCGCCCCTCGCCCCTCGCCCCTCCTCCTCCTCCTCCTCCTCCTCCTCCTCCTCCTCCTCCTCCTCCATCCACCTCCTTCGCCCTATGAAATGGATAGCCGTACCGTCTCGAATGGGAGCAGCGGGCGCTGCTCAAAAGTGAGGTGCGCTCACCTTTCGTGGTGGATCCCTCGTGGACTGCACACCCTCCTCCTCATTCTCTTCCTCCTCCTCCTCCTCCTCTTTCTCCTCCTCCGCCTCCTCCTCCTTCTCCTTCCCCCTTTCTTCCCTCCTCCTTCCGCGACAAGCGGCAAAACAAAACCACATTCCCCGTGTCTTCCTCCACCTCGTGCCGCGAATCCATTCTCCTCCTCCTCCTGCTCATCCTCCTCATCCTCCTCCTCCTTTCTTTTTCCTTAAAAACAACTTCTCCTGTCGCACCCCGAGGCCAATTTGTAGGGCGGGCCAGGTATTTCGCCTAAGACTTCCTCACCACTCATGACGCTGAAACCAGATCGCTTTCAAAATGTGGCTCTCGCCTTAGCGCCGCGCACCTTCGTTTTAAACGTTGCAAGGGTTTCACGGATTGAGGACGACCCGTTCTCAAAATGTGGGTCTCGCCTTAGCGCCGTGTACATTCACTTCAAGAACTTGCAAGAGTGTCACGGATTGGGGGCGGCTCCTTTTGAACATATGGCTATCGCCTTAGCGCCGCGCACATTCGTTTTAAACAGTTGCAAGAGTTTCACGGATTCCCATGATAAGCGTACCAGACATTATGTTTCGGAAGGCTTCAGGATTATGAGGGCGCAACACTTGCGTCGATTCGCGGTGTTAACGACCCAGGAATGGCGTTATGGCACGGTTCTGGATCGCCAAGACGCAACAGTCAGTTTGATCCGTGGCGTTGGAACCCCGAGAACAATGTTTTGGCATGCTTCAGGTTCTTTAAACGGTTGTCCTCCAACGGGGCAGTTCCCTGTGGAAACGAACCTTGTATGGGGCCTAAGAAGAGGGAGCTTGGAGAGAGGGTTTATTACAACATCGTTGATGACTCTTGGGTTTACACTTGTCCTCCTCCTCCTCCGTCCTCCTCCTCCGCCCCTCCCAGCAACGAAGGGGGGAGAGAGATCGGGAGGGGGGGGGGGGGAGTGCGGGGGCGGGGGGCGGAAGGGGGGAAAGGGGGCGGACGGGAGCAGGGAGGGCAGGACGGGGAGGATGTGGAGAGGGGACAACAAGGGCCCACCGACTACAGCATTGGTGTACCCCAGAATTGACTTTCTCGCCGAATCCGTACATAAAGCGTAGAATACTCGTTTCGCAAACATTGTACGAACGTCTTTGCATGGCTTCGGCGAGAGAATCAAGGGTATATCAATTATGTAGTCGATCCCCTACTCGAACCAAGAGGCACCAAAAGGCGCCCAGGCGCCTCGACAGACGCTCCAAGAGGCTGCTGCGAGGATTCCTGAAAGACTCCAGCATGCCTCCAAGGAGTTTCTCGCCCTGCCTGTTCTTTCTGTTGGGGGTCTGCGACAAGACGTGAGCCTCTTGAATAAGAGGGGGTCGGGAGGGTGACCTAACTGGTGGGCTCATTGCCATCGCTCGGACGTCCATTCCCCGCGCACTGCTTGGCCTCGTACAGTGGAGGCCCGACCACAAGAAACCTTCCACAAGACCCAAACCCTGAGACCCCAGGACGTCCATTGACTTTTGGTGTGGGAACGTCAGGCTACACATAGCAATACCATCGAAACCCAAGAAACCCAGAGGGCTCCCTGGAGGCAGGCAGGGTGCTTCTTGACATGGGCCCCCACTGTGGGCGTTTTGTTTCGCCAGATGGCCCACGATGCTCCACGGTGGTACATACACAGCCGTGACAAAAATTTCTTCAAGTTGCTATGATGAAGATCTCTCCCATCCCTCTCAAGATTCCTAACATGACATGATGTTGGGGACATTCGGCGGAGTAGTTTCCGATCCCGGAGACGGTAATAACTCTGTTACCCCAAAACGGGATCGGAAACTACCCCGCGCCAAACCATACAAGTTATCGAGCGGGATGCGATTGCGCGAGGAGTAGTTTTAGTAAAACTACTCCGAACTACTCCGCACGAGCGTGTCATTCCAAAAGGCAAATTGAAAGAAACTTTCGTCACGGCGATGTATGCTCTGGCGCTGGCCTGGGCAAGAAGAACGCACACGTCCCTGCGATGCTGAGGCACAACGGGGCCCCAACTTTGGAGTGAGGCGGCCAGGGGGTCCGAACGAATTGGTCGGGGCCCCAGAGAAGCTGCCAGCAGGGGGGATGAAGCCAAATCCGCTCGAAATCCGTCCCTGGGCCCCTCCCGGAGTCCATCGGGTGTGATTTTTCGGCCCGGATCCATCTTTGACAGTGAGCTGCAGATGACAAGCGGGACTCTCACCCTCGTTGATGCTCCTTTCCATGAGGCTTACATCTGCGCCTCCGTCGGCGATACGTCTCGAGACTACAACTCAAGGCCGAGAGCCCCGATTGCCATGCTGAACTGATCCCTGTTCATTCGCCACTACTAAGGACATCCACTTTAGTGTCGCATCCTCCGCTTACTCATACGCTCACATTCAGCGGGCTTGCGGACCTAATTTCATGTCTTGGTAAGAGCGCGCTGGGCACAAGGCAGCAAGGCCATGCCCAGCGGCAAGACAACAGATAGCATCAGAGACACTCTTCTAGTTGCTTGCGTGGGGAGACCCTGTGCACTGAGTGTGCCAGAGGCCGCAGGGTGCCTTGGCACACAGAAGCACACAAACGTTCTGGACAAGCCAGATGCTGGAATGATACGTAATAGACACTGAAGCAGGTACGCTTTCAAGGGTATCCCGAAAGCGCAGTATACGTTAAAGTCCCTATTGGTTCACGGTGTTCTGCTATTCGCAATGATTATCACACTTCGCTGCGCACTTTATCGTTATTCGAGTCAAGGCATTCGTCGCTGAAAGTTGTAAGCAAATGTGAGTGGAAGACCACTGTAAATATCCGCCGGCCCCCTTGTGGGGCCACCAGGCTGTAGGCCGAAGGTTCGCAGTTTCCTGTACCAGTTGCAGCTTCCAATTTCCACTTTTACAGTTCTGCTTCTTGCTGCTTACTGTTCCTTGTTGATGAACCGCGCGAGAGGGGGGGAGGCCCAAAACGGCGACTTTTACGACGCCCTGAGCGTATGCTCTGAATTGCTGGGGTGGGTAAAAGCTTACACCCCTCACGCAGATCGGCGGGGTCAGGGTCCAAAAACACGTGAGATTTGCCACATTTCTAAAATTCGGTGGCACCCCTCACGCAGATCGGCGGGGTCAGGGTCCAAAAACACATGGGATTTGCTACATTTCTGAAATTTGCTAGCACCCCTCACGCAGATCGGCGGGGTCAGGGTCCAAAAACACATGAGATTTGCCACATGTCTAAAATTCGGTGGCACCCCTCACGCAGATCGGCGAGGTCAGGGTACAACAACACAGGGGATTTGCAAGATTTCTCAAATTCAGTGGCACCCCTCCATGGATCGGCGGGGTCAGGGTCCAAAAGCATAAAGGATTTGCTACATTATGCTACATTTCCAAAATTCGGTGGCACCCCTCACGTGGATCGACAGGGTCAGGGTCCAAAAACACAATGGATTTGCCACAGTTCTGAAATTCGGTGGCACCCCTCACGCAGATCGGCGGGGTCAGGGTCCGAAAACCCGGGGCCCTCACGCGGATCGACAGGGTCAGGGTCCAAAAACACAAGGGATTTGCCACATTTCTGAAATTCGGCGGCACCCCTCACGCAGATCCGTAGGGTCAGGGTCCAAAAACATATGGGATTTGCCACATGTCTGAAATTCGGTGGCACCCCTCACGCAGATCCGTAGGGTCAGGGTCGAAAAACAAACAGGTCGCGACACTGCTTCACGGCGGCGCCCAGACCTCATGATTTAGCTTTTGCATCTCCCATTATCCGAGACAGGGGGCCGGCGGCATGGGGCGAAGCCCTTACGGATAATTCAAACACGCAGAAATTCAGAAAGACACTCGACAGCAAGGAGGGCCTTTCCCGCAAACGGCCCTCGGAAGCCGAAAAAGGCAAAACAATGTCCTGCCCGACGTTCCTGCTCGCTGGAAAGTGCTGGGCCACCTCAGACCCCCAGACGGCTTCAAACCCTCGATGCTAGTCGACGCGAATCGACTCTAGATCTACGCGAATGGACGCTCATCGGCGCTACCTCATCGATCACAAGACGCCAGCCGATGCGAACTGACGCACTCGGAAGACGAAGATTACGAGGGTGTACCAAAGCTCCCATGATTTGCGACCGGCGGAGGCATAGAAGGGGGGCCCCCACTGACCACCAGGAGCCAGATGCAGAGCTGCAGCACGTACCCTCCGAAGAGGAACCCCCCGGCGCCGTCAAAGTACCTGCCGGAGGCGCAGCTGGCCGCCGCCGCGGCGCCGCAGGCCCTCCCCACCGCGAGCAGCAGCAGCCGGAGGAGCCAGAACTCCACCGCGACGCCCAGGGTGGTGTCGAGGACGATCTCGATCCTAGAAGAGGACCAGCTGGCCATCGCTCGGACGTCCATTCCCTGTGTTTTTTGTTGGTTCCCTGCGTGGTTTTTTCGCCAAACGATCAAGGATGCTCCTCGATGGTGCTCGCCGAGGAAATAACGCACACGTCCGAGCGATGCCAAGCCAAGACTGCCTACACCTACCGCGGGTGCGCGCCGTTTCGACCCAAGCGCTGGCTTCTACCACCGCGGGGATCGTTCAGCCTTGGACGATCGAGCGCGTGTCTTTCTTCGGGGCACAACGGGCGTTCTGGGGGGGGGGGGAGGGGGAGAGGCTGGCCATCGCTCGGACGTCCATTTTTCCGTGTTTTTTTCGGTTTCGTGCGTGGTTTTTTCTCGCCAGATGATCAAGGATGCTCCTCGATGGCCCTCGCCGAAGGAACAAACGCACACGTCCGAGCGATGCCAAGAGAAGAGGACCCAAGACTGCCTACACCTGCCGCGGGTGCGCGCCGCGTCGACCCGAGCGCTGGCTCTTCTACCGCCGCGGGGATCGTTTTCAGCCTTGGACGATCGAGCGCATGTCTTTCTTCGGGGCATAGCGGGCGCTCTGGGGGGGAGGGGGAGGAGGAGGAGGAGGAGGAGGAGGAGGAGGAGGAGGAGGAGGAGGAGGAGGAGGAGGAGGAGGAGGAGGAGGAGAAGGAGAAGGAGGAGGAGGAGGAGGAGGGGGCATAGCGTAGCGCCCCCCCCCCACCGCCTGGCTGCGGTGCCGGACTGCGGCATTGCAAGGGGACGCACTGAGAGGGGGGGCGTTGCGTTATGGGGGTGGGGGAGGGGGGGGAGGCAAGCTAGGTGCGCTCGCGTCATCTCTGTCGTCATGCTCCTCCCTCCCAACCCTCACCATTGCGCAGATCTCCCTTTATGCGCACAGGCTGATGTCGAGCAAGGCAACGATCCCGAGAGGGCTTGCGATGCATGGTATAAAGTACGGCGTGGCATGGTACAGAAGAGCGCGGCAAAGCAGAACATGCCATAGCATGGGCTTGGCGTTGCGTAGTGTAGAATATGGACAAGAAAATTCCACTACTCGCAAACGAACTGCTCGCAAATTGCCGGGATCCGCCGCGGGGGATCTACGATTATTCTACATGAGGAAGAGAACCTGTTTTTTCTGGACGTTTGCGAGTGGGCACTTTGCGAGTAGTGGAACGCCCTCGGCGAGCTTGGGGGGGTTCCCCCTGTAGAGGGACGGGCCCGACTTAAGCATAACAAGAGTTATGGCCAAAAGGGTACAACATCTCATCAGACGTTCCCGCAACGCCAAATCGTTCCGCTCGGGGATCTTCTGACCCGGGTCAATCCAGACCCGGGTCAGCAGGAAACCAAAAACTGCACTGCAGAAAAAAAAAACTGTAACGCAGGTCTTCGCAAACCCGGGTCAGCCAATATGTGCGGCCGCCTCGCGGCCACGAGCGGCTCGCTAACCCGGGTCAGCCAAAGAGGGTCTTCGCAAAATCCTGCAAGATCCGGTGCCGCGGCTGACCCCCGCTTGCACTGACCCTGCAGGATCCTGCAGGATCCGGTGCCGCGGCTGACCCGGTGGGGTTCGCTCCGCTCGGAGATCGTGGGGGGTAGGGGTAGGGGTAGAGTTCGCTCCCCCTCAGAAATCGTGGGGGGTAGGGGTAGGGTTCGCTCCCACCTCGATCGAAGTGAACCCCACCCTCGAAGGGTTCCTTTTCAGAATGTGGTCTTCGCCTTGGCGCCAAGCGCATTCGTCTTAAGAGTTTCCAGCAGTTTCAAGGAGTCTTGCGGTTGACGTCCAAGACATGGTGTTCTGGCACGATGTGAGCCTGTCAGGGCGCAGTAGCCACGACTTCTGCGGGGGAGGGTGGGGTTCACTTCGCTCGGGAGCTACCGAACGAAGTGAACCCCACCCTCCCCCTCAGAAATCGTGGGGGGTAGGGGTAGGGTTCGCATGCGGCCCCCTACCCCCGTGCGCAACTGTGACGTCTCGGGGGCCCTCCGGCGAATGCAGTGGGGCACGTCGGGTTCGTGTCGTGCCGTCTTCGGCGCTGGTTTTTCTGACACCGGGATCATTCAACCTTGAACGATCGGCCGTTTCCGAAACGTCCAACTCACTCCACATCGAACGATTCTGGGTCGCCCGCGGCGTTTTAAGTTGAACGCCGCTGGCGGGGTCCCCGCTGGTCGACACGACACGAACCTACCGTATCTTTCGGCACATCTGAGCGACGAACAGAAGCGGGTCTTGCGCGAGACGCCGTAGCGACCTTACGCCGCGGCTCACGCGGGCCGCCAGCGCGGCACGCCACATCGAAGACGAGGGCGCTTACGCGCGACCTCACGCGGGGAGCTTGCGCGCCAATGCCGGCGAAAACGACCCCGTTTTTTGGCGTCGCCCGTCTGGAGCCGGGTGTGGGGGGCCATATGCGAACCCTACCCCTACCCCCCACGTTTTCCGAGCGAAGTGAACCCCACCCTCCCCCTCAGAAATCGTGGGGGGTAGGGGTAGGGTTCGCACGTGGCCCCCTAGGGTGGTCGTTCGACCTTGAACGATCCCCCTCGGAAATCGTGGGGGGTAGGGGTAGGGTTCGCATGTGGCCCCCTAGGGTGGTCGTTCGACCTTGAACGATCGGCCGTTCCCGAAACGACCGATCGTCCCACATCGACTGGTTCTGGGTCGCCCGGGGTTTTCCTTGTGCTGCATCCTCGGGGGGGCCTTGCCTGTCCTGTCGCTGCCCTACAGTCGAGGAACTATCAGAAGGAACGCTAAAGACGAGCCAAGAGCGACAGAAGACACCCCCAAAAGGGTACAAGAGGGCCTCGACTCGACGAACGACGGCCCAAAGACGCCCAAGACGGCCCGAAGACGGCCCAAGAGGCCCTCAAGACGCTCCAAGAGAGCCCCAAGAGCACACCCAAGAGGGCCCCAGGCGCCAAAATCGTCAATTTTACATTGGTTTTCGAATGATTTTGGCCTTCTCGCCTTTTCGGCTTTCCGACACTCCAAGACGGCCCAAGAGGCCCCCAAGAGGCCCCCAAGAGCGCCCCAAGAGGCCTACAAGAGGGCCCCAAGACGGCCCAAGAAGGCCCCAGGACAGCCTAAGAGGCGCCCAAGGCCCACGGCCCCAAGAGGGCCCCAAGACGGGCCCAAGAAACGGGAGGGGGACGAGGAACCGAGAATTCGAGACTTCCGCCCTAAGAGGCCCCCGGGAAGCCCCAAGAGGCCCCCAAAAGGCCCCAAGAGGCCCCCGAGCGGCGCCAAGACGCCCCCAAGATGCGCCGAAGACGGCCTCCGGAAGCCCCAAGAGGCCCAAAAGAGGCCCCAAGAGGCCCCACAACGGCCCCCAAGAGGCTTCAAGTTGCCTTCCAGACGCCCCCGAGAGGTCAACCACGAGATCCCAACCAACATCCATAAGGCCTCCTCCTCCTCCCCCTTCACCCTTCCTCCTCCTACTCCCTTCCGCCTCCTCCTCCTCCTCCTCCTCCTCCTCCTCCTCCTCCTCCTCCTGCCCCCCCCCTCGTGTTGTCTTTCGTCATCTTCAGGGTCGGCGGCAACGGCCGTAAGGCCTTCGCAATAAGGAACGAAGCCCCTTCGTGGCCCCAGAAGCGCCTAGGTGCACGAGGAGTGATGGAGGAAGAGCCATGGAAAAACTTAAGGAACGACGAGCCCCTTCCGCACCCGAGGCGATCCATATTTCAGCGTCTTGGCTGTATCCGCGTCGAATCCGTGTCGAGTCCGTGTCGGCCTCGTCGGATCCGCGTCGAATCCGCGTCGAATACACGCCAAAGCCGCGTCGAGGCCGCATCGAGCCCGCGCCGGGCACAACAAAAGACACCAGTGCAGGGGGCCGGCGAGGTCGGAGGAGGAATGTAGGGGGCCTGCGAGGGAGGGGAGGAGGAGTAGAGGAGGAGTAGAGAGGAGGAGGAGGAGGAGGAGGAGGAGGAGGAGGAGGAGGAGGAGGAGGAGGAGGAGGAGGAGGAGGAGGGAGGAGGAGGAGGAGAGGAGGAGGAGGAGGAAGGAGGAGAGGAGAGAGGAGTAGAGGAGGAGTAAGAGGGAGGAGGAGGAGGAGGAGGAGGGGAGGAGGAGAGGAGGAGGAGGAGAGGGCACTTTGGGAGCCTCTAGGGGCACCCTTGGGAGCCCGAGGCCCCCCGCAGACTCCACACGGCGCTCCGCGGCGAGGACGCGCCAGCCGGCGGGCCGCCCGCCGCCCTGCGGGGGACGCCGCAGGGCTTCTCCGGGAGCTCGTGCTGGCTTCGTGGATCCGCTCTGGGCCGCCCTCCTCCTCCTCCTCCTCCTCCTCCCTCCTCCTCCTCCTCCTCCTCCTCCTCCTCCTACTCCTCCTCCGCCTCCTCCTCCTCCTCTCCTCCTCTCCTCCTCCTCCTCCGCCTCCTCCTCCGCCTCCTCCTCCTCCTCCTCCTCCTTCTCTCGCCGTCGCTCGCACATCCGTGCCCCCGTGCATTTTTGTTCGACCCCGTGCGCCTATGTTTTTCACTGGGTGGCCCACGATGCTTCTCCCGGCGGGAACGAAAAGGGGGGATAGCCAAGGGTAGGTAGGGTAGAGAATCAGCTCACGTGGCTGCTTTTCCCGGCGCCGGGAGGCGCCCATGTCCTCGAGGCATGGGCCCGGCGGCGGGGCCGAAACCAGCTGCGTGCGGCAGATTTCGTGACCCACCCGTTCCCTCTCCCCCCCTTTCGTGCGGCCCGATTCTCCACAGAAGAACATTTCGTTGAAACCACAAAAGGTTCTTAGAACATTCGTTGGTAGGCCTAGCCCCTACCCTGGGTTACAAGTGCGTGGTCTGTAAACCTCCTGGGAGCTCCTAAAGGCCAGAGAGCCGCCAGGACGCCGCGCGATACGCGCGATGTGCAGGGTTCACCCTGTCAGCCCTCAGGAGGCTCGGCGCACAGCGCCTTGTAAACCAGGGCAGGGGCGCTTCTTACGCCCTTGACCAGAGGCGAGCCAGGACGCTTCGCCACTGCATGACAAACGCTCCTCGATGGCCCCCGCCGCGACAGAGTGCACACGCCCGAGCGAAGCCAGAGTGCACACGCCCGAGACAGCGTGCACGCGCCCGAGCGATGCCAACGCGCCAGAGTCGGCGGTGGACAAACCTCCCTTTAGTAAACCTCCCCTTCGTGAAGACGACCCGGGGCCGAAACCGACGGACCTGGACCCGCAAAAACGACGGCCGCGACGCCCTCTCGCGAACCGAAAACGGCCAATTCCTGAATCGACGTGTCAGGGTAGGAGGTCTGTCCACCCCCGACTCTTAGAAGGGGCCGGGGGACACACAAATAAACAGACACATCAGCAGAAGGGGCCCAGGGACACACAAGTAAACAGACACAAATCCCAGGGTTCCCCATGTTTATGTCACTTTTCGTTCCCCTAAGATTGGGCGCCCGACTTATCCGGGGTAACTCGGGTCTGGGGTAACTCGGGTTTGGATTCCCGAAAAACGAACCCGAGTTAGCCCTGACCCGAGTTACCCCTGATGATGTGGGGCTCTGGGCGCCCGACTTATCCGGGGTAACTCGGGTCCGGGGTAAGTCGGGTACGGATTCCCGAAAAACGAACCCGAGTTAGCCCTGACCCGAGTTACCCCTGATGATGTGGGGCTCTGGGCGCCCGACTTATCCGGGGTAACTCGGGTCCGGGGTAAGTCGGGTTCGGATTCCCGAAAAACGAACCCGAGTTAGCCCTGACCCGAGTTACCCCTGACGATTCGGGGCTCTGATAAGAGTGCACGCGCCCGAGCGATGGCCCCCGCCGCGACGGAGTGCCCACGCCCGAGCGATGCCGGCGTGCCGGGGCCCCCGTGGCGGAGCCTCCAGCGCCGCCGCCGGCAGGCGCTCCGCGTGCCAAGGGGTGGGGGGCGTGCCGCCGATCCGAGAGAGCCGCGCGGGCTTCTGGAAGTCTATGCTTGTACAGCGTCTCCATCTTCTTTTTAGTACCATTATTGTTCTGCTTCGCAGTATTACCCTTATTATCATAAGTATTACTACTGCTGTTATATTATTATCACTGTTCGTATTATAATCACCATTCATATTACATGGATCTTATCATCATCATCATCATCATCATCATCATCATCATCATCATCATCATCATCATCATCATCATCATCATCATCATCATCAGCAGCAGCATCAGCAGCAGCAGCAGCAGCATCATCATCATCACCATCATCAGCATCATCATCATCAGCATCATCATCATTACTATTATTACTGCTGTTCTGTATTGTTGTCATTATTATTGTGATTGGCATTATTATTAGTTTTCTTATTTTCCGGTAATCTGTATGACTACTTTTTGTATGATTCGTCTTCTTCGCGGTCCAGTACACGGCGCACTGGTCCCCCTGGCCGATGGACTGCCCCAGTGCCCATGCGCAGAGCAAGTTCAGGCAGTGGGTCCAGCCTGCCGGGTGGCGACAGCCGAGCCTCACCCCCACCAGCCATCGGCTCTCCTGCATCGGTGGGCGGCGGGGGAGGCTGCGGCTTTCGCCACGTGCTCGACGAGTGCCGAAGCCTAACCCCCCTGCCGCCCATCGAGCTGCCCGCATCGTGCATCGGCGAGGGTAGAGGGTTCAGTCGGGCCCGTCCCCCGTACAGGCGGATTTTGGACGAAAGACAAAACAAATACCCCACAGATGCTCCACAAATGCTCACAGCTAGTCCAAAAACTCGTCCCCAGACTACTTTTTCGACTCTTTCTGTAGAGGGACGCGCCCGACTTACAACGCAGGGCTCGGAGAGCGCCGCCGACCTGCACCGGCGACCTGCTTGGAGGAGTCCAGGGCGAACTGCCGCGCGGTCCTGCCGCAGCCGCCGCGCCAGAACTTCAGCCCGAGCGCGGCGGCGCTGAGGGCGAGCATCGGGCCGGGCGAAAGGGGCGGGTAGCAAAAGGGGGGTTCTGAGCATCGGCCCACGCAGCCGAGTTGCCCGGCGCCTCCCGGCGCCAGAGGCGCCCATGCATCGAGGAAGGGGCCCCGATCGGCGAGGCCGAGAGCAGCTGGCTGCAGCAGGTCTCGTAACCCCCCCTCTCCCTCTCCCCCCATCTCGTTCGGCCAGCTGATTTTCCCGGCGCCTCCCGGCGCCGGAGGCGCCCGTGTATCGAGGCAAGGCAAGGGCCCCTCGGCGAGGCCGAAAGCAGCTGCATGTGCAGCAGGCTTCGTAACATCCCCTCTCGCGTCCGGCCCGAGAGCAGCAGGCACTGGACGAGCACGCCGCGGAGGCCCGGCAGGACGGCGCAGTGCCCCATGTGGGAGTCGCGCCGCCGCGGCGCGCCGGCGGCGCGCACCGAAGGGGGGAGGGGGGGAGGGCTTCTTTCGGCGGTGGACAGACCTCCCTTTATTAGCCCTCCCCTCGGGGGCGGCCAAGAGGGGGGTGTCCAAGAGGGGGGAATGCAAATCATGAGTGGCGGCACGCGGCACGTGCGCGGCCCAGCGGGGGGGCCAGGGACGTAAATGAAATAAGAAGAGGCGCCACGAAATCTGGGGAAATATCATGGCCCCCGCCATGATATCCACTCCCCCCCTAGTCATTACCCCCCTCTTTTCCGCCCCCGACTCCCCCCCCCTTAGTGAAAACGACCCGGGGCCGAAACCGGCGGACCTGGACCCGCAAAAGTGATGGCCGCGGCGCCCTCTCGCGAACCGAGAAGGGCCAATTCCTGAATCGACGTGTCAGGGTAGGAGGTCTGTCCATCCCCGATTCTTAGAAGGGGCCTGGGGACACACAAATAAACAGACACATCAGTAGAAGGGGATCTAGAAGGGGTCCAGGGACACACAAGTAAACAGACACAAATTCCAGGGTTCCCCATGTTTTCCCATATTTTCTGTGCTTTCGTCTCCCCCCCCACACTTCCCATATTTTCCTGCATTTTCCTGGGAGTCGACGACTAATTGTGTCTGCGTGTTTTTCCCCTCCTGATTCTTAGAAGGAAGCTGCTTCTCAGAAGGCGCTGGCCCTACATCTACAGACAAGGCCCGCGCCTTCTAGGAACTAGGGTGCCTCTACGAAGCTTTCCCCAGTCCCCCTGCCCCCCTTCTGCGCGTGGCCAACCGGTGCGAGAGGCCTAGGAGATGGTCGAGTTCAAGGCCGAGTTCTGGAAAGTTCGGTGAGATCGTCCCCGAAGTGCGGGACGCTGCGTTCGAGAAGCCAGAAAATCTTTACACGAGCGCGCCTTCTCCCCCTTAACGGCCGGCGCTCCCGCGCCAGCATGTGGCAAACCAAACAAAGCCTGCGAGGGAAGAGCGGATCGGTGTGATATGGGCGACTGGACCCCGCCCTAGGCCTCTCGCCTGGCTGCAGAACTTGGGGACAGACGGGCGACCCGCGAGATCGGACAGCAACCACCCCGATCCCCTGGGCGCCTCGAGCCCTCCAACAAAAAGGGCCTGCACCCATGGCGTCGCGCACGTGTGCCTGGGCAGAGAAGAACTCGCCATCGCTCGGACGTCCATTCCCTGTGTTTTTTTTCGGTCTCTTGCGTGGCTTCTTCGCCAAATGATCAAGAATGCTCCTCGATGGTTCTCGCCGAGAAAAAAATGCACACATCCGAGCGATGCCAGGAGAACACTGGGCCCCGCGCCCAGGGGATCGCTGGCCCACCGATCCCGCCGGCCCAGCTGGCGCGCGCCAGGCGCGTCGGCCAGAGCACCTGAAACGGCTGCGGGTCGACGCGTGCAGCTGCCACCGCTGACCCACGCGCTTCGGACAAGTCCGGCTCGATCACCCCCGAGAACGCGTGTTGGCGCCCACGTGTGCTTGCCCACCGAAGACCTTCAGCGCGGCGCGGGCGGCGCAGCCAGGGCCGCCACGAGCTGCGCACGATCGGCGGTGCTGAACGGGGTGAACACTCGGGGGACGCGCTGACATGGACCAGGGATTCGTGGATCTGGCGCGTGGGCGCCAAATCTGAAGGAGCCCAGGGACACAAGTAAATACACACAAATAAACAGATTCCCAATATTTTCTCGTGTTTTCTGGGTTTCTGTCTTCCCCACCACGTCCCATATTTTGCCATATTTTCTGGGGAATCGGCGATAAATTGTGTCTGTGTGTTTCTTCCCCTCCTGAAAATCCACGGATCGGGGAAGGGCGCCCCCCGAAACGCAAGGCCAAGGCCGCCTGATCACGCGACGGATCGCGCCGATCCCGCGCGGAGACGGGTCCCGCCGCCAATCCGCACGCCTTTTGTCCATGCTTGCGCTTCCTCGGAACATGCGCTGAACTGACACTCCCATATCGACTGCTGTTCGCCTCAACTGCTGGCCCTTCATACTCTACTGGGTGATGTGGGTTGCTGTATTGTAAGTCGAGATGGTCGTCAGGCGCGAGCAGCACATGGAAATGCTAACTGCGACCGAGCATTGTCGATAGCGCAGCGTGCACACTGACTCCCACTGCAACATGCAAGCGATGGGTGGGTTAGAGGAAGTGTAGGTCCAAACGAAACACGCGGCGGCCAGGCAACGGGGAGAGCACTCCACTCAAAGTGAACTGGAGCGCTGCTGTTGGTCATCCGTGCCTGCGCTTCCTCGGAATACACGTCGAACTGACTGTTTTCGTCTGCGGCGGGGCGGCGAAATCCGCTCCGGCGAGAAGCTAGATAGCGGCACTGACTAGCGAATTGGCCAGCGAGCACAGAGGGAAGGGGGACGGCCGAGAGGAAGAAAGGACGCTCAGACGCCGAAGAGTTCGACGATGAGCAGCCGGGCGGGCAGCAGCGGCCAGGCGCGCATGGACAGAGCGCGGTGGGCGGCCGTGCCGTGGGCGTGGGAGTGGCAGCCAGCGCCAGTGGCTGGACACGTCGAGCTGACACGCGTACTGATGATCATCGACCACTCCCCCGTCGTGATCGGGAAGCAGGAAAGGAGGAGGAGGAGGAGGAGGAGGAGGAGGAGGAGGAGGAGGAGGAGGAGGAGGAGGAGGAGGAGGAGGGAGGAGGAGGAGGAGGAGGAGGAGGGAGGAGGAGGAGAGGAGGAGGACGAGGAGGAGGAGGAGGAGGAGGAGGAGGAGAGGGGGGAGGCGGAGGAGAAGCAGGAGGAGGAGGAAGAGGAGGAGGAGCAGGAGGAGGAGGACCAATGCAAACCCAAGACGCACCAACGATGGTGCGATACACCCTCCCTCCAAATTCCCTCGGGTGCCTACGAGAATGGATGCTCATTGCGGGAAGTGCCCCGTGGGGAGACAACCGTCGGATAATCCTCACTAGTGCCAGAGCACACATCCTGGGACTTCCACGTCGCGAATCAACGTGACTGTTGCGTCCTGACAATCCTAAACCGTGCCAGAACACCATTCTTCCTCGAATTCCCACACCACGAATCAAACATACGGATGCATCCTGACAATCCTCAATCGTGCCAGAACACCACTCCTGGGATTTATTTGAGCCATACGAATCCCTGGGACCGCTGCAAAGGTTTAAAATGGATGTTCGCGGCGCTAGGGCGAGAACAACATTTTGAAAATGAGCCGCCCTGAATGTTTGAAACTGCTGCATTTGTTGTACGAATGTGCGGCGCGATTGCGAGAACCACATTTGAAAACGACTCGCCCTCCATCCGTGAAACTGTTGCAATTCTCCAGTTCCGGGATCATAAATGGTGACGAAGTCTCAAGCGAAACGCCCGGCCCGTCCTACCGACTCGTCTGGGGGTGTGACACGGACGACAAATTCGTAAGGGTGGAGGAGGAAGACGACTCTTGTTTGGCTTATGAGATCATAACTCCGGGTTCTGGCGGCCGTTCGGGACGATCCAGGCGTCCCTCGGAGCGTCCTCGGCGAGGCGCAACCGCCAGCTGGCATCCCGAGGCTTGAAAGCCGCCAGGGTCCGACGAAAACGCCCGAAGACCTCGAGCCTCGGAGAAACACAACGAGAACCTCGAACCTCGCCACTAACGTTGCCCCTTCCGCCCCTGATGAGACGAAAATACGAGGGAAGGGGAGGAGGATGGGGTGAGGGAGTCGAAAGACCTCTGGTGCTCTCCTCCTCCTGGTGGCCGAACGGCCAGGCAGCACGCACGAGAGAAATGATCGTCATCATAACCATGCGGAGGCGTGCTGATCTTTGACTGATAGCTTCACTTTCTGTCGACAGTTCGGCGGGTCCCCGCCTTCATCTGTAAGCCAAAGGCTGCGGCGGGCGCAGGCATGCGGCAACGCTCGCTCCCGCTCTCCCTTGCACCCTTTCACTCGGGTCGGGAATTCGAGCGCTCTGCGCGGCACTCCAGCACACTGCGCACTGAGAAGGCCACTGGCTGCAGCCCGCTCAAGCGCCACTCACTGCTGAAGCCCAGCTTCACGAGGGCCGTCCGGTCGAGCTCGCCCTTCGTCAGCCCGTCCGCCAGCATGTCCACGGTGTCGATCCAGCTGAGCTGTGCCAGCTGGAGGCGGTCGATCTGCTCACGCACTGCGAGCGTCGGCACGAACATGCGCTTGTCCGTGGTCACCTTGATGGTGGCGGCGGAGACGGCGTCGAACACTGCCTTCGCGTCGATGGCCGCGATCATCTTCAATACTAGGTCGCCGGCCTCCTGCCGCACTCGCATCTGGTTCGCCGTGCATACTCCTTCACTGATCTCGGTCAATGCCACATTCATAAGGGTGCCAGTGCCGAGTGCGTCCAACAACGTCATGAGCTCGGCGGCGTAGGTGGACATGACTACGTTGTTCTGCTTTCTGCTGTACCAGTCAAGCATCACGATCCTGTACGTCGATCCGGTTTGAAGCACATCGTCGTCGGACTCCAGCAACATGATCACACATCCTCGGATCGCCAAGCCTTCGAACTCCATGGCGTGGAAGGCTGAGTCGCTGACGACGACCAGCCGCACTCGTGTCATGTCCAACTCGATGAACCGAACTCCGAGCTGATTCGAGTTCACCATGATCCACTTCAGCAGCCTGTTGATCTTCCGGATGTCTCCGACCGACGGCTTCTTGGCCTGCCGCTGGAGATAGCTGACGTACACTGCAATGGGCGCCATCGTCTGCGTCATCCATGCGATCCCCCCGAGCAGCGACATATACGCCGCGTGGGTCTCCACGCTCACCTGGCCATCTTCGTTCTCCATCACATACTGGTCTTCCTGGAGCGGTCGCAGCTGCTGAACGTAGTGCTGCTGATGCGTCCAGATGGCCTTGGTCACAGCGTCCTGCTCGTGCATGATGCCAATGCACTCAAAGCAGTCGTACTGGCGCTTCAACTTCCCGAACTCGCTCTCGATCATGTTCAGTACCTTCTCCCGCAGGTAGTCCTCGCCGCCGCCCTTGAGGTCGTCCACGTGCGAGGACATGATCATCTGCAGCTCGCCCTTCGCGTCGTGGTACACGTAGATCTGCGGGTCGCTGATGAGCGCCTTGCCTCCTGTCTTCTCCAGCACTTGCTTCAACATGACCTGCCACAGCCTCGGCGCGTCCTTCAGACCGAAGCCGCAGCGCAGGAGCAACAACACCTCTGTCACAGGGTTGTAGTCCTCGTAGCCCTCCAGCTGCCGGAGGACTGGGATCGATCCTGGCGGCATCGTGAACTGCACCTTCCGCTTGACCTCGCCGTCCATGGCGGCAACCTGCTCGAAGGTGAGACCGCGCAAGAACGCCTGGCTGATGTCCGCTGAGAATAATCGCCACTTGCGCTGTGCAGTCACCTGATTCACCAGTCGCTGTCCCCATCGTGTCGTAGTACCCGCAAAAGTGGACAGCTCCGGTGACTGCATGTCCTTGAAGCCTCTCACCGTGAGCCTCGCGCGCACCTGCTTCTTGCCGTCGATCTCCTTCCACTTGAGCACCCAGCGCGAGTCGATGATGTTAGTCGCCTGGTCCTTCGGGAAACGCTGGAATGCCTTCAACTCCGCCCAGCGCTGGAGCTCGTCCTTCATGGCCTGACGTACTTCAACTTCGTGAGCTCGGGCCTCTTCCAGCGTGAGCACGTTCATCTCGCGCTCGACGACAATCTCGCGCTTGCCCGTGTTGTAGACGCGCAGGATGTAGATCTCCCCTGACCCAGGTCGTCGTATGTGCTCCACCTCAGGGTGCACCCAGTACATGAGTGGCGCACCTATGCCGATCTCGACGCAGTCGGGTCGGGAATTCGAAGAATCATCCTCTACTGCTTCTGCCACGTGATCTGCGTCCGGGGCTGCGAAGAAGAAGTCGCTCTGAGTGCACTCGATGTCAACAGCAGGCAGAGCGGCCTGCTCCTTCAGGTGCTGCCAGCTCGCGAACAGGTGCTCCTGGGTCGCGTCGCTGTCCGAGTCGCCGTCGTCGTCTTTGCCACCATCATCCTTGATCGGGAGCACTGGCTCATGTAGGGGTGCAGGAGCCTCAGCTGTCGCCGCTGGCTCGCCTGCACCTCGGGCTCCATGATCACGGTCCGGGCCATCACGTGAGCGCGATCTCTCTCGAGCTCCCCCGCCTGGCTTCACAGGCGGCTTCACAGGCGGCACGGTGGTGTTGGCAGCGGCCGGAGCAGGGGAAGGCCCTCGTGGTCGATGTTGCCCTCGGTTGCTCCGACTCCTCGTCGAATCCGATGCTGCACTCGTCTGCCTGGATGCGCTAGATATGCTCGTGTCGGGCACTGGCATTGATGCACTTGTCTGTCTAGATGCGCTCGGTATGCTCGTGTCGGATATCGGCTTGTCCTGCCAGGTCATGTCGAAGTCTTCCTCCTGAAGCTCCGGCGGCTCCTGAAACGGTCCGGGTTCAGGTCGCTCTGGCTGTTCATACCGTCGTGCGTGTGGAAGGTTGCCGAACCACGGACCCCCAAGATGCGGAACCTCGGGTTCACGTCGCCGAAGTTCGCGAACGGACTCGTCGTCTGTCATGATGAACTGCACGAAGCTGACGTCCCGCCAGTGTTCCTTGTCAAATATCGGAGCCAACTTCAGGCGAGCAGATCCAGACGCCTCGTGGTACCAGGACAGCTCTGGGCGTCCGCGCCGCCACCACCACAGGAAGCTGCGGTCGCATCCGACCATTCCTTCGAGCACGGACACGCCATTGCCCACTCGCGCGCCGATGCACCCCACCAGGTAGAAGCCACTGGCGGCAACGTGCAACACCGTCAGGACCAACTCGCTGAGCTTCTGGCTGTCCGCGGTCCGCTTCCACCCGGCGTCGAAGAGCCACCCGACGCGCACGACCTTGCTGTCCAGCTGGTCCGCGTAGCTCATGATGGTGGCCACCGAGTCGCGCGATCCTGCCTCGAAGAAGATGTTATTCGTGAACATCACGAAGTAGACGAGGCTTCGCCGAAGGTCCTGAGGTCGTACTTGAAATACTCGGCCCTGCCATCGAATGAGCACTGGAGGTCCGACCTGCAGTAAGGTCGCCGGGCCGCGCCACCCCGACTCCTCCTTCGTGCTCGGCGGCCGGTGGAAGTCAACCTGGTCGCCGACCACCAGCTGCAGCGCCTCGTGCGGGGCGCGCGTCTTGGATCGAAGTGCGCGCCTCAGCCTGTCCTTCGCAGTCATCTCCACCATGGCTTGTATTGCGACTTCGCGGAGCCGATTGGGAGGCGCGTGTATATACACCGACCTGTTCGGGCCGATTTTTGTTTTGAGTGTTGGGCCAGAGCGGTTTTGGCGCAGTGGCCGATAGAGGGAGCAAGCGCCATGCGCCCCGCCTGGGCGCGTTTGTCCAGGGGCGGGCAAGGCCGCAGCGGCCCCGGCACCCATGGCGGAAAACCGCCGCCCATGGTGGTGATGCCGTCTCTAGGCGAGGGGTGCCTCGTTTCGAGGCCATGAATGCGTGCCCGTAGCCGGGCACGCGAGAAAATTTAAACAGGGCCGCGCGCTGGCCGGGGAACGCGCGCGGGCCTGCTCGCCAGCACCCCAACCCATCCACCACATTGGGGAGGGGAGGAGTACAAACTCTGGCCCGATTGGAAATGATGCCGCCAAGGGGGTTTGAGCCAAATATGGGCGACGGGCCCGCGTCCCCACGATCACCCCCCCTCCCTTCCCAACTCACCATCGCCCCCCCATTGACCCCGCCACGACCTCGCCTCCAGCCTCCGTCTCCGTTCACAGACTCCTTCCCTCCCCCCCCCTGCGTTCCTCCACCCCCCACTGTCCGTTCACCCATCCCCCTCCCCGCTCCCATGCCTTTCGCTCGGAACTCCCCGCTCCCACTCCCGTTCCCTGCGCCCGCCAGCCCCTCCCTTTCCCTCTCACTCCCCACCCGTCTCTGCCCCGATCCCCCCCCCCAATCGCTCCATCCAGGCCCCGTATCCCTGCCGCCCTCTCCGTCCCCTCTAACCCCCTAAAAAACGAAAACGGAGCGTCAAGGTATTGTGATGTGGTTTCCAATCCTACACAAATGGGGCACCGCCGCCTGCCACGGCCTGCCTGTGGCCCGTTCTATCGGTGGCTGGGAGCGAAGCCCCGGGTCACCGGGGCCACAGAAATTCTGGGAGGCTCATAGGGCGAATTCCTATGGCCTGATCGGTGTATAAAATTTCGGCGGGCCGTTCTGCCTGATACATTCCGAAATGTTCGTCGTCCCGAAATTTTATACACCAATCGGGCCTTGGATTTTTCTCCTATAGTTTCCGGATTTTGCATAGTCCCCCGTGGCCATGGAAAGTGGGCGACCGCATGCGGACGCCCCCGCTGGGACTGCAGGTGAAGCTCCACAGGGAGCACAACCTGATTGAAAGGTGCGACGACATAGCCGGGGGGGGGGCCTCCGCGCCAGGGCCGTGCGCGGAGCCGCCATGCGGAGCACGATCTGTTCAAACGCAAGCAGACATTTGCACGATTACGCCATGCGCAAATATGACTGCCCTTACTGGGCTTGTACGCGGCGCTCCTTGTGGGGCGCCATCCGCTTGAAAAGGCGTGCCAAAAACGGGAGCGGAGACGCCATGGGAATTCCAAATGGGGCCACAACTGTATGGGCGCGATCTTCGCGAGGGGCGTGCCGACGCGGGCATGGAGGCGCACTTGGAGCGCCCCCGCGACGGCCGTAGGCGAAATTCCATCAGTGGCGCGAGCCGCGGGAAAGGCGTGCCGCAGTGGTTGCGGATAAGCTTTGGGGGCGCCCCCCTTGAGCCTGCGGGTGGAGCCCATTGCGGGCTGCAGTCCGCGCTGGGGGGCGTGCCGAAATGAGCGCGGAGACACTTTAAGCACGCCCCTACCAGGATGGTCGATGAAGCTTCATATGGGGCACGATCCGTGCGAGGGGATTACCGAACTGATCACAACGTTCGCAGCAACGGCAGCGGATGGTAACGACGGTCCACCAGCAGCATGCAGCAGGCAACGCAGCGGACGCGGCTGCGAGCGGAGGGGGGCGGGGGGAGGTGGGTAAATGAGGAGGAAGACGCGCGGTGCAGCAGAGGGAAAATGAAGCACATGTAAACGAAAAAGAAATGGAAAACAAGCGGCACCGAAAAAAAAAACTGCTATAAATTCTACACCCGGGGAATGGATTGGTGTATATATACACTCCTCCGACCGATGATGGTGTCGGGAGATCCCTGGAATGCCAGCCGATTGGTCGTCGATCTGGCAGTCGCTCACCGGCTCGAACTCGGCGAGCAGGGGCGGAAGTCGGCCGTACACCGCCTGGTAAGGGCTGTAGCCAGCCACGGTGATGAGAAGGTTCTTGATGAGGGCACACTCCATGATCACGATCTCCAACGGCATCACAATGCCTTCTTCCGCAAGCTGGACCTGCACGCGGTGTATGATCTTGCGCACTAGGTCGTGATGGCGTTCCACCAGCTGCGCGTGCGAGCCCTCCTCTTTGGCCTTCATCTCAATGCCCCAGCGGTCCAGCCACTGGTACGCCTCCTCGCCATGGAGACCGCCCTCGATGTCGGCAATCAGCAGCTTCATGGGGCCATGAGGGCGTAGCCATCCCTGAGTGATGCCGGCGATAATCATGATCGCTGTCTTGCGTTCCAGAATGTACAGCACCGTCCAGCGGGTCGCCTCATCGATCATGTGTGCTACCATATGTTCGCCGATGTAGAGGATGTCCCACTGCACCATCTCGTTGAAACCCGTCGCGAGCCGAGAGATCGTCATGCTCTTCGGTCCCGGTCTCGTCCATAGCCTACACACCCGGCACGTGTCGCAGATCTCCTTCACCAGGGCCAGCGTAGAGGCAGGAGCGCCGGCCTTGGTCAGCAGCTCTCTAAGGCGAGCTGCTGGAGCGTGCCAAAATCGAACATGAAGTCGTCGGAGCTGGCGCCGAACGACTTCCTGGTGTGGGCTGTGCAGCAGTCGAAGCGCGTGCCCGAGGTCAAACGCGGTCCAGCCTGGCTCGTCACTTCCTCGAGCCTGCGTCCCCGCATCCACGCCTCGGGGTGGCGCGGCCGGGGCCGCAGCCGGCTGCTCCGCGACGGGTGCCTCGCCGATGGCGTCCGCCGATCCCGAGGCGCCGCCTGATGTCTCGTCCGGCTCCGCCTCTCCAGCTGCTGGCAGGCGCGATCGCAATCGCCGTGCCGCCGCTGTCGCTCGAGCCACTCGAGGTCGACGCTCCGCAGGCACAGGTGGAGGCAGTGGCGGTTCAGGTTCGGCATCTGGCGCGTCGGCTCGCGCGGCGCTCGGTGCCTGGTTCGCAGTCGGCTCCTCGGAGGCTGGTGGTTGTCTCGGTCGTAGCTCTCGAGGTCCAACTGCTCTTGGGAGAACACTGTCTGCTCGGCATTCTCCAGGTATTCGGGTATGTCGTGTGTCTGAGGCCGCGCGACCACTCCGGCAAGCCGGGCACTTCAGGTGGCGATTCGTCGGCACAAATCTATGCTTGCATGTCTCCCCTCGATCATGGGCTGGGTGGTCAGCCGGCCGATGATGCCGACATCCAGCACACGGCTGCGCAGCGCGCGGTACTCCTGCTGTAGACGCTGCTGCTGGTGATGCCGCTGCTGCTGCTCCTGAAGCTGGTGCTGCGGCTGCTGCTGCTCCAGAGGCTGGTGCTGCGGCTGCAGACGCCGAGGAAGCAGAGGAGCCAGCTGGTCCGGATTGCACAGCGGCCGTGGGGTAGCACTCGTACACCACGAGGTGGTGTCCCTGATGCCTCACGCGCTCCACCATCTGGGAGATGCTCGCCGCCAGCTCCCGGCAGATGCCAATCGCCCACTCCGCGTGATCCTTGGGGTTCTCTAGTCGCCATTTGTCACGCTCTGGATGGGGTCCTCGGCCACCATGGGCCAGCAAAGCGTGATCGTGCTGGCCGTCGCAGCGAAACTTCCTGAGTCCGGCGAGCAGGCGCTCGTCCGAAGCCCAGAACTCCGAGGACTTCTTGATCGGTAGTCCCGTTCGCCGCCCGATCTTGCCGGCCATGCACTGGTCGACTTGGCACCACGCCACCGCGTAGTTGTTGGCGATGTGTTGCCAGTCGTCGAGCTTGTAGAAGTCGCTGCCCAACGGCTGCTCCGACACAAAGTGGCGTCCGGCGTCCATCTGAGTGCACGCCGCTGCAGCGGCGATGCGGGCCAGCCCCACTGATGTCTTGCGACTGCGAAGCCAACCGTCGTAGTTGATGACCTTATTGAGCGCCGAGAACCCCTTCAAGCTCGTACAGGGCGTGCTAATGAGTAAAACAAGAGGCTTGCCATGATACAGATATTCCCAAAACTGCCTCTGGCCCTCGTGCGTCATCAAATTGCAGTCGCAAGTGAGATTGAAGTTGGGACCGCCCCGATATCCTCGTCGCACGAGTAGCCGGGTTGTTCCAGATGCGCCACCGCACAACTCCGCGACGTCGTCGTGCTGCAGGTGGCCGTAGTAGAGGTTCATGTGTGTGTCCATATCCTTGACCGAGCTGAAGAAGTTCTGCTGCTCGTCTTTCTCGTTCAGGTGCGCCTCCGAGCCGATCATGCCAAAGAACTCGGACATCATGATGTACGGTTGCTCATCGATGTGCTGGTCCTCCCTGAGCTCGGTGCCGTAGCACACATCGTCCAGCTCGTATTCGTTCGCCACGTAGAGTTTCGTGAAATCGGAGCCGCAGTCGTCGAAGACCTGCTCCACTGTCTGTGGCCTCTTCTTCACCTTGCGCTCCGGGTCTGCTGCCTTGCGCGCCTTGTCGCGCGTCCTCTGCTCGGTGGGAAAGCTCGCGGTCAGCGCGCTCACCTTGCAGCCGGTCTCGTCAACGTCGTCCGCGAATGATACTCGGCCAGGGCGACGTCGCTCACCTCGTGGCTGCTCCTCGTCGGCTTCTCTCAAGGCCGCTGTCCGAGATCCTGGAGGCCCGGTAGTCGTCGGATCCGTCCTTGACGACCCGGGTCGGGAATCACCCCCGGCCTCACGGCGCGGTGTAGCTGTCGCAGATGGCGACAATCCGTCGACTGCGTCGGATCTCGCGCCGCCGTCGAAGCAAACAGCGGCCACCATCCGCTTGACCAGAGCAGATACCCCTCTGGCCTTGAAGTCCAACCGATCTGCAGCAGTCTTCCGTGTAACATGTCGGCCTGCTGGCCAGCCGCAGCGGCACTTCGCGTCGTGGTCGTCGAAGTAGCTGCTGCTGACGATGCGTGTAGTCTGAGCTGCTGGTGATCCTCGAGCGTCACGCACACCGAGATTGCACCATCGTAGTCGTCCTGAGTGCCACCTCCTGTCGTCCAGCAGCTCCAGGATGTCGGGCATGTCCCACGCCGCGCTGCCCTCGTCCGCCTCGACGATGCAGCAGCGATGCCCTTCAAGTTGAGCTCGAGCGATCTTACACTCGAAGCGCTTGGCTCGCTTGTCGTTGCGAGTGCCTCGCGACGTGCCCGGCTGAGCCAGGCTGATCCAAACGAGCTCCGGCTGCTGGTGGCGCAAGGAATCCGCCCACTTATCCTCCTGCCCGAGGAATCTGTGAACATCACAGTTGCGACCCACCGCATATCCGCATCCGTGCAGCGCGTTCTGGCACAGGTTCTGCAAGTCACCGAACACCCATGCCGATGGCGGTCTCCCCTGTACTTCCCTGGTGCCCCCGCCGTCCCGAGCACCGAGATGGGGTGTCTTCGATCAGAGGTGCAGGCTGCCCGCGTCGGGCTGCCCGCTGGCGCTGTCCGATGCGGCACCACTGCCGGATGACGTCGCAGTAGTGGTCTTCCTGCTTGCCGTCCTGGTGGATGCGGTAGTCGGTGCGGTTGCTGCAGGTAAGGATGTCGAATCTGATGTCGTCGAAGTCGCCAATGCCATCGTCCTCGTGGGTCCCGAACTCCCCGATGTTCCCGTCTCGTCGTAGAGGTAGCAGAGCAGCATGAGGTGACCGGCGTGGCTCTCTTCCAGATGGTACTGCGATGATCCTGGGCTCAGCTGCAGGGAGTAGCCGCCCGGGCCGATGCGGTACATGCGATTGTTGAAGCAGTCGAGCAGTATGCGCTGGTCCCGCAGCGATGCTCGCCCGACCAGTGCCGGCACGCTGCTGTTCGGGAGCACCGGCGCCTCGTAGGTCGCGGCTTGTCCTCCCTGCAGCGCCAGTTGATAGCGATGGGCGTGCGTGGCCTGCTGAGATCCTGAGCCCACACCACCAACCTCAAGCACCCGGTCAAGTGGGGCGCGGACAGGCGGTGGACGTCCTGCCTGCTGCTGTCGCGCTGCCATCCTGTTGCCCCACTCGTCGCCAGTAAGGTTGCCTGGGCTCCCGGGGTCCACCGGCAGAGCCTCGCCACTCCTGTCCTTCATGCGGGTGCGAACCAAGTAGGTCTCCCCGCTGGCGTTCTCGAACTGATCCACTCGCCACCATGGGAACCAGGTCGGGCTGGTCACGGCCGCTGATCGCCCAACTGTCGCCGGAGGCTGCTCCTCCACAGCTCGGTCCTGCATGCTGGCCTGGATCTCCGTCAGTATGTCGTGCTCCGCGACGTTGTCGCGCATGTCAAGGGTCTCCCAGCTCAGAGCCTCGCGGGAGGTGTCCTCGTCAAGATCGTCGATCTGCAGGCCGGGCGTCCTGGCGTCCTCAGTGAACCAGTGCAGCACTCCAGACAAGGCTCCAGTCCGCGGCTGCGCGGGCACGGGCGCATAGGCGGCCAACGTTGGGTCGGCGGCAGGAGCCCCGGCCTGCTGCGTCCCCGTCGCGGCGCTGCCAGAATTCCAGGACATGAAGTGCTTGCCTTTGCCCTTGCCCTTGCGCTTGGGACAGGCGGCCACGAGGTGAGTCTCCGAGTCGCACTCGTGACACCGCATCGTGCGGCCGTCACTGCCTCGGGGATTGGTGGCGCCGGGCGTGCCAGCCATGTAGTGCTTGCCGCCCTTCTTCTTCTTACCTTTTCCTCCCGTCAGTGAACCTGGGTTCACCACCGATCCGCCGAAGTGGTATCCCTTGCCGTGGCCTCGCCCGCGTCCAAAGCTGCTGCCGCCCTTGCCGCTGTTCATACGTAGAGACCAGTTGCTGCGCGGGAAACGAGGGCGGCGGCTGTTCCGTTGGACGAAGTGGCGAAACCTGCGCTTCGCGAACAGGTACTCATGTAGCAGGGTGTCGTAGTCCCAGCCCTCGGAGTCGCCATAATACTCCTGCAGTTCTTCCTGAGTGAACTGGGAAGTGTCCAAGTCGTCGTCGTCGGTCATCGAGTCATCGCCCCCGGGCTCGTCCTCGTACAGGTAGCTCGAGCAGACGGCGCAGCAATCGTAGCCCTCGTCGTCCTGGACCACGTAGTGCTGAGGTGCAGATCCAGCGCTCCCTGCCGCGCTGACTGCGTTCTGACCATACATGTAGGCGGCCGTGTCGTGCCAGGTGTTTGCGCCGCTGTCATTCTCGCCCGTGAACCAATGATGACCATG
>CAUYUJ010007771.1:0-44501 GCA_963575745.1 Prorocentrum cordatum
ACGACGACGATCATTGGCGAAACGCACCCGCCTGATCCGCCAGCTGCCGCCTCTCCGCGCCGCCGGGGACGGCGTCCCGCCAGCCGCGGCACTGCGCCCGCGCGCCGCTTCTTTTCCGCGCCGCCCCCGGAGAAGGAGGACGTGGACGAGGAGGAGGAGGAGGAGGAGGAGGAGGGACGGGGAGGAGGAAGCGGGAGGGGGGGAGGAGGAGGAGAAGAAGGGGGAGGAGTAGGAGGAGAAGGGGGAGGAGGCGGAGGAAGAGGAGGTCACGTCGGAGCGCCGCCGACGCTCGGCTCGCAATCCCCCTGGCGGCGGCCGCCAGCGGGGCCTCGAAGGGCAAGGACCTATGGCGTCGTAAAAAACACGGCGCAGAATTTCGGGCGATCTCACGTCCATAAACAAGCGTGAACATCATGTCTTAGAGGTCCGCACGGATTTCTTGGATCGGTGCTGGACCCATCTCCCTGGCGCGCGGAACGCGCCAGGGGCCCGTTGGCGCCGCCAGGGGGGCCCAACGCCGGTCAAAAAAATCCGCGCGGACTCCGCGTCGAAGAACGGGTCACCTCCTCCTCCTCCTCGCTCTCCTCCATTCCTTCTCCTTTTAGATAACTCCTCGGTGTCGCACCCCGAGGCCAGTTTTAAGGGCGAGCTCGTCGTTCCGCCTGAGACTTCCTCACCACTTACGTATGACTCTGAAGCTTCAAAAGTGACAGCAATTTCTCAGATGGAGGGCGGGTGGTTTTCAAAATGTGGCTCTCTCCTTAGCGCCGCGCACATTCGTGTTACGAATTTGCAAGAGTGTCACGGCATGATGGCGGGCCGTGTTCAAAATGTGGCTCTCGCCTCAGTGCCGCGCACATTCGTTTTACGAAATTGCCAAGGAGTTTCACGGATTGACGGCGGTTCCTTTTCAACATGTGGCTCTCGCCTTTAGCGCCGCGCACATTCGTTGTAACCATGTGCAATGGATTCACGGATTGAGGGCGGTTCCTTTCCAACATGTTGCTCTCGTCTTAGCGCCGCGCAAATTCGTTTTCAAATTCGTAAGAGTTTCACAGACTCCAATGACCAGCGTACCAAAAATTGTGATTTGGAAGGATTCAGGATAATGCGGGTGCAACAAATGTGTTGATTCGCGGTGTTGAAGCCATAGAAAATTGCGTTATGGCACGGTTCCGGATCGCCAAAAAGCAGCAGTCAAATTGATACGTGGCGTTGAACTCCCCGGAAAAATGTTTAGGCATGCTTGAGGATCTTCAAACGGTTGTCTTCCAACGAGGCAGTTCTGGCAGTGGAAATGAACCGTTGTAGGGGCCTACGAAGAGGGAGCTTGGAGGGAGGGTTAATTACAGCATCATTGATGACCTCCCCCTCCTCCTCCCCATCCTCCTCCTCCGCCTCCTCCTCCTCCTCATCCTCCCCCCCCCCACCTCCTCCTCCTCCTCCTCCTCCTCCTCCTCCTCCTCCTCCTCCTCCTCCTCCTCCTCCTCCTCCGCCTCCGCCTCCGCCTCCGCCGTCCGCCTCCTCCTCCTCGCCTCCCTCCTCCTCCTCCTCCCTTCCTCCGCCTCCTCCTCCTCCTCCTCCTCCTCTCTTCCTCTCCTCCTCTCCTCCGTCTTCCTCCTCCACCTCCTCCTTCCGCCTCCTCCGCCTCCTCCTCCACCACCTCCTCCTCCTCCTCCTCCTCGTCCTCCTCTCCTCCTACCTCCTCCTCCTCCTCCTCCTCCTCCTCCTCTCTCCTCCTCCTCCTCCTCCGCCTCCTCCCATCCGTCTCCTCATCCTCTGCTCCTGCTCCTTCTCCTGCTCCTGCTCCTGCTCCTGCTCCTGCTCCTGCCCTCCCTCCTCCTACTCCATCCTCCTCGCTCCTCCTTCTCCTCCTCCTCCTCCTCCTCCTCCTCCTCCTCCTCCTCCTCCTTCGCGGGGGGGGGGCCTGCGGACCGATGTTTGGGGCGGTTTCCGTCGATACTCTGGCAAAAGTTGGCGTGCACAAGTGTGGGGATGGCGGGGGGGGGGAGAGCCGCGTGGCGAGGCACGGAAGGACTACCTACCAAAACCTCCCAACCCAACCCGGAAACCCAAATTTGACTCGAATTCCAGGTTGGGGGGGGGGGTACGAGCTCCATAATGTGTTTTTGTCAATGTTCCCCGACCCCCCCCCACTGGAAATGGAGGGCAAATCGGGGCATTCGGGTTGGGTTGGGGTGGTTTGGTGGGTGGTGACGAAAGGAAGTCTGAACTACACTACACGCGCGCGGGGACTCACTCGCAAGGCCTTCTCGGCCCGGCGCTGTCTGGAAAAGGAGGCGGGGGGGGGAGGGGGAGGTAGGGGGAGGGGGGGGAATGCCCTGCCAGTAGACTTGCTTTGGCCTAGCGGGGCGCACTTCTTAACTCGAGGCCACAAGGAGCGCTATGGGGGGGGTAGAAGGAGGGACGGGAGGGGGCATGACGAGGCGCTTCCCCCCCCTCCCCAGAATGTGGTGCAGGAGGCACTGCGGCGGTGCCGGGGTCGCACTGATGGGAGGGGCGCTACGTTATGGGGAGGGAGGGAGGGGCGGGAGGGGAGGGGGCACAACGCGCGCGATGGCCCAAAGATCAAAACAAACACTCTTTGCCGCAATACGCAAGCTCGTGACCAAATTCTGGGCGAGGCGGGGGGGGGCCCGCCGCTGTCCCAGCTAGCGCCCCTCGGAGCCCACTGGCGCCGCCGCCGTCCCCGACCGAGCCTCCCCCCCCCCCCCGCGTGGGCGGGCCGAGGCCTCAGGCCCCCGCGTGGGGCGGGGGGCCCCGGGCCTCTGACGCGACGGCGCAACGGCCTCCCCTGGAGCCGGCCCCCATGTGCCCTGACTCCTCCTCCCTGCCCGCTTCTCCTGTCTCCTCCTCCCTCCTCCTCCTCCTCCTCCTCCTCCTCCCCCTCCTCCTCCTCCTCCTCCACCACCTCCTTTTCCCGCCGTCCTTGCCCCAAACTTCTCCTGTAGATCGAGAAAAAACCAGAAACATATTTTTTTGGCGCTCCGCGCGGCTTTCTTGGATCCGCGCTGGACCACCCTCACGGGCGCGGATCCAAAGAATCCGCGCGGAGCGCTTGCAGTTTATGTTAATGCAGTTCGCTCGTCTCCGATGTTCCTCTCTTGATTCAGCTCCATGCGACAACAGCAACTATAGAATGGCCTTCGGCCCACCCCGCCACCATGCCCAGGTCGCGGGTGCTGAAGCGTCCTGGGTGGATGCCTTGTCTGGGGGGCACCTTGCAAAACTCCTGTGCAACTTGTCTTGGACAGGTTTCGTATACGGTGTAATGTACGTGTTGCCTTCGTTTTCGATGTGTCGTGTGCGTTGTGCACACGATGCGTATACGTTGCGCGCGTGTTTCATATCATGTTGTTGCATGTGCTGTATACGATTCGCGTGCGCATCGTATGCGCGATGTGTACTGAATGCGTTGTACGTGCGTGATGTATGCGTTGTGTGTGTGCGTTGGTTTACGTATGCGATGGGCACACGCTTCGTTGACGTGTCGTACGCGTTCCTCATGTTTGTATGCATGCAGTGCACGTTACATTCGGTAGACCGTGCTAATACACGTTGGATCAATATTGGATGCGCGTTGTACGCAAACGGCCTTCGTTGCGTATGAATGCCGCGATCGTGTCGGATGCTGTGCTTGGTACGCGTGTGATACGTATCTCAAGCGTTCCGTAGCAGTGGTTGTACACGGTTGATGCACGTGTCGGGCGCGTCTCGTTTGCTTATTAAATGATTTGCGTATGCGTGCCACAAACGTATTGGATGCGTGTTGCATCCATGACGTGCAAACCCCATGCACATCTCATACATGTATCGTGCACAATATTCGTTGCACGTTGTATCGTACACGTTACACGTTCAATCCACGTGCATCGATTCGTATACCTTCCGTATACGTGTTGCGTACGTTTCGTATACGTATCGCATACGTTCCGCATGCGTTTCGAAAACGTGCTGTCTACATTGGCATCGTGCTAATGTACTTCGCGAACACGTTTCGTTTACGTGTCGTGTACGTTTGGTATACGACCCGGAGATGATTTGTGCACATGTGTATATACATCCCAACCCTTTGTTCGCGCTCACGTGTCATGTATGGACGGATGGAAGAAAAAACGCCCCGACCCTTGGTTACACCTGCGTAGTCTGTAAGCCTCCGGGGAGCTCCCAAAGGCCAGAGAGCCGCCAGGATGCTGCGCCACACGCGCAAAACCCAGCGTTTGCGTTGTCAGCCCACACGAAGCTCATCGCACAGCGCCTCGTGAACCAGGGTAGGGGCTCTCTTTACGCCCTTGAATCTACGGCGTCGCCCGAATGTGTTGCTCGCAAAATAGATGTGACTGAACTGGCTGAGCCTACCTGAACTGAACTGACTAGTCGTACCCGCTAAGCAACTGTTATATTTTCGGCGGCCGAGGGCACAACCTATGTCGCAAACGATGGGGGGCCATGTGATTATCGGCGGCCGCGGGCGCAACCCATGGCGCAACCAATAGGACGTTATTCCATTACCAGCGGCTTTTCTCGGCGGCCGAAGGCGCAACCTATGGCGCAACCAATAGCAGACTGCTTCATTATCATACCTTCCGGTGTCATCTCGCACAACATTAGTTTGACCGACGGTACCTGGAATGTGCTGGGCGCGCCCTGGGATGTGCGAAGAGATGTGTCCTGGACTGCGAAAGCTTGGGTGCGGCCTGTCTCCGTCTCCTGGAATGAGTGCCTGGGATTTGCTGGATTGGAATGAGTGCCTGGAATGTGCTGGACGTGCCCTGGGACGAGCGAAGACATGTGTCCTGGAATCCTGGAATGTGAACGATGTGAACGTCGGGGTGTGTCCAGTCTCCCTTTGCTGGACTGCGTGCTGGGATGCCTGCTGTCTGCGCGCTGCTCCGACGTGTCCGTCTGCTGGACTGCGTGCCTGGAATGTGCTCGACGTGCCCTGGATTGTGCAAAACATGTGTCCTGGAATGTGAACGCCGGGGTGTGTCCTCTCTCCGTCTGCTGGCCTGCGTGCTGGGATGTCTGCTGTCTGCGCGCTGCTCCGACCATCTGTGTTGGCATGCGTGTCGATATGTCATAGACTGTCCCCGCCCCGTGGCCTTCTTGCTCTCCCCCTTCGAGCCCCCCCCCCTCCCGGCTTATTCCGACCGGTCGTGCCCCCGCCCCCGTGTCCTCCGTGCCCCTCCCTGGCTCCTTCCGACCAACCGTGCCCCCTTTCCTTTCCCTGCCCTTCGCTCCTCCTCCCCTCCCCCTTTCCCTTCCCCTCGCCTCCCCTGGCTTATTCCGTCCGACCGTGCCCCCTCCCCTGCCATTGTCCCGCGCCCTCCCCCATCCCTTGGCCCTTTTAACTTCCCCCTGCCTCGCCCCCCGTTTCTTGTTCCGACCGATCGTGCCCCCGCCCCCCCGTCCTCCGTGCCCCCCGTGGCTTCTTCCGTCCGACCGTGCCCCCCTCCCCTCTGCCTGTCCCGTGCCCCCCCCGCCCCCCCCCATCTTATTTTCCGACCGCCGACCGTGCCCCCCTCAATCTCCCTTCCGTGCCCCCCCCCCCCCCCCCCCATCCCCTCCCCTCCCCATTTCCCTCCTGGCTTATTCCGACCGACCCGTGCCCCCTCCCCTCTCCTGTCGAGTGCCTTCCCCGTCCCGTGGCCTCTTTGCCTCCCCCCAAGAGCCCCCCCCCCCTGGCTTATTCCGACCGGCCGTGCCCCCGCCCCCCCGTCCTCTGTGCCCCCTCTGGATTATTCAAATCGGCCGTGCCCCCTCCCCTGTGCCCGCCCCGTGCCCCTCCATGTCTTATTCCGACCGACCGTGTCCTCCTTCCTCTCCCTGCCCTTCGCCCCCCTCTCCTTCCCTTTCCCTCCCCCCTCGTTCCCTTTTTCTCTATTCCGACCGTGCCCCGCCCTGGTTTATTCCTACCGACCGCACCCCCCTCCTGTCCCTGTCCTCCGCCACCCCTCCCCTCACCATTCCCCTCGCCCTTCGCCCCCCCTGGCCTATTCCGACCGACCGTGCCCTGTCCCGGTCCCGTGGCCTTTTTGCCCTCCCCACACGATGCCCCCTTGGCTTATGACCGACCGTGCCCTCGCCCACCTGTCCTCCGTGCCCCCCCCTGGCTTATTCCAACCGATCGCGTCCCCTCCCCTCTGCCCGTGCCCCCCTGGCTTTTCGACCGACCGTGCCCCCCTCCCCCCCCTGTCCTCCACCCGTCTCCCCTCTCCCTCCCCTCCCCCCTCGCACCCCTTTTCCTCATTCCGACCGACCATGCCCCTCCCCTTTCCCTGTCCCGTCCCCTCCTGGCTTATTCCGACCGACCGTGCCCCCCTCCTCCCCCTGCCCTATACTTACCTACCCTCTCCCTTTCCCCCCCTCGCCCTCCCGCCATTATTCCGACCGACCGTGCCCCCTGCCCTCTCCCCGTCCCCGCTCCGACCATCTGTGTTGGGCATGCGTGTCGATATGTCAAAGGCTGTCACCGTCCCGTGGCCTTTTTACACTACCCCCACGAGCTCGCCCCCCCCCCCCACCCCCCCCCCCACCCCACCCCCCCCCCCCCCCCCCCCCACCCCCGGTTACCGACCGACCGTGCCCACGCCCCTCCTGTCATCCGTGCCCCCCCCCCACCCCATGGCGTATTCCAGGCCGATCGTGCCCATCCACTCTGCCCGTCCGTTGCCCCTGTGGCTTTTCGACCCCAACCGTGCCCCCCTCAGTTCCTTGCCCTCCGGCCGTCTCCCTTGACCTCCCTCCCCCCTCCTCGCCCTGCTTTCCCTCATTCCGACCCCGACCATGCGCCCCCCCTCCCCCTCTCCCGTGGCGCCCCTCCCTGGCCTATTTCGAACGGCGTCGTGCCCCCCTCCTCTCCCTGTCCTCCACCCGTCTCCCCTATCTTGCCCTCCCCCCATCGCACCCCTTGTTTCCCTTTCCTGACTGATCCGACCGACCGTGCCCCCTCCCCTCCTCCCTGTCCCCTGTGCCCACCCCTGCCTGTTTTGACCAGCAGTGCCCCCCACCTCTCCATGTCCTGCGCCTCTCCCTCCACTCCCCCTCTCCCCCCTCGCCCCCCTTTCCTGATTCCGACCAACCGTGCCCCCTGCCCTCTCCCCGCCCCGCGCCCTTCCCTGCTTCTTCCGAACGACTGATCGACCGTGCCCCCCCCTCCGCCCCGTGGCCCCCGTCTGCTTATTCCTACCGACCGACCGTGCCCCCCCCTTGCCCGACCGTGCCCTCCCGTCCACGTGTCCCTCCCCGCGCCCCTCCGCCCAATGGACCCCGTCTGCTTATCCCGACCGACCGACCGTGCCCCTCCCCTCCGCCCCGTGGCCCCCGTCTGCTCATCCCGACCGACCGACCGACCGTGCCTCCCCCCTCCGCTCCGTGGCCCCCGCCGACCGACCATGCCCCCCCCCCCTCCCCTGTCCCCGGCCACCCCTTTGTCCCGCCCCTTCCGCTTCGTGCCCCCATCCGCCTGCTTATTCCGACCGACCGACTGTGCCCCACCCCGGTCCGGCCTCGCCCCTGGCCCCTCCCCACGATGGGCCAAAAAAGCCCCAGGACAGCTCAATATTGCCCCAAGACAGCCCAAAGAGCCCCAGACGGGCCCACACAAGACCCCCAATAAGCCCCACAGGCGCCCAATAGCACCATGGCCCCGAGGAGTCATAGAGACGCCACTAGCTCACAATGGCATAACAAATTCTTGACGCCATAGCTCAGCGTGTCGCAGCACTCGCGCGCTATCCCGAAACGGCCTCAAGTTCGCGCCACATCCATCTCCCAGAGTCCCACATCCGTGATTTTATGATCCTTGGCACGCGTGCCTCTTGTTCTCGGCTGCGAGGGGCGCAATCTATGGCGCGACCAGTGGGAGCCCGTTTGAATCTCGGCGGCCGGGGGCGCAACGTATGGCGCAACCAGAACGAGGCCACTTTACTGTCGGTGGCCGCGCGGCACGCATGGCGCTACCAACAACAACGACACCACTCGCTACCGCAAGATCCGCTTCATTGAGTCATGCCTTGAGCAGCGAGCGTGGAAGCGAAATTGTACACCATAAGTTTCTACGTGGCCAGCTCTGCGTGGAGCCAGCAGAGCAGTTGAATGGACAGTGAGATCAGAGTTCACCAAGATATTCCGATCCATACACATATACCGATGCCCGCCCGATTTTAATCATGTAGTCTTCCAGTCGTCTGTCCTCAATGTGAAGATCGACGCACTGCCGTTGTGGAGGATATCCGTGCTTCGGGCTTACGACAGATTCACGGAGGGAGTGGATTTGCTGGCGCGACAAGAGGGGAGCTCAGCTGGCCGAGAGCAAGACTGCGTACGGGGACCACGCCCGATGTGTGTATATATGGCTACACAAATACATATACATGCCCATCTACATCTACATCTACATCTACATCTACATCTACATCTACACCTACACCTACACCTACACCTACATCCACATCTACACATACAGATACATATACATATACATGTACATATACATGCAAGCATGCATGCATGCATACATACGTACATACAAACATACATCCATGACTGTATAAATCCACACATACGTACATACACACCTGTCTACACATACATACGTACATACGAACATACATACATACACACATACCTACCTACCCACCTACCTACCTACCTGCCTACCTACATACATACAAACATACATATACACACATACATACATACATACATACATCCATCCATCCATCCATCCATCCATCCATCCATCCATCCATCCATCCATCCATCCATACATACATACATACATACATACATACATACATACATACATATATACATATATACATATATACATATATACATATATACATACGTACATACATACATACATACATACATACAGACAGGCAGACAGACAGACAGGCAGACAGACAGACAGACAGACATACATACACACTTGATCGCCGTTTGGTCTGGTGGTGGGGCCCAACCAGCGAGTTGTCTTGTGATTTCCGTTGGAGTTACAGACGCTTCATGTACGAATTATGTTCGGCTGGTATATTCGACGCATTCACCAAGAAACACCCGCAAGCTGCTCCAATCTCTGGATGCCATAGGAAAATGGGGCAGTTCACCGGGGTGTGGACCGATTCACAGGGGAATGCCAGTGGGAGGCGGGGGGATAACTTCTGCCGAATCGAGGACGGGGCCGATAATGGAAGAGTCATCCAATTACCTCGCACAGCTGGTTCTCCCGCCCCCGGTATGGACAGTATTAATACATGTAGAAAGCAAGTGCGACTTACACATGCTTATGATAGACGCGCACAACTCTATACATGTGTCGATATACACTTGTATACATGTATGTGTGTACCTATACACACGCACACATGCAAACACAAAAAACGGCAACTAACTGCGCGCAACAATTCCCATCGTGTTCCCTTTTCCCCATTTCCCTTTTCGCCGGAACCCGCTGGCTCCACGTGCAAAGCAGGCCTGGTGGATTTCAAACTTGCGTTTCAAAAGGTTGTTTTGAAGGCAGCGCTTTGGAGGGGGGAGGAGGAAGGATGGACAGGGCAGAAAAGGGCAACGCAACGCAATGCGATTGCAACGCGCAGCAATGCATTGCGATTGCAATGCGCAGCCATGCGATTACAACGCAATGATATTGCGGCGTGAGGGAGGAGGCCGGACGGAGGGGGGAGGGGAGATCCCTCCCACGCCTGGTCCTCGGGCGGGGGAGATCCCCAGGGACAGAAAACACTGGACGAATGGACTTGGAAGCACTGTTTTCTTGGGCTCGGGCCGAGAAGACCAAAAAACATGGGGGTGTGGTTTTTTGGAGGGTCTAGATGGTTTTCTCCCTGGGGCCCCTCCCCAGGTCTCCAGCACGGGGTGTCGACGCCACGCACCTCTTCGCTCCCCCCGTCCTGGTGGGAAAAAGGAATGAACGAACATCCTCCTTCTCCTCCATCCTGAGAGAAGCAGAAGGGAAAGGAACCTCTTCAGCCTTCCCGAGGGAATAGGAAAGGAAGGGATATCTTCCTCCCGCTTCCTGAAGGGAAACGAAGCGAAGGAATCCCCTACTCCTCCCTTTTCCTCCTCCTGAGGGGAAGGAAAGGAAGGAACCTCCTCTTCCTCCTGCTCCTTCTCCTCCTCCTTGTTCCTTCTTGGGGGATCAGGAAGAGAAAGAAACATCCACCTCCTCCTCCTTCCTGAAGGAAGAGGGGAGGGAAGGACCTTCCCCCCCTCCTCACTGAGGGAAAAGGCAAGCAAGGAACCTCGTCCTCCTCCTTCTGAAAGGTAGGGAAAATAAGAAATCTCATCATCCCCTGTTTCATGAAGGACAGGGAAGGGTATGAACCTCCTCCTCCCCGTCCACCTTCCTTTTTCTGAAGAGAAATGAAAAAAGGAACTGCTCCTAGTGCGAACATGCTGCAGTGGTCAATGCCATTCAGGTGCAGCTCCTAAATCTTGGCACATGTCACAGCACAAGGAACTGGAAAGTACACCGGGGCCTCCCACGCGGGGTCACGGCGGATGGGGTCGGGAGATTGTGCCGCATCGCCAAAGCAAGGACGATAGATCGGCGACGTCGGGGATGCATCGACGACGCAGGCACGGAGAACATCGGGCTGAGCCGCATCGCCGATGCAATCTGCGATGCAGCGCTGACCCTAAACCCTAGATCCTAAACTCTCAATCCGGACACCATCTCGGACCACATTTGGGAGGGCTGGGTTACGGGCGCTGTTGCTGATATCTCACCGCTGCCACGCCCGCTGGCGGCCGCGCCATCGATCCCGACCCCCCAAACCAGCGCCCTCCTTGACGACGAACTCGGCGGCCAGCGGGCATGAGCAGGGGCCGTGGGTGTAGATCTTCAGCCTCCAGGCGGCGCTCGTGATGAAGGAGGACGCGGATGAAGTCAAAGAGATCTTGGTATATTTCGGTGGTTGCGTGTAGCCCTTTGTCATGCGATCAATTTTCAGCGGCTCGCCCGTGTTCTATCGCTCTGGGGGGTTCACCAGGGGGGCCCGAAGGTCTACGAGCTCAGAGGGGAAGGTTAGACGGAGGCGATGGAAGAGATGGATGAAGAGGAAGGTTACAGTGGGGGCCGAATCACAAAGAAGCTTCCACACAAGAAACCCAACCCTGAGACCCGAAAACGTCCATTGATGTTTTGGTGTGGGAACGTCACGCTTGTCATCGCGAAACCATCGGAACCCAAGACACCCAGGGCATCCTGGAGGCAAGCAGGGTGCTTCTTGGCATGGCCCCCCACTGTACGACTGCAATGGCCATGACAGTAGAGGCCTCCTAAATGGTGTCCGAGTAGATGGGGTCGGAGGATCGCGCGGCATCGCCGATACCTACGCGATGCATCGGCGATACATCGGCGATGCACCGGCGATGCATCGGCGACGCACTGGCGACGCATCGGCGACGTCGGCGTAAGCCGCATCGCCGACTCATCGGGGATGCGGCGCGATCCTCCGACCCCACCTACTCCGACCCCATCCGGGAGGTCCAGGGAAAGGAGGAAGGGTGATGGAGGAGGGAGGAGGAAGGAGGAGGAGGAGAGGGAGGAGGAGGACGAGGAGGAAGAGGAGGAGGAAGAGGAGGACGAGGAGGAGGCGGCTACGACACGGACGGGCACGACTGGCTGCCCCAAGGACGGCCACGGCCGGCTCGACCGCGCTCGGGCGGTCGACGGACGCCGCGGCTTCGGCCGGACGCGACGAGGCGGCGCGCGCACGACGACGAACCACGCGGGCGTGGCCGCCCGGGGGGCCCGCGGCACGAAAGCCCACGGGGGCGTCGTCGACGCCTGCCTCGGCGAGGGCTGCCTCCCATCCGAGGAAGGAGGAGGAGAAGGAGGAGGAGGATGAGGAGGGGGAGGAGGAGGAGGAGGAGGAGGAGGAGGAGGAGGAGGAGGAGGAGGAGGAGGAGGAGGAGGAGGAGGAGGAGGAGGAGGAGGAGGAGGAGGGAGGAGGAGGAGGA
This sequence comes from Prorocentrum cordatum, assembly GCA_963575745.1. Classification (NCBI taxonomy): domain Eukaryota; class Dinophyceae; order Prorocentrales; family Prorocentraceae; genus Prorocentrum; species Prorocentrum cordatum. The sequence goes on from CAUYUJ010007771.1 coordinate 12,010, forward strand.
GGAGGAGGGAGGAGGAGGAGGAGGAGGAGGAGGAGGAGGAGGAGGAGGAGGAGGACGAGGGTGAGGAGGAGGAGGAGGCACGCGCAGAGGTTCAGGGGAGGAGGCTCAGCAGAAGCACCTCTGCTTCTCGGAGAGCACTAGGCCTTGCAGGGATGCTGTTCAGAAGCCTCTCCCCCCTCGCGCTGCCCCCCCCTTCTGCGCGCGGCCGATCTGCCCTACAGTCATCGGCCTGACCTAAGGAACGATAAATAAAGAACGAAGCCCCATTTTCCAAGGAGTAACGCGTAAGGAAGGGAACGTTCTACAAAACATATCGCATAAGGAGCGACAAATAACGCATGCAAGCCTGAGGAACGACAAAGCCCCTTTTGAAAAGTAAGTGTTCCTTGTTCAAGCCGCGGATCTTGGACATAATGGTCAAACATGACGTAAAAAATCGCCCACCGGCTGATTTTTGCACAATTTTTGAATATCCCTCCTGTAGAGGGACGCGCCCGACTTAACCCTAAACCTAGGTCGGGCATGTGTCCCTGCAGGCGGAGCGTGGGCGAAAACTAAAATGTTTAAAATACAGAAAAAAAGGAAAACAAATCGTCCCCCGACTATGTTTGGACTATTTTTGAATATCCCTCCTGTAGAGGGACGTGCAAGACTGAACCCTACAGCGCGACCCACGTGCACGTGCCTTGCCGGGTTTCTGCACCTCGCAGCCTGGACTCTGGCCAGTGACCGACCATCGGAGGAGCAGAAGAGGAGAAAACAACATGAGCATACACTGGATTTCTTGGATCTGCGCTGGATCCCCCTCCCTGACGCGCGGAGCTCGCCAGGGGCGGCACCGGAGGCGCTGCCAAGGGGGCTCAGCGCGGGTCCAAGAAATCCGCGCGGAACGCCAAAAGTTTATTCGGGAGGAAAAACACACAGACACAACTATTCGTCGACTTCCCGGAAAATACGGGAAAATATGAAAGGGGGGGGAAGACGAAAATCCAGAAAAGATGGAAAAATATATGGGAATCCTCGGACTCGTGTGTGTGTATGTGCCTTTGTCTGCGTGTCCTGGGGCCCCCTGAAATGCATGCTTGTAGTGCTCTGTGTTTCTTCTTCGGGGGGGCGAATTTTTGGAGTCCCGAAGCGGTGCGGTGACAGACCGTGCGGTGACCTCAAGAAAACGAACTTCTACGAACACCTCCAAACTCGAACCTCGAACCCTCGAACGTTGCCGCCAATCCTCCCCTATCGTTGCCCCTAAGTATGGCATCCCCCCCTATGTCGACTCCCCCCCTGCCGCTGCCCCTGAGAGGAGAAAAGAAGGCGACGACCGCGATTGGGGATCCCAAAACCGTGTGGTGACAGACCGTGCGGTGATCTTGAACCCCCCCAAGAGACCTCACCGCACGGCCCGTCACCGCACGGCCCTGGGACCCCGGAGGCCCGTGCCGCCCGAGGCGTCCTCGGAGAACGGCCCGAGCCCCAGAACCGTGCGGCGACCCCGAATCCCCACCGACTCACCGCACGGTGTGGTCACCGCCCCGCTGGGGGGCCCCCCGAGAGCTGAGACATCGACTGACTACCCAACAGGCAACCCCAACCCAACCCGAAGACCCGAATTTCGGGTTGGGGGGGGTATGGGTTCCATACGTGTTTTTTCGATGTTCCCCGACCCACCCCCACTGGAAATGGAGGTCAATTTGAAGCCTTCGGATTGGGTTGGGGTGGTTTGGTGGGTGGTTATCGACGGTGGACAAGCCACCCTTTAGTGAACCTCCCCTCAGCGAAAGCGGCCTGGAACCGAAACCGACGGACCTGGACCCGCAGGAATGACGGCCGCGACGCCCTCTCGCGGACCGATAGCGGCCGATTCCTGAATCAACGTGTCAGGGCAGGTCTATCAGCCTTCGATGGTCACCACCCCGTTTGGGGCCGTTCCTCCCCTTCCTCCCCCCCTTCCTCCCCCCATTCCTTCCCCCCATCCCTCCCTCCCATTCCTCCCCCCCTCCTCCCTCCTCCCCCCCCTCCCTCCCCTCCCTCCCTCCCTCCTCCCTCCCTCCTCCCTGCAGACAGCGGCCGCTCTCGGGGCGTCTGCTGGCCAGGGTCCCTCCCACCACAGGCCAGTGCGGCCCTGCAGGAGCCTGCGACCGGACCCTGGGGCACTGCGCCCCCGTGGCCCTGTACTGCTCCAAACCCCCCTTCTTCATCATCCCCCCTACAAAGACCGGACCCCCCTCCAAAGGCGACCTGATCTTCCGGACCCCCCTCTTCGACGGGGCGCCTTGTTCAACCCGACCCCCTGAGCTCCAATCCAAAGAAAGCGCCCTAATAAACCGGACCCCCCCAGTTACAAAAAAGGCGCCTGGAAAAACCGGACCAGGGGGACGATTAATAAGGGACTTGGAGTATATGTCCTCGTGGGAAGCGCGCGTCCGACCCGAACATATAGCATACCCGTCCTCTAGTGTGTCGTTTCCCGAGCGGTGTGGCCAGAAACCGCCCGCCACGAGGCATACACTATACAAGAATCTCTCGGTGCACGCGTCGCCCCCTGGGCCCGGGGGGGGCGACGCTCACATAGCATTAGCATGTTGGGGTGACGGCGATGCAGTATCCGGCGCCGTGGCCGACCCCCGTTTGCATCGACCCCGTCCCCTGAGCCCCGACGCTCAACGACCTGGACCCAAAGAGGAAGAGGAGGAGGAGGAGGAGAAGGAAGAAAACAGGAGGAGGAGGAGGAGGCCCCGCCCGGGTTCCAAGCGAACCAGTTTCAAAAGCCGTGGCGACGCGGCCCCCCGCGGAAGGCCAAGCGCCGTTGTCTCAGCGCGCCCCCCCCTCCCGAGACATAGAGCTCGCCAGAGCTCGGACGTCCGTGCCCCGTGTATGTTTCGACTTGGCGCGCGCATGCCTTCACCATGTGATGTCCTCGCCGAAGGAGAGATGCACGCACCTGAACGACGCCACGACAGAACACCCCAGGACTCTGCCGTGACCGGGTTTGTGGATGGCTACGATCGCGACTGCCGTTCGGTCGGGCATGTCCTCCTACAGGCGGATTTTGGACGAAAAATATAATAAAACAAATATTCAACAATAGTCATTTTTTATATATAAAAGAAAAAATGACTATTCTATAGATTTCCTCCTGTAGACGGCTGCGCCCGACTTAACACTACCGCCGTCGAACCCTTTACAGGGAAGCCCTGGCGGGGATGTGGCACCTGAATGCTGCCGCCTCCCGACCCGAGCGCACCCCCGTGCGGCACAGCGAAGCTCTCGCAACCGGTGCCAGGACCAACGGAGCAACATGCACAGCGTCCTCGCGCCGAAGAACGCGTTTGTTTACTCGCGGCGACAACGGTTTGCGGCGTTAGCTACAGGTCGGGCATGTCTTCCTACAGGCGGATTTTGGACGAAACCTCAAAAGTAGTCAACACATGATCGAAAATATTCAAAAATGAAAACTTCCCCTGACGATCTTCTGTTTTCTTGATATGCTTCCTGTAGAGGGACACGCCCGACTTAACTCCAACAGACGTTCTAGTGGGGGGCGGTGGGCGGGTGTACGCAACGCCCCCCCCCCTCCCCCGTGTGGTTATGGCACCACTGCAGCGCCGGCGGGCACTAGGACGACGACGACGAGCGACGAGCGACGAGGACGACGACGAGGACGACAGCGACCGACCACGACGACGACGTGGACGACGGACGACAACGACGCCATCAGCGACGACGACGAGCGACGACGACAACGACGCCATCAGCCTGGAAGTCTCCGGAGCTCTCCAGAGGCCTCCTCCAAGAACCCTCCAAAAACACTCGGCGACAACGAGCGGCGGCATACGACGACGAGCGACGACGACGACGACGACGACGAAAACGAGGAGGGGGACGATGATGACGACGACGACGACGGCAAGAACGACGACACGCGAAGATCGACGAGCGACGAGGACAACGACGACGACGACGACGAGCGACGATGACGACGACGACGAGCGACGACGACGATGAGGGCGGGCGACGCATGGAGGCATCCAGAGGTCACCAAAAAGATCTGGATCCCCTCAAGAGAAATACTCTCCAGAAGCCCATCGACGACCTTCGAACGCGTTCGACGACGCCTCGACGGCGGGCGACAGCAAACGACGACGACGACGACGACGACGACGACGGAAAACCACAAAATGACGAACAAATCAAGCGAGCACATGCCTACAAACACGTTGCGTATAAGCGGTGTGCTCTTTGCGTCTATCTTCCTTCCTGGCCCTCGTCGGCGTCCTCCTCTTCCTGTCGCTCCTTCTCCTACGAGCATCACAGATGCTTCAGGGCACCGCTACGTGCCCGCGACCGCCGAAGGGCGAGACCGCAACAGTTATGCAACATCCGACGGGCACAACGTGCATTCACAATAAGTTGTTGGACCCTGTCGGGACCACAATGACTTGCGGGAGATGCGACATGCGAGTGCCACATATGCCTGCGAGTGGCACCGCAACAAGGCGTCCGAAGCGCGCGTGAAGGCCGCGGCGCAGCAACGCGACGGCCCGAAGGGTAACAAACGCAATCTTCGCGGGACAATGGGAGCCACCTCCATGGCTTCCCCGCGCACGGGGGGCCCCCCCTGCCAGCCGCGTCGGGATCGCAGGGGCAACCTCCATGGCCCCCCCCCCCGCGCCCCCCTAAACACCCCTGCAAACCGCGGCGAGACCAAGGGAGGAATCTGCGCAGCCTCATCGAGCCCAGAGGGGCGCCCTTGCAAGCCTCGGCGGGGCCGATGGGGGCAACCTAAACAGCCTCCCCGCGCAGGGGGGGCGCCCCTGCAAGCCGCGGCGGGGCCGAGGCATCCTCGCGCCCACGGAAGCACCCTTGCCAGCCGCGGCGGGGCCAGGGGGGCAACCTGCACGGCCTCTTCGCGCCCGCCGGAACGCCCCTGCAAGCCGCGGCGGGACAGGTGGCCACCCGCGCTGCCTCCTCGCGCCCAAAGAAATGCCCATGCAAGCCGCAGCGGGGCCAGGGGGGCGTCCTGCGCGGCCCCCTCGCGCCTGCTTCTCGGCCGCCCCTGCGCGCCGCGGCGGGGCCGGCAATAGAAACCTGCGCGGCCCCCTCGTGCCCGCGTGGGCGAACATGCAAGCCGCGGCGGTGCATGCCCGAACGGCCCCCTCGCGCCCGCGGGGGGCGCGCCCCCGCCGCCCCCGCGAGCCGCGGCGGGGCAAGGGGAGCAACCCGCGCGGCCTCTTCACGGCCAAGCCGCGGCGGGACCAGGGGGGCAGCCTGCGCGACCTCCAAGCCGCGGCGGGGCCAGCGGGGCAATTTGCACGACCCCTGCGCGCCGCGGCGAGGCATGGGGGGGCAACCTGCGCGGCTCCCTCGCGCCCAAGAAGGCGCCCCCCCAAGCGGGGGCGGCCGCGCCAAAGGGGGGGCCCCTGCGTGTCGCGGCGGGGCCGAAGGGGCAGACGGCGCGGACTCCTCGCGCCCGAGGGGGCGCCCCTGCAAACCCTGGCGGCGCGGCGCGGGCAACCTGCGCGACCTCGCCGTGCCCGCAGGGGGGCGCCCCTGCAGGGCGTTGCGGGGCCGAGGCGGCGACCTGCCTGGCCTCCTTGCGCTGGAGGGGGCGCGCGCGCAAGCCGCGGCGGGGCTGGCGGGGCCATTCCTAGGGGCAGGCGGCGCAACCCGCGGCGGACCGAAGTGAAAGACCGCGCCGCCTGCTCGCGACCGCGGGGGGCACGCCGTGGCCGCGAGGGCAACCCGCGCGGCCTCCTCGCGCCCTGCGGGGCACCCCTGCAAGCCGCGGCGGGGCCACGGCGGCAACCTGCCCGACCTCCTCGCGCGCGAGGAGGCGCCCATGCAAGCCGCGGCGGCGCCGGGGTCGGCCTCCTCGCGCGCGGGGGGCGCGCGCGGGCATGCCGCGGCGGGGCCGCCGGGGCCCCTCGCGCCCGCGGGGGCGCCCCGGCAAGCCGTGGCGGGGCCGCGCGCGGCAGCTGCCCCGCGCCCTAGGGGGCGCGCCTGCGCTGGCGTCGCACCGGCGCGCCAACACCTCGCGCGCGTCGCCCCCTAGGCGCGGCCCCTGGGCGGGCGCCCCCTGGCAGCGCCGCTCGGGGAACGATGCGCGACAGGAGGGCTGCGCTACATGATCGGGCCAGACGCGAGCCCCCAAGGAGGTTGCGCAGCACGCGGCCTTTTTCGCCGCGCTACCAACCGCGGCGGAGAGATGGGGCCCACCTGCGCCGCCACCTCGCGCCGGAAGGGGCCCCCCAGCAAGCCGCGGCCAGACCGAGGGGGAACCGGCGCTGGCGCGGCCACCTCGCGCCGATGGGGGCGGCCCCGCAAGCCGCGGCGGGGCGCGGAGGGCAAAGCGCGCAGTCGCTTCGCGCCTAAGGGGGCGCCTCTCGATCTGCGGCGGGGCCAAGAGAGCAACTCGCTCAGCCTTGTTCTCGCAGCCGCGGAAACGCGCCCGCGAGCTGCGGCGGGGCCGCGGCGGCAACCTGCGCGGGCTCCTCGCGCCCGACGCGGGGGGGCCTCTGCAGGCCGGGCCGGGGGGCAGCTGGCGCAGACCCCTCGCGCTCAAGAGGCGCCGCTGCAAGCCGCGGCGCGACAGCAGGAGTGCATCGCAGCTCCCTCGCGCCCGACGGGCGCGCACCTGCGGGCCGCAGCGGGGCCCGGCGGGCGACCTGCGCGGCCCCGTAGCGCCCGAAAGCACACACCTGCAAGCCGCAGCGGGGCCGCGGGGGGCAGCCCGCGCAGCCTCCTCGCGCGCGAGAGGTGGGTCGCCCCGGCCGGCCAAGCCGAGGGGGCAACCCGCGCGACCTCTGCGCGCCCGCTAGAGCACCCCTGCAAGCCGCGGCGGGGCCGAGGAGGCAAACCGCGCGGTCTCCTCGCGCCGGGCGCGGGCGCCCCCGCATGTCGCGGCGGAGCCATGGGGGCGACATCCGCGACCTCTCCTCGCCCGCTGGGGTTCCCCTGCAAGCGCCGGCGGGGCCGGCGGAGTGACGGGGCCTGCCTCCCCGCGCCCAACAAAGCGCCCCTGCGAGCCGCGGCGGGGCAGGGGAAGCGGCCAGCGCGGCCGCCTCGCGCCGGATGGGGGCGCCCCTGCAGACCGCGGCGGGGTCGAAGAAGAGCGCCTCTTCGCGCCCGATGGGGGCGTCCGCGCAGGCGGGGGCGGGGCCGCGGGGGGCTGCCCGCGCGGCGCCCTCGCGCTCGAAGGCCGCCCCCTCCAAGCCGCGGCAGGGCCGCGGGGGCCACCTGGGCGACCTACTTGCGCCCGCGAAGGCGCCTTCTCAAACCGCGGCGGGACTGCGGGGGCCGCGCGCGCAGACACCTCGCGCCCGACGAGGGCGCTCCCGCGCGCCACGGCGGCCTCCTCGCGGCCGACGGGGGCGACCCCGCAGGCCGCGGCGGAGCCGCGCGGGGAAGCGCCCGCGGCCTCCTCTCTCCCGAGAGGGCACATCTGCAAGCGGCGGCGGGGCCAACGGAGCAACCTGCCCAGCCTCCTCGCACCCGCGGGGGCGCCCATGCTAGCGGCGACGGGGCCGAGGGGGGCCGAGATGGCCCGAGGGGGCGCCCCCTGCAAACCGCTGCGGGATTGAAGGGGGTGGGCCGCGCGTCCGCCTCGCGACCGAGGAAGCGCCCCTGCGGGCCGCGGCGGGGCTGGGGGGGCAACCCGCGCGGTCTCCCCGCGCCCGAGCACCCCTGCACGCCGCGCCCCGGGCATAGGTTCTGTCAGCGCCTTGGCGAGATCAGAACCAAGGACTCCGACATCCGGGCGGGCGCTTTTCAAGGGGCGGCGCGTCTTCGCCGTCCTGCTAGTCAGCGGTGCGCCCGACTGCAAGGTTGGGAATATCAATTGATTTTGCTAAGGGGGCAGGCGAGGGCGCCCGCCCCTCAACGCCGCTGCCCCCCCCCATCGCCGCCCGCTGGGTCTCTTCAGGCAAGGGCACGGTCTCGGGAAAACCATGCCCAGTAACGGGGCTTCCCTGGCTTCCCGCGCGATTAGCTGCCAGGGCGGGGCAGGTGTCCGAGAACGTCTCTTGCTCGAATCTTCTGAAAGAGCCACGCAAGGCCCATGGGCGCCTGCCCCATCTGGGAGTTGGGCGCGCCAAGAAGGACCGGCCACTCAGTTTGCTCGCGTGCATTTGAAGGGTGACACGCCTGGCCTGACGCCGACACCTGGGCGGCGCGAGCGCTGGCTGCGACACTTTGCTGAGACAGAGCTTGCCCGACATGTTTACGTGCGTTTTGTCTGCGAATCACGCGGCGCATTGGGTGGCGTTGATTCGGGGGCTGTCATGGGTTTGCCCACTCTCGCAATGTTAAACGCACGTGCTCAAATCATGGAGTGCGGCCGCCATCGGGCAGGGCAACGTTCGGGGCCATCCTTACAGCGCGCCCTCACACATGTGTCAGGCCCTGGTTCTCCCGGGCCACGCGGGGCACGCTTCGCCCCCGTGGGTCTCTGCAGTGGAATGACTGAGCTTCACGCGAGTGGAAGCAGGGTCGAAGAATTGTGCATTCAGTCGTTCGGCTGCGATCGGTCCCCAGGCACTCAGTCAAGCGCGCGCACTAACCGCAGGTTGTTAGCAACTGTCTCTGGGCGCGTCGGCCCCCGAGTCTGAGCGCGGAGACATTAGGAGGTCGAGGCGTTGATTCTGCGGTGCACGTGGTTGAGCTGATGGAAGGGAGCTTGCGCAGTCGATCGGGGTCGACGTCGACGCTTTTCGTGGGCCTGGAGGAAGCTTTCCTGTTCGCGTGGTTTTGATTTGTTTCGAAGGGGGTGTCGCGGGCGAGCGCGTCGCGCAGCTGCCTGCGCGGGGCTCCTAGCACAGGAATATGCAAGACGCCTCCTTCTTGAGGAACTGCGCCCCCCCCCCCCCCCCCCCTCTCATTCGCAGCGTATCTCAACTGACAAATTGTCTGACACATGGGCTGCCACTTAAAAATATGGGCGCGTAGCTCTGGCAAGGGCCGGGGCCAGGCCGGGAACGACCTTGGCTGCCCAGCGCGTTCTGTTCATTGTCTCGGAGTGCATTCGAAGTGCTACTGGTATGCGCCAGTAGCTAGATGCGCCATCTCAGCGTACCCAGAACCATCTGTCTGAATGTGATCCAGAGGTCGCAACCATCGATGTTGAGTCTAGTGATGGCAGCCTCGTAATGCGTACGGCCTGCTTTCACAGTCATATATCGCACGCTTACCCTGATGACACTTGTTCGGATGCGTTCATCCACCAGGTCTGCTATCCTGTTTTCCTCGAAGGGCCCTGGGGCTGCGACGGCCCGCAAGAAACTCTGGATCGAGGAAAGAGGGGAAGGTGTCAATCCCGCCATCAAAATCAATTGTCCGGCATGACCCTGAAGCTGACTAACAGCATAATCGTTCAGGTGGAACGGTTGCTGATAAGGAAGACGTTTCCCCTGAGCTGGCCTATCGGGTTGAGTCTGAGTTGACGTCGATCCAGGCACTGCGTCTGGCGGTCTTCCCGAGACCCCAGTGCTCCTCGAATCGCAAGCTCCAGTTGACAGATGTGTAAATATTGCCCCGCAGCCTTCACAATGTGGCGGCGTCGCCGCAACCATCCGCTCTCAATTAAACCGATCTCAGACGAACCGTATATGGTTCGCATATTTCGATATTGGGCAAGCCGGCCTACGATCATGGGGCAGAGCCTGGACAGGCCGCCCTAGCTGCTGCTCGCAGAATTGATGTTGATATCCTGCTCTTCTGGCGTAGACTACGTTGCCTTAGCAGGATGTATCGGCACGCCCCGACGGCACTGATTGGGCTCATTCGAGATACGTCGATGCCCAATAACTCATGATTCAATATTGTCCTGGATGATTTTCCGTGGCTGCGTTCTTGGGTACCCAGGCTCAGTGAGTTCCGCAGCCCCCATTCTGAGTTTGGTGATTGAAGAAAGGAGATTCTTGGACGTGGCCAACATTGGGCTAACCTTGTCCACTCTGGGGTGGAGGCGCACTTGCGGTGTGCTTGTTGTTGAGGATACCATGAAGCGGACGCGCGATGTTTGTCCAGCTTGCTGCTCGTATTGGTGCGTCGCCAAACTTATCCCTGAAGACGGTACCTGTGCCTGTTGTAGGTCGTTGCCTTTGTCGTCCGTTCTCCTCGGCTAAGTGGGTTAAGTGGGCGTTCGCACGTTTACCCTCCTTCATTGCCAACAACGCTCTGCGGCTGCGAATTATATCCATTCGAACACATGTCCTGCCTGTTTGACTCATTTCAGTTCGGTGGGGCGTAGTATTGGCCACCTTGCCCAGGGAACCCGAACTGCTACATCTCTGCCCTGTCGTACCTCAACCCGGAGGCCCCCAGGTTCTGAAAGAAATGCGGGCCTTGGGGACCCTGGAACGGCGGGAGGCTCGGACAAAAACAGAACGGGGCCACGAGGACAGGGGCATGGCTCCCTGCCTACTGGACCCGCTGGCCCCGCAACGCGCCCCCAATTGACCCAGATGCCCCACGTGGCACGTGGATGCCTGGATGGTCATCAGGTCCATGGTCTTCCAGTGCGATGACTGTTGCGAGCCAGCGTTTCAGGAACAAAAAGATCCCCGACAAGAGCCCCCATCGAAAGATGAGCATTTGGTGGAACCTCTGGGATCTGGTAGGCCCTCTGCTTGCCGTTGCCCGCGGCCTCTGCAGTCTGCTGTCCTTGCGTTTCTGCGCATGCTCTCGGGAGAGCAGGCGGGATGGGGAAGTGCAGGATGAGTCGGCACGAGTCCTTATGCACGGGCCTGTGGCCATCACCGTGATCTCCTATGATGTGGCGTGTGACCCAGCGAGTGGTGACCTCACCCGGCAGAAATGGGACTGCTCCTGAGACCAGGCCGTGCGATTGGTCCGACTGGAGGCCCAACCGGCGAGACGTGGTCCTCAGCGCGGTGGCAGAATTGCAGCGGTGCTTATAGGTATCGTCCTCCCGCTGCCCTGCGTACGTGTACATTGAGGCATCGTTGGGGTCGGCCTGATGTTTAGTAGACGGCAGCACAGTCAGTTGTCCATGAGTTTTCAGCTCCTGCCCAGCCAGCACACTGGCCATCGCTTGGACGTCCATTCCGTGTGTTTTGTTCGGTTTCGTGCGTGTTTTTTCGACAAATGATCAAGGATGCTCCTCGATGGTCCTCGCCGAAGGAAAATGCACACGTCCGAGCGATGCCAAGTACGTGGGCGTGCCTCGGTGCGGGAGCCAATACGGTCAAGGAACATATCATGAGGCTGCCTGCAGGGAAGCACGTGCCCCAAGTTCGTGGCAGCCTGCCGCGTCGTGTGCTCGAAGTGCTACTCCCCCCTCCTGGACGGACTCTGTTCTTTTGAGGAGTGCGCGTGTATGGCCAGGCCAGGGGATCTCCGACTATGTTGAGGTGTGTTTTGGTTGGATTCACTCGTGGAGGCGATCCAGGGACGGGGGGACAAAAGGTATAGCATCAACTGTTCCGCTGTCGGGGGCGCCTGCCTAAGGGCGGCTGGACAGTGTATACCCTTACGGTGGCAACGCAGGGGTAGAAACTTTCCAGCCGCCAAGGGGCAGGCGTCCCCGACGGCGGAGCAGTTGATCTTATACCGTCCTTCACCCGCTGAATCCAGGGACGGGGGAAAGATCCACACCGCCATCCCAGTATTGCTCCTGCCACGGGTGGATGGCGCACGGCGCCACAGACGCGGTATCCTCAGGATCCCGGGTGCTGCTGTGCCGCCTGCTGCGCCCATGTCTGCACCGGAGGCTCACATCTCGCGTGATCCAGGGGATCTCGATTGACAGTGAGCTTCCAGACGGTCCGAGCGTGGTTTTTGTGTCCAGGCTTTAGACACATATGCTGAAGGAGACTGCGGGGGATGACGCCGATATAGCCCTTGATCCTGCTGGACCCCGACCGGGAGGGCCGAGGCATCCTCGAGCCGCGGCTGCCTCGCTCAAGGTGCCGGAGGAGCCCCGCGGTGGAGCCCCCTGGCGCACCCCGAGGCCAGTTTACAGGGCGAGCGGCGTTTCGCCTGAGACTGCCTCACCAGTTGTGCTCTGACGATGAAACACTGGCAGCAGTTTCACATATGGAGAGCGGGTGGGTTTCAAAATTAGCCTGGCGAAGGACCCAACCATATGCAGTTGAGAGTACCGCAATTGTGAATATCTTCTTCGGTGGCGCTCCCTATGGGGCCACGAGCCGTATGAGGGGTGTGCCGAAATGCGTGGCAGTGTACACAACACGAACGAAGACGATAGGTCCGAATATGAAAGCTTGAGCGCGTGCGAGTCGGATCGCGAGCGAGTCTGATTATGAATGAATCTGCGCGCGATTGATTCTATTCGCATGAATGCGTGCATGGATACGCCCAGTGTAAATGTATGTATACGACTGTGAACAGTTTGGGTCTGCGTGACTCTCGGTACTCGTGACTCTGAGCGTCGCCTCTGCAGGGGGCTTCCCTGGGAACCCCGACGGCAGCGCCCGCGCGCCGCGACGCCCATGTCGGCACGCCACACACCTGGTGTGCGGGACGCATGCGGACGGCAGCACTGGGGCCTTCGGTGGAGCTCCCTGTGGGGCCACGAAACGTGTGAGGGGTGTGCCGAAATGGGTGTGCGGGACGCATGCGGACGGCAGCCTGGGGCCTTCGGTGGAGCTCCCTGTGGGGCCACGAAACGTGTGAGGGGTGTGCCGAAATGGGTGTGCGGGACGCATGCGGACGGCAGCCATGGGGCCTTCGGTGGAGCTCCCTATGGGGCCACGAAACGTGTGAGGGGTGTGCCGAAATGGGTGTGCGGGACGCATGCGGACGGCAGCCCTGGGGCCTTCGGTGGAGCTCCCTGTGGGGCCACGAAACGTGTGAGGGGTGTGCCGAAATGGGTGTGCGGGACGCATGCGGACGGCAGCCATGGGGCCTTCGGTGGAGCTCCCTGTGGGGCCACGAAACGTGTGAGGGGTGTGCCGAAATGGGTGTGCGGGACGCATGCGGACGGCAGCCATGGGGCCTTCGGTGGAGCTCCCTATGGGGCCACGAAACGTGTGAGGGGTGTGCCGAAATGGGTGTGCGGGACGCATGCGGACGGCAGCACTGGGGCCTTCGGTGGAGCTCCCTGTGGGGCCACGAAACGTGTGAGGGGTGTGCCGAAATGGGTGTGCGGGACGCATGCGGACGGCAGCCATGGGGCCTTCGGTGGAGCTCCCTATGGGGCCACGAAACGTGTGAGGGGTGTGCCGAAATGGGTGTGCGGGACGCATGCGGACGGCAGCACTGGGGCCTTCGGTGGAGCTCCCTATGGGGCCACGAAACGTGTGAGGGGTGTGCCGAAATGGGTGTGCGGGACGCATGCGGACGGCAGCCATGGGGCCTTCGGTGGAGCTCCCTATGGGGCCACGAAACGTGTGAGGGGTGTGCCGAAATGGGTGTGCGGGACGCATGCGGACGGCAGCACTGGGGCCTTCGGTGGAGCTCCCTGTGGGGCCACGAAACGTGTGAGGGGTGTGCCGAAATGGGTGTGCGGGACGCATGCGGACGGCAGCCATGGGGCCTTCGGTGGAGCTCCCTATGGGGCCACGAAACGTGTGAGGGGTGTGCCGAAATGGGTGTGCGGGACGCATGCGGACGGCAGCACTGGGGCCTTCGGTGGAGCTCCCTATGGGGCCACGAAACGTGTGAGGGGTGTGCCGAAATGGGTGTGCGGGACGCATGCGGACGGCAGCCATGGGGCCTTCGGTGGAGCTCCCTTGGGGCCACGAAACACGAAACGTGTGCGGTGGTGTGGGGCCACGAAACGTGTGAGGGGTGTGCCGAAATGGGTGTGCGGGACGCATGCGGACGGCAGCCATGGGGCCTTCGGTGGAGCTCCCTATGGGGCCACGAAACGTGTGAGGGGTGTGCCGAAATGGGTGTGCGGGACGCATGCGGACGGCAGCACTGGGGCCTTCGGTGGAGCTCCCTATGGGGCCACGAAACGTGTGAGGGGTGTGCCGAAATGGGTGTGCGGGACGCATGCGGACGGCAGCCAGGGGGAGAGGAGGCGGAGGAGGAGAGGAGAGGAGGAGACGCGGGCCACCGTCTCTTCAAAACGAGGACCCAACACCACAGGATGGTTGGGAAAAAAAGGCTCTCGCCTTAGCGCCGCGCACATTCGTTTTGATATGTGCGAGAATTGCACGGATTGAAGGCGCGCCGTTTTAGAAAATGTGGCTCTGGCTTTAGCGCCACGCACGTCCGTTGTTTAAAATTCGCAACAAGAGCTTCGCGGATTGAGGGCGGGTGGTTATTAAAATGTGGCTCTGGCCGTAGCGCCGCGCACATTCGTATTTTGTATGTGCAAGAGCTTCACGGATTGAGGACACAATAGTCTTAAAACATTTGCAAGGGCTTCACGGATTGAGGGCGGTTCCTGTTCAAAATGTGGCTCTCGCCTCGGCGCCGCGCACAATCTGCAAACGTTTCAAGGAGTCCCATCACCAGCGTACCCGGTATGGTGTCATGGAGCGATCCTGGATCATGCGCGTGCAACTATGTTGGTTCGCGGTGTTGAAGTCCCAAGAATGGCGACCTGGCACGACTCAGGATTGTCAGGACGCAGCAGTCAGGCTGATCCGTGGCGTGGAAAAACCGAGAGCAATGTTTTGGCATGCTTCAAGGTCTTCAAACGGTTGTCTTCCAAAGAGACAGTTTCCTCAATGGAAATGCACCGTTGTAGGGGCAGCTGAAGGAGGAGCTTGGAGGGAGGGTTCATTTAAACATCGTTGATTACTCTTGGGCTTAAGGCTTACACTGGTCCTCCTCCTCTTCCGCCTCCGCCTCCTCCTCCTCCTCCTCCTCCTCCTCCCCCTCCTCCTCCTCCCCCCTGTCATTATTTGTGTTGTTTCTGACCTTGCACAGAGCTCGATCCCTTCATTGCATGTCATTTCGGCTGACGATGAACCACTGATCTGGATCCAGATCCAGATGCTGCTGCTCCTCCTCATTCTGCCCATCCTCGATCCCCTCGGCCCCCCTCCTCCTTCCCCGCACCCCTCCGCCCCCTCATTCCCCCGCCACCTCCCTCCTCCCAATCCTCTTCCCTTCCGTCCTCTCCGACCTCGTCCTCCTCGTTCTCCTCCCCCTCCTCGACCTCCGTCCCCCTGTAGTCCCCTGTCGGGGCAATTGTGATCCTGCGAGAACAGCAAGGCAGTCACTTGGAATCAGCGTGACAGCTCCTCCAGCAAGTGCAACACTACCACTAATTAGAGGCGCCTGGCGCCAACCGAAGTCACGATCTCGGCCCCAGCGGGCATGACGAACTCCAAGCAAGAATGCATCGCGCAAAAAGAAGAAGCATTACACGTTCGATGATCCACGGATCCCTTTTCGATCGCCCTCCACGTGACATACACAGCACTGCTGATGTGTTGCTGCGGAGTGCGGCGCGCCCGCCGCGAACTGGCAAGGAGGGCCCGACCAGTGCTGCTGACATCTACTTCGCTGGCGAGAGACACACAACCGAATCCCACCTCCGCGCGTACTAGACAAAAATACTGGCTGCGCGCCGTGAACCTATGCTTCGATAAGTTCCCTTACCGACCAATGCAAGCCTCGTATTGAGGCTGTCCTGCCAGTGGTGTGGCGACGCGCGCAAAGGACCTTCTGCTTCTGCGGGGCAAGCGAACGCATCATGGGCAGAGACCCAGACATGGTTTCCTCTGTCCATGATGCGCTCAGAGATGCAAGCCGCATTGAAAAGCGCTCACATAAACGAAACACTGGCAGCGCTCTCGCCTGCTTTCCCATGTGTGCCTCCTCCTTCCTCATCCTCCTCCCACCCCAATCCTTAGTCCGGCGTGTCCCCCTACAGCTGGATTTGGGAAGAAACGTAAAAATAGCCAAACCATGCTCAAACATAGTCAAACATAGTAGACACATCGTCGCTGTAATCTCTGTTTTGGCTGTGTTTGGACATTCCTTCCGTAGAGGGACACGCCCGACGTAACCCGATCTGCATACCCCAACTCCTCGACCAGCTCGCCCTCCTCCCCATCCCCCGAACCGCAAAGACATCCGCGTCGGCGGCAGGCACGTCCTGCAAGTGGGCATCGCCACAGACCTGCGAACCAGACCTCCGTGCGGCCTGCCCCCCCCCCCGAGGGAGCTGCACCACCAGATACGACCCACGAGCTCGCAGACGGGTCAGAGCAGCGGCCATCTGGTGCGCGCTCGCGAGACGCAGGGCACCCTCACAAGTGGCCACGGAGAAAGACCATATGTCGGTTCCCTCCCCCCGCGGCGTCACGAGAACGGTGCGAAAACAGGTGCGCGCACTGTGAAGCGCCGGCACAAACTTCAAGATACTTGCTGCAGCAGCGTAAAACGGCACGACAAAGCCTTCATGATCACCAAAACCCGGAACCCGGTGATCTGATGTGGTCTTAAAAACTCGGCGGCATGCTGAATTCAAAGCAGCCTTTCCCAAAACAGAACAGAAATTAGATTTCGCGGCGAAGGGGCCTAGCCCTCCCCGACCTGTCTGCACCAATATGCTGGAATCATACAGAATCCTGAGGCCCTGCTCCACACGACCTCGGGAGAGACGACCGAAGTTGGATGTGTTCAAACATCCTTGCGTGCACGAGGTAATTTGTCTCGAGGCTCTGCGCGAGGCTGACCCGGGTCTCCCGGCGACGAAGTTATGGCATCATATGAAGCCACGTGCGCTCTCCAAACGCAACCTCGGCTGGAAACTCTGGTCGAAAGAGGGTGAATCAAGAAGTGGGAGGGTTGAGTAAGGACGGGGGTGTGTATCCGCAGGCCATAAGAAGTGGGTAGAAACATCAAGTAGGAAGGCGTTGGGCTTCCGCCCGCCCCCCGAAGAGGAAGGCAGAGGGGAAGCCACCCCAGAGCAGATTGGGAACTGGGAGCCCAAAAAGACCTGCTTTCAACGACCGACGTGCAAGGGAGGGGTAGGGGATGGAACGTAGACGGCCGCGGAGAGGGGGGGGCGGGGATGGATCGAGGGCGGAGGCGCGGCGGGGCGACGAGGGGGGAACACGGGGCAAGGGGGGAGGACGAAGTGCAGGGCGACGGAGGAAGCAACGCAGGAAGCAGGAGGAGGAGAGGGCGGACAGCGAGGAGGGGGGGAGGCGGAGGAGACCGAGGGAGGATGGAGAGGAGGTGGGGGGGTGGAAAGGAGAATGGAGGGGGAGCGTGGAAAGACAACGAGGAGGGCAAGCATCGAGGAGAGAGACGGGGATGAAGAGGACGGAGGGAGAACGGTAAGGAAGGATTCAGAGGTGGAGGAAGAGGAGGAGTACGAGGCGGGGTTTTGGCCATGACCACCAGTCGGGGGATCGATCTTCGGGCATCTCGCTAGGCGATGGCCATGTGTATCATCTTACGCACCTCTCCGAAGGAGTCCGCGCGTGTACTGCCGTTTCGCTCAGGGCATCCCCATGCTTGTGAAATTCGGGCGAAACCCTCACGCAGACCGCGACATCACGGTCGAAATCACGCTCTCAAAACAATGGAGTTCACTGATTGTGCACATCGTAGTTGGTCGCTGTTCAATGGTTTCCGATGTGTCTTCAGCATACTCGAAGCTACCGCGAATTACGCTGGCGAAGGGCCCAACCACATGCAGCTGCAAGTACCACGATGCACTGAGGAGGGGGCGAACACAATGACAGATATGCGCGCAAGTCCTGGGGCGGCGCCATGTGAACACCGCCACCGAGGCCTTCGGTGAGCTCCCTGTTGGGCCACGCAGCGTGTGAGGAATGTCCCGAATGGGGGCCAGAACCGCCATGCGAAGCCTGCCATTGGGGCCTTCGGTGGAAACCCCTGTGAGGCAACGAAACGAATGAGGGATGTTGCCACTGAGGCCGCAGGTGGAGCGCCTTATGGGGCAGCGGAGCGTGAGGGGTGTGCCGCATTGGGGGCTGGTGCGCCATGCGAATCCTGTCGCTGTGGCCTTTGGTGAAACTTCAATTAGGGCCGTGAAGCTTGGGACAAGGTGTACCGAATTCGGGGCGGGTGCGCCATGCGAGCCCTGCCACTCAGACTGTGGATGGGTATCCCTATGGGGCCCCGAGCGTGTAAGCGGTGTGCCGAAATGGGCGGGGACACCCGGTGCGGTGAGGCCCACTGAGGCCGTATGTGGAGCGCCCTATGGGGCCACGAACGTGTGAGGGGTGTGCCGATATGATCGGGGACACTCCCATGCGGTCGGGCCCATTGGCGCCGTGAGCTCCCTACAGGGATACAGTGCGGGCGCGGTCGCAAGAAACCCTCGCAGAAAAACCCAACCCTGAGAACCCGTGCGCGAGGAGCACCTGAGAGAGAACCTGGAGCACCCTGAACGCAGGAGCTCCTCCAACGGCTGCGGGAAGTCACCGCGCAGCACGAGGAGCGAAGAGACCCAGGATGCCCTGACGAAAAGGCATCTGGCTTCTTGATGCGCGCCCCCACTGTACGTAAAAATGCAAAGTCAACATCTCAGAAAAGATGCACGAGAAGGGTGCAAAGGCCTCGGACTGCCATGTCGACACCTTTCGAGCGGGGCGCGGCCAGCGAAAGTGGCCGAGAATGGGCAGAAAGGGAAGGATGCAAAGGCAACTTTGGAACATCGGTCGCCCTTACAAGCCGTGCCGACTCTAAGGGGTGTGCCGAATTGAGCGGCGACCCCCCGTGCGGCCGGGCCCACTGAGACCGCAAGTGGAGCCGTCTTCTATGGGGCCACGAACCGTGTGGCCTGGCCATCGCTCGCACGTCCACTTCCTGTGTTTTTGTCGGTTTCGTGCGTGGCTTGTTCGCAAAATGATCGAGGATGCTCCTCGATGGTCCTCGCCGAAGGAGAAATGCACACGGCCGAGCGATGCCGAGGTAGGGGGTGTGCCGGATTCCTTGGGGGCCCCGCGGCCACGGCACGTGGAGGGGTCTGCCGGGTCTGCGGTCGGGCGCGCTGACACCGTGGGCGGAGGTCCATAAGGGGGCCGCGAGGCATGCCAGGGGTGTGCTGAAAGCGAAGCTCCCTACAGTCGGAGCGTTGACCCAAGGAACCCTAGATAAGGAACGAGGCCCCTTAGATCCACGAGTTGGACTTCGATCTCCCATCGAACACCGAAGCAAAACCCAAGGCAAACTGTGAAGCAATCAAGGAACACGGAGCCCCTCCCCAACGAAGAGGGTTCCTTCTTCAGGGCCCCGACTGCATGGGGCAGCAAAAAGTGGGAGAAGCGTGTTAACATGAAAAGTTGTGCACCCCCGGGCTGCTCATCGTCGAACTCTTCGACGTCTGAGCGTCCCTTCTTCCTCTCGGCCGTCCCCCCCCCCCTCTTTGCCCGCCGGCCAATTGGCTAGTTAGTGCCCCTTTCTAGCTTCTCGCTGGAGCAGAGTTTGCCGCCTCACCGCTGACGAACAACAAAACCATTGAAAAAGACCCCTCATGCGGCAGGGCACACTGAAATCGTGGGTGAAGCTCCCGGTGGGGCCACGAAAAGTGTGGTGTAGAGGTAAAGACATGCGGCGCATGGCAGAGGCAAGCAGGGGAGGAAGAGGAGGAGGGAATCAGGAGGCGGAAGAGGAGGAGGAGAAAGACGAGGAGGAGGAGGGGGAAGAGGAGGAGAAGGAGGAGGAGAAGGAGGCGAAAGAGGAGGAGGAGGCGGAAGAGGAGGAGGAGAAGAGGAGGAGGAAGAGAAGAGGAAGAGGAGGAAGAGGAGGGAAGCAGGAGGCGGAAAAGGAGGAGGAGAAGATGGAGGAGGGAAAGGAGGAGGAGCTCGGGGCGCTGAGGATTCAGAACGAGGATCACGCAGCACAGGATGCTCGGCAATTCGGTCTCTGTATACAGTCGGACTCGATTGGAGAGGACACGCGACAGGACATAAGACCCTTCAGAGGGCCACATTGCCATAGGAGTGTAAGAGGGCACGGGTCGCGCGACACAGGACACAAGGGTACTCTTGAGCTGGCAGGGTCGACTTACTAATCAGGGCCGACTGTACATGACCGAAATTCGCTGGCCCAACGGGCCAGAGGCGTGCTAAGATCTCCGGTGACTGCTTTACAATCTTTCTACTTCGCGCGCGCGGGGCGGCCCCTGGGGGCCCCCGGGCGGAAAGTACCCCGGCAAGGTCCCGAGAGAGTCCCGGGAGGAGTCACCAGGGCGCTCCAGCAGCGCACCAACGCGGCTCCGAGACGTCCCCGAGAGCCCCAAGAAGGGCCAAGAGGCTTCCAAGAGGCCCCCAAGATGCTACATGAGGGGTCCGAGATGCCACAAGATCGCTCCAAGACGCCCACGATGGCCCCCAGACGCCCCAAGAGGCCTCCAAGAGCACTCCCGAGAGGGCCCCAAGAGGCAAAATTCACTGCTTTTCCTTAGGTTTTGGAGAGATTTTGGCGTTTCCACCTTTTCGGCTTCACGACACCCCAAGACGGCCCAAGAGGCCCCCAAGACCGCCCCAAGAGGGCCCAAGAGGCCCCCAAGAGGGCCCCAAGACGGCCCAAGAGGGCTCCAAGACGGCCCAAGAGGCCTCCAAGACGGCCCAAGAGGGCCCCAAGAACGCCCCAAGAGGGACCCCAGGGGGGGAACACGAAACAATATTTCGAGCCCTCGGCCCTCAGAAGTCCCCAGGAGGCCCCAAGAGGCCCCTAAGAGGCCCCAAGAGGCCCCCAACAGGCCCTCAGGAGGCCCCCAAGAGGCCCCCAAGCGGCCCCAGGAGGCCACCCAAATGCCCCCCCAAGCACGCAAGCAAGCGCCAGCGACGCTACACTATGGGCCGGCGGAATGAGCGAAGCGATTCAATAATTGAACAGCAAATGGTTTCCTTTGGTCCCCACCGTAGCGAGTAGTATCCAGCTTTGCCCTAGCCATTATTTCTTCATGTATGCCAACATGGATGATTCTCAACATTGTGTGTGGTCCCGAGCTGTGGAGACCACATCGGTGGCCCCCCAGTACTTTTTGCATGAGCCCGCCTCACGGGCCCGAGTACATCCATGTATACCGTCTGCTAAGGAGGAATCGATATTCGCGTCGAAGGAAGAGCAAGAGGAGGGATGAGAAGGAAAGAGACCTGCGAAGTGCTGGGAACCGCGCGTATACACACCAAGGTGATCGGGCCCAGTCCCATGGGGCTTCGCAAAAAAACACATATCAAAGTACAGAAGATGATTATCTGGCCATTTCTTCGGGCGACAGGTGAAACAAATATATACATTGTGCTTGGGCCACCATTTGCGACGTAGTGGCGGACAAACATAACATAGTAGGGTTTGGCGGCGAGCGAAGGGGACACATAGAAGAAGCTAAGGAAGTCCCCCGGACATCTCAGAAGTTTCCTGAGCCTTCCTCTAAGACGCAGCCGACCTCTCAGAAGGCGCGAGGGTTTCTGAGAAGTCCTGCCGCCTCCTGAGAGGGCCGTCTCCTTCTCACTTCCTCCCCCGCGCTCGCCGCGGAATGGTGGACGTCTTCCTGGCGCCGAGCTGGGCACCCGCGTTTGAGCAGGGGCAGACCGTCCCGGCATTTCTATCTACAGGCCTACCACGACATGTTCTTAGAGCACGAAGATGTTCTAAGAAAGGAAACAAGGTTCTTAGAACATTAGCCCGACGTGCTGAAACAGGACAGCCCCTGCAAGAACTGTTCTGAGAACACTTCGCGCAGACCACAAAAAGGCTCTTAGAACAGTGTTTGGTAGGCCAATAGGCACACCAAGGCTGAACCTAAACGGTGTTTTTCGTGTTCGTTCCCTTCCATCCGCCTTTTTACCGCAAAACGACATCGGACCGAAAACGGCCCACGAAATCGCAACAAAAAAACAGGTTAGGTCCAGCCCTGAGACACCCCTCGCCATCGCTCGGACGTACAGTTCCCGTGCATGTTTCGGTTTCGTGCGTGTTTTTTTGCTCGAGGGTCCAGGATGGTCCTCGATGGTTCTCGCCGAGAAGAAATGCACACGTCCGAGCGATGCCAAGCACCGGGACGCCTCGCCACTGCTTGACGCGTGGGGCCCCCCGGCACAGGACGACCGCGGCGGCCGGCCCGAGCCTGCGCGCCGAGGACGCGCCACGGCCCGGGCGCGCGCGCCGCCTACGGCGCCGCCGAGAGCCGGATGCCGCCCCGGTTCGCCAGGATCGGACCCCACGGCGTCGGCACCGCCGCGCGGGAGAGTGCGAGGCTCAGCCTGGAGGGGCCCCCCAGATTTAGGTTCGGCGATGGCGACCACAGGCGGTCCAACGCCAGATCGAACGAAGAAGCTCAAACTCAAACAAAACTGCAACAACATCTCTGAGCCAAAACCTGCGGGAAGGTCAGACTCAGAAAAGAAAGCTTCAAAACATCTCTGAGCCCAATCCTGCGTAAATCTCAAACTCTACAAACAAGTTCAAAACATCTCCTAGCCAAAACCAGCG
Organism: Prorocentrum cordatum; assembly: GCA_963575745.1. Classification (NCBI taxonomy): domain Eukaryota; class Dinophyceae; order Prorocentrales; family Prorocentraceae; genus Prorocentrum; species Prorocentrum cordatum. The sequence goes on from CAUYUJ010007771.1 coordinate 34,372, forward strand.
AAAATCTCAGACTCTATAAACACTTCAACGAATCTCTAATACAAAACCTGCGAAAACCCCAAACTCTAGAACAAATGAAAGCAAAACTCTAAGCCGAAACCTGGGGACATCTCAAACCTAAAAAAAGTGCACATCCGGAACTCTGAAACAACTCTAAACAAACCCCAATCAACTCTGAAACAGCTATAAACCAACAACTCTAAACGCCTAAAAACTCCAACAAACTCTAAACAACTCATAACAACAATAAACGCCTAAAAACTCAAAAACAAAACAAAACAAAAACTCTTGGACAACTCTAAACAGAGCTCTAAACAAACCGTGGAACAACTCGGAAAAAAAAAACTCCAAACACATTTCTGACCGCCTGGCTAACTCAACAACAAAACTCTGGGAAGACTCTACAACAACTCTGACTGCAAGTCCCGGCTTAACTTTGCGATGTTTGCACGCTTGGGTTTAGAGTGTTTTGAAAGTTTGTTTTAGAGTTTGAGAGTTTCGCAGGTGTTGGCTTAAATGTTTTGACGTTGTTTTAAAGTTTGAGATGTTCGCAGGTGTTGGCTTAGAGATGTTTTGACGTTTGTTTCGGGTTTGAGATTTCCGTAGGGTTCTATTAGAGATGCTTTGAAATATTTTGGGAGGTTGAGTTTCCTGCAGAAGATGTTCTGAAGACTTCGGATGGTTTTTCCTCGATGGACCTCCTGTAGTAGAATTGCCGAACCGAACCTAACCCTAGACGGAGTCGGAGTAGATGGGGTCGGAGGGTCTCGCCGCATCGCCGATGCATCGGCGATGCACTGGCGACGTCGGCGATGCATTGGCGACGTCGGCGTGACGTCGGCGATGCGGCGCGATCCGCCGACCCCGTCTACTCGTGCGACCGTCGTCCCATATCTGACGGGGCGGATGTGGACTAAATGTGCAAGTATTGCGCGCCGCGCGAGGCCTCCACGATGTTCAATGTAGCGAATCGACTCGGCCACGCAGGATGCACAACAGCAACATGCAAGCATCACGATGCATCAAACCGTCGGAAGATTGGAGTCGACTCGGATCGATCCGGACGGAATCGACACCGAATCGGATCGATCAGCTCGAAATGGGCCATGCTGTGCGTGTGCGCTGAGGCGCCGAGGCCACCCTTTGACTGCAACGGGCGGGAAATGAGACGGGGTTATCCACCGTCTCGCCCTTCGTCTGCTCCTCCTCCTCCTCCTCCTCCTCCTCCCGCTCTCCCCCTCCTTCTCCTCCTCCCGCTCTCCCCCTCCTCCTCCTTCTCCTCCTCCTCCTACTCCTCCTCCCTCCTCCTCCTCCTCCTCCTCCTCCTCCTCCTCCTCCTCCTCCTCCTCCTCCTCCTCCTATTCCTCCTCCCTCCTCCTCCTCCTCCATCCCCTTCTTCTAATAAACTCCTCCCTGTCGCACCCCCAGAAGTGTCCGTAGCACGGGCTGGGCGTTTCGCCTGAGACTTCCTCACCACGTATGCTCCGAAAGTCTGAACTTGGACTAAGTGTCAATGATGGAAGGCGGGTCGTTTTCAAATAGGCGGCTCTCGCCTTAGCGCCGCGTAAATGGGTGTTTCGTCGATGTTCAGCCATTTGAAAGATGGAGGGCGGGTCGCTTTCAAAATGCGGCTCTCGCCGTAGCGCCGCGCACACTCGTCTTGAAAGTTCGCAACATATGCAAATAACGAGGGCGGGCCGTTTTCAAATTGTTGCTCTCGCCGTAGCGCCGCGCACATTCGTCTTACAAGCGTGCAGCAGTTTCAACGATGGAGGGCGGTTCCTTTTCAAGATGTGGCTCTCTCTTTAGCGCCGCGTGCATTCGTCTTCACTGTTTGCAGCAGTTCCAGGGATTCGCAAGGTTAAAGTCTGACGAGCTGCGTTCTGGCACGTTTTAGGATGGTCCAGACGGCGAGCGTCAAGCTGGTTCGTGGTGTGAACTCCCAGGAGAGGTGTTCTGGCACGAATTAAGACTGCCAAAACGCAACAGTCGCGTTGATTCGCAGCGCCGAAATCACGGGAATGGTGATTCAGTGATCAGATGGCACGATTGAAATTCTCCGACGATCGTCTTTCAATGGGGCACTTCGGGCAATGAACATCGCCTCTTGCCTTGGAGGAAGGGCGTATCGCAACATCGTTTTGTTTCGTCTTGGGTTGACAGTGGTCCTCCTCCTCCGAGCCCTCCTCATCCTCCTCCCCATCCCTCCTGTCTGGGGGAGGGAGGAAGGTTTGAGTCGGGCGTGTCCCCCTGCAGGCGGAATTTGGACCACAACTCTTAAAACATGCTCCGGACGTGCTCCAACGATAATCAACACTAGCCAAGAAACGTCGCCATTCCGGGTCGGCGGCACCGGCCGCGAGGCCATCGCAACAGCCAGCAACTCGCCGTTCCCAGACCATTTCTTGACTATTTTTGAAACTTCCTCCTGTAGAGGAACACGCCCGACTGAAAGGAAGGTCGTGGGGAGGAGGACGACGAAGCTGTTGAGAGGAGGAGGAGGAGGAGGAGTAGGAGGAGGAGGAGGAGGAGGAGGAGGAGGAGGAGCGCCGATGGGAGCCTCCTGCCTCGGGGAAGGAGCAAGGTGGTGGGGAGGAGGAGGAGTAGGAGGAGGAGGAGGAGGGAGGAGGAGGACGACCAAGAATAGGAGGAGGAGAAGAAAGGGAGGAGGAGGAGGAGGAGGAGGAGGAGGAGGAGGAGGAGGAGGGAGGAGGGGGAGGAGGAGAGGAGGAGGAGGAGGAGAAGGAGAAGGGAGGAGGAGGAGGAGGAGGAGGAGGAGAACGAGGACAGCGAAGGTGGCGAGAGAGAGAGAGAGAGAGAGCCGATGCAGGGGGCCCGCTCGCCGGGGACGGCCGCCTCGCCGCGAGGAGCTTTTTTGTTCTGAGAGCCCCCGATGTGGGAGTCGGCGACGTCCACGCTGAGGGCCTTCGAGCTCCACCATTCGAGGCCTCCTTCGGGGATGGACAAAACCCCCTTTAGCAAAACGTGGTTTCGTGAAACCGACGTGGGGCCCAAACCTGGCGGGCGCAAACCTGGAAAATGACGGCCGCGGCGCCCTCTCGAGAACCGAAAACGGACAATTCGCTAATCGGGTATGAGGTCTGTCCACCCCCGACTCCTAGGTGGGGTCGGAGTAGGTGGGGTCGGAGGATCGCGCCGCATCGCCGATGCACCGCCGATGTATCGGCGATGCATCGGCGGTACATCGGCGGTGCAGCAACGTTGCATCGTCGGCACGGGGGATGCATCGGCGACGTCGGCGTGAAGCAAATCGGGCTCCACGTCGAGGCGCATCGGCGATGCATCGGCAATGCGGCGCCATCATCCGACCCCATCTACTCCGACCCCATCTGGGAGGCCTAGAACCATTCGTCCCTCGCCCCCTCCTCCCCCATTCCGCCCGTGTCGTCGGAGAGGGGAAAGGAGGGCAGGGAGGGAGCGGAGGAGGGAGCGACGTCGATGACTGCGAGGACCACGATGGCGGTGGCGGGCGACTACGAGACTACGACGACGACGGCAGCGGCGGCGGCGGGGACGAAGGCGACGGGGCCGGGGGACGGCGAAAGACGGGGCACCGCGGCTGCGAGGGCGGCCCGGGGGCGACGAGGCGTCTGCGCCGTCCCCCCCCGGCCGCCGCAGCCGCCGCCGCCGCCGTCGTCGTCGTCGTCGCCGTCGTCGCCGTCGCAGTCTTCGCCGTGGACCCCAGGGGGGCGCCTTCCAAGGGTGCATTGCACGGCCGAGGGCGGCGCCAGAGGAGCCGCCAGGGGACCCCGGGCGCCAGGCCACGAAATCCGCACAGAGCTCCGGGAGTGTCTGTTTCTGGGCGTCGTCGTCGTAGGCTTCGTGGTCGTCGTCGCAGGCTTCGTGGTCGTCGTAGGCTTCGTGGTCGTCGTCGTCCTGGTCGTCGTCGTCTTCGATGAGTGTCGTCGTAGGCTTCGTGGTCGTCGTCGTCCTGGTCGTCGACCCCACCCGAGCCGCCGCCTCGAGACGGCGAACTGGGACCGAAGAGAACTGGGGTTAAGTCGGTCGTGTCCCCCTACAGGCGAATTTTCGACTGAAAATTAAAAACATACGCCAAAAAAGCCACAAAAAAGTCAAACAATACTCAAAAAATAGTCCCCAGACTATTTCTGGAGTATGCTTTGACTCTTTTTGAGTATTTTCTATTTTTCGTCGAAAATCCCCCTGTAGGGGGACAGGCCCGACTTAAAACTGGGGAAACCCAAGAGGAAACGATACCGCTGCTCCCCAGACCCCAGGGGAATGTTCCGACCAGTCCCCAGACCCCAGGGGAACGTTCCGACCAGAGTTTTTCGAAGCGAATCCAGTCGTGGTGACGAGGAGCCTGCAGGCAGCAGTACCGGGTACCATGTCATGCTCTGAGCCTTCAGACAGCGGACCGGGGGCCGACGAAAACGGCGGCGGCTAGCGACGACGACGGCGCTGCGGCAAACCAGGTTCGGATGCGCACTAACACAAATCGCGGTCGAACATGAAGCCAACGCCGCCTATTTTGGCGACAAAGGGCGCGGATTCTGTACGTAGACGGGGCCCGTCGTTAATCCACGCGCTTTACTTGAGATTTGACGCTGCAAACGAAAATGCAAACATCGTGGGAAATCACAACCGGAGCCATCTTTCTGTGCCATCTTTCTGTGCCATCTTTCGAGCTGGATCGATCTGTGAGGGTCCCAGGGCCCGACGAACGGCGAAAGCACCCGGCCTTTGAAAAATTGACGCCAAGGTCTCAAGGACTTCTGCGCCTGAATTCACGTTCACGCATCCGCTAACCCAGTAAGCGATTAAGGACCCCCCCCCTCTCCGGTGAAAGGATAACGCACCCGGCACCCGGAAGCGTCATCCTGGCACCAGGAGGGGGTATCTTAGCCTTTCCTTAGCTTTCCTCAGCTTTTCTCAGCTTTTTCTTAGCTTTTCTAAGCTTTTCCTTAGCTTTTCTCAGCTGTTCCTTATTCGTATTCGCATTCTTATTCTCATTACAATTCTAATTGGGATGCCACCCGAGGCGGGGCGCTGGAATTATTCATTTTCCTTCCATTTGCGCGGTGCTAATAATATCGCTCGGCGAACCCCCCCCCAAATAATTATTTAATTACGGCGCGGTGCTAATGATAACGCCGGGGGGGGTCCTTAATTGCTTCTCCTTAATGCTCTCCAGCGTAGGCGCGGATGACCAAGACGACAATGGGCATCTGCAGTGCACAATGTGCCGCAGCATACCTGAGCACATGTCCATGTTCATGCATGTTCCACCCCCCCCAACCCTCCTCATTTCCTTGCTCCGGCGCTGTTTACGCCTCTTCGTCAGGCTTAATTTCAAATTTCCGAAATGATGACTGGGGCGATGGTGGTAGAACCAGTGTGCAAAAACAATCAAAATTGGGACGTACAGAGACATAATCACTAATACTGGATGTTTTCCTTGGAGGCGCGCGTCCGACCCGAACATATAGTATACCCATCGTGTAGTATATCGTTTCCCGAGCGGTGTGGCCAGAAAGCGCCCGCCACGACGCAAATACGATGAGATTTCTTGGTGCGCGCGTCGCCTCTGGGGGGGCGACGCACATATAGTACTAGAGCCATCGCGCGCGCTTCGCGCGCGCTCAAGTTCTACCGAGCTTCTCGGGGCCTCCTCGGAGCATCCTGGACTGCTTCTTGAAGTCGTCATGGGACCCCCTTGGCATGTCTTCGGGAGCCTCCTAGAAAAAGTTGTGAAGCCTTTGGGTGCGGTCTTGGGGCCTCTTGGAGCCTCTTTTGGGCTTCTTGGATGCATCTTGGGGCCTCTTGGGGGCCTCTTGGGGCCTCTTGGGGGCTTCCTGGGGGCCTCTTGGGACCTCTTGGGGGCATCTTGGGGCGGAGAGCTTGATTTTTCGATTCGCGTTCCCTCTCTTGGGCTCCTTGTGGGCCTTCTTGGGACCCTCTTGCGCCGTCTTGGGCGGCTCTGGGGCCGTCTCGGGGCTCTCTCGGGCCGTCTTGGGGCTCTCTTGGTGGCCTCTTGGGCCGTCTTGGAGCGGTTTAGGGAGCCTCTCGGGCGATGTTTTAGCGCTGGAAACACGAAACAGCGAGAATGCAAACAAATATCAAGAACAACACATCAAAACCAACGATTTTGCTCTCTCGGGGCGCTCTTGCGCGGCATCTTAAAGGCCTCTTAGGGCGTCTTGGGGGCCTCTGGGGCAGCTTAAAACGCATCGCGCGTCGCCAGAGACCCCTGGACGGCATCTTGGGGGTGTCTCGAGACCGTCTGGGGCCGCCGGGATTGCTGTCTGAGGGCTCCCCAGGGCGATTTAGGCCTCCCAGAGGCGGACCCCGGCCCCGGGCCCCACATTTGTGGTCGAGGCTCCGGCCCCCGGCCCCCGAGCCTAGTGTGCCGTTCTATGTATATAAGTAAGCTGGGGTGGCGTCGATGAATCATCAACATGTGCAACCAAAGCCCTGGACTACCAGTTCGGAAGCCGCAGTTAAGGCTGGCGGGACGGGGAGCCTGCGTGGACCGACCGCAGAGCTGGCGAGCCGTCACGCTCCTCCGGAGTGGTGGAACAGGCGATTTACCCACTGCAGAAGCAGACAGTAATAATCTTCTGCGGCAATTCGCGTGAGCCTCCAATACCATCATGCTGGCTCTTGCAAATCGATGCTGGTCGACGCGGGTCGACGCTACATCGACGCTAATCAAGGCTAGATCGGTAATACATCATCGAATGGCAGCAGCTGGTCGACGCTAGTCGACGCGAAAGAAGGAATTGAAAGGGTGTCCAAGGCTCCCCAGGTTCGCTATAACCAGCAAGCCGCCCACGCAGCAACCTCCATTCTCATGTGCCATCCGCTCACGTCATCGTCCGTCGACGTCGTCGACGTCGGCCCCGTACTCGTCCCCGTCCTCCTCGTCCTTGTCCTCGTCCCCGTCCTCGGCCTCGTCCTCGTCGCCCGTCGTCGTGGTCGTGGTCGTCATGGTCGTTGTCGTCGTCGTCGTCGACCCCGTCGGCGTCGTCGTCATCGTCGTCGTCGGGCCGACGGCGCTGGCCGCAAGGCGTTCGTGGAGGAGGAGGAGGAGGAGGAGGAGGAGGAGGAGGAGGACGACGACGAGGAGGATGGCGAGAGTGGAACGAGAAGGACGACGAGGAGGACCATGCTGGCGCTTCCTCGACAGAGGGTGGGGGGGGGGGCGGGCCTTAGAGCTGTTCCTGCCCGGGAGGCGCCGGCCGTGCACGGCGGCGCGGAAGAGGCCCGCCTGGTGGGCGTCCTCGGGGCGTGGGCACAACCATCCCGCCTCCTTCGATCCCCGATGCCCGACGCCTCGATTCCCGATTCCCGACCCCTCGACCCCTCGACTTGATCTCCGAGTCTCTCGACACTTGGTCCCCTCGATCCTGGATGCTGTCGACCCATGATCCCCGACTCTCATCCCTCAAGCCCCTCGGCCCTTGATCCACGATTCTCGGCCCTTGATATGGGCGTGTTTATTGGATCGGCGCTGGGCCAACCCCCCTTGGCGCGCGGAACGCGGTGGGTGCGGCGTCAGGGGCGCTTGGCGCCGATACATCAATTCCGAAAAGGGGCCGCCGAAAGTGTATGTTCACGCAGCCTACTCGTCCATGCCCACCCCCTCCCCCTCCTGAATTCTCCATCCCCACCATCCTCCCCTGCTGGCTGATGATGGCATGAAGTTCGTCCTGACGCCCCAGGGGTTGCAGCCCCTCAGGGGCTATAGTTCGTCCCCCCCCCCTCCTCCTCCTTCTCTTCCTCCTCCTCCTCCTCCTCCTCCTCCTCCTCATTATCCTCCTCCTCCTCCTCCTCCTGTTCCTCCTCCTCATCCTCCTCCTCCTGGGAGGAGGGGGAAGAGGAGGAGGCGGCGGCGCCGCATCGGGCCGAACGTTTCGTTTGCAACCGAGACCACATAGAGTGAACCTTGAGCGAACCCACACCGTGCGTGACCTATCGTGCGCGACGCAAGCGAGTGAGCGACGGACCCCTCCAGGGGGGGAGCTCCAAACTGTCTTTGCTCAGCCGCTGTTCACTGCGAGCGGCGCCCTGACTCGCGCACGCAAAATGAGTCCCAAAGAGCCCGAGGACGCGGGGCAAACCATTGTCCGAATACCACGAACAAGGACAACGGACCACGAATCCGAAACGGGTCGGATCGCCGAGGCGACCAGATCTTCAACAATAACACCTGAAAGGGGGGGAAGGGGTCTCGGGTCAGAATAACGGATCGCCACCAATCAGAATCCCCAGGGGCAATAAAGTTCGGGGGGCTGGCGGGGAGGATCAACGATTTTACAGGCGAGCGTGATGTTATGATGATGGCGATGACGATGATAATGATGATCCTGGGCGCTCGTGTAGAGTGACCTTGTAGATCTTGGCGCAAGACTGACTCGAGAGATCTCGAGGCTCGTGGCTGCAACTTGCCTGCGCAATAGAAGTTTTTGGCGCTCCTGGCCAAGAAACCTCTCTTGCAGACGACCTCGGACGGATTGCCCATGCGGGCTCGGCACCCTTTGGAGCCGCCCTTGCGAGGGAGGCACTTGGCGCTGGCCTGGGCGGCAGCGCTTGCCTTCTCGAAGGTGGCGTGCTCCGGCTCGACCGCCGCGGGGCCCTTGAAGGGCTTGGACTTGGCCTTGCTGTTGGCCTTGGCCTTGGCCGCGTCGTTGTTGCTGGCCCCCATTGAGCCTGTTGATCCACTCGCTGCCTCGGGCGCACATTGTGCTTATGCTCGCGGGCGCTTTGCGGCCCTCGCCTCGGATCTCGCGCAGGGCGCGCTCGATCCAGCGACTCGTCCACAAGCCGCGGGGCCAGGCGTCGGCCGGGGACATCTCGTTGCTCCTCGCAGGGCAATTCTCGCCAGGGGCTCTGGCGCCGAGCTTGCCGGGGATCCTCGCGGCGGCTTTGGGCGGCCACATGCGAACTCTGGCCGCGACTCTTGATGAGGGCGGGTTTCGCTTCGCTCGGCAGCCCCCGAGCAAAGCGACCCCCCCTTCAGAAATCGCAGGGCGCAGGTGTGAGTTCGCATGTGGCCCTGTAGGCCTGCTTGGCGTTCTCGGGCGGCTGCTTGAGGGCGCCGCGGCACTCCGCCGCGACGCCCCCGCCGATATTCGAGACCTTGGCGGGCGCCGCTACAAGCGCCCCCTGCCTGGGGCGCCCCCAGGGCGCGAACAGCTGGAGGCACCTTGAGGGCGGGGCAACAGTTGCAACCACCGACCTTGAGGTAGGTGCATGGCGCGGGCGCCTCGGAGCGCGCGCAGATCAGGACGTGCTCGGCCATGCGCCTGGTGGACTCTCTCGGCCCGGCGCTCGTGTTCCCCGGGCCGCTGGGCGACGAGGTCGTCCTCGCCCTGGCCCTGTCGAGCCCGGGCGACGGCCGCCGTGGGCTCGACCGCCAGAACGGCCTCGGGGGCGCCCGCGCGCTCCTCGATCTCGCGCAGCAGCGCGCGCACTGTGCTTAGCTCGAGGGGGTCGCCCTTGACGATCTGCTCGCAGTTCATGATCGCGCACCCCTTGGCGAGCTCGGTGCGGCGAGTCAGTCTGGTCTGGCGCCAGTCGAGCTTGCGCGGCCTGGGGAACTTGTAGTCCTGCTCGATCGTGACCTGTGGCGCTCGGGATTCGCATACACTCGTCGGCTTCCGCCTGCTTCCGCGTCGCGGCTTCCGCCGTCGCTTGGCTTCCGCCGCTTCAGTCGGGGGCAGGCGGAAGCTAACGAGTGCCCGTGAGCCACGGAGCCTCGCCGCTGTCGCTCTGGAAGATTGCCGAGATCTCCACCTCGAGGACGCGCGGGCGGCGCGCGTCCTCGGCGCCCATGACTCGCCAGACGCCCCGCACTCCGTCGCGCCCGCCCTCGTGGACCCCCTCCTCGGTGACGCAGGCCGCCTTGCCGTGCCAGGGGGGCCCTCGCAATCCTCGAGGCTTGTTTTCTTCCTGGCCTCCGCTTGTCTCTCGGCGTGCCTCCCTGCTTGCGTCTTGGCCTTGAACTTCTGGGAGGAGCTCGCCTTGGCCTTCGGCGGCCTGCCTGTGAGCTCTGCCTTGGCCACGCCGCGGCTCGAGCGAGGCCTCGCCGCCAGCCTCGGCCTTCGCGCGCTGCCACTCGCGCTGCCGCTTGCCCAGGAACTGGC
>CAUYUJ010007772.1:0-7500 GCA_963575745.1 Prorocentrum cordatum
GTCGAGGAAGATGGAGGAGGGATGTGGGAAGAGGGAGGAGGGAAGAGGGAATATGGAGGAGGGGGGAGGGAAGATGCAGAAGGGATGATAAATGATGGAGGAGGGAGGCGGGGGGATGAGGAGGTTGGAGGGGACGACGCAGGAGGAGGGGAGGAGGGAGGAGTGAGGAGGGGGGGAGGAGGGAAGAGGGAACAAGGAACGAGAGAGGAGGGAGGATTGAGAAGGGAGGATGGGGAGGAGGGACGAGGAGAAGGCGGAAGAGGAGGACCAGAAGGTACGTAGAGGGAGGTGGGAGTAGGGAAGGGGAGGAGGGAGGAAGGGGCGGCGGGAAGGAGGTTGCGGGAGGAGGGAGGAGGGAGGAAGGAGCAGAGACGAAGGGAGGAGGGAGGACGAGGAGGAAAGAATGAGGAGGAAGGCGATAGCAGGGATGCCGGGACGGTGGGAGGGAGGGCGGAGGGGAGGGCGGGAGGGCGGGAGGGCGAGAAGGCTGGAAGGCGGGAGGGCGGGGGGGCGGGAGGGCGGGCTGGCGGGGGGGCGGGGGGGGGAGGGTGGGAGGGCCGGAGGGCGGGAGGGATGGATGGATGGATGAAGAGAGGGAAGAGGAGGGCGGAGGAGGGAGGGAAGGAGGGAGGGAGAGAGGGATGGTGGGGGGGTGAGGGGTGGGGAAGGAGAGGGAGGGATGGAGGGAGGGTGGGAGGGAGGGAGGGAGGGAGGGAGGAGGAGGAGGAGGAGGACCAGTGTAATCAATAGACTCATCGACGACGTTGTAATCAGCACCCCAATGTCGTTCTTCAGAGGCCCCTTCCACAGATTAATGTGCCCTGTTGAGAGAGAGAGAGAGAGAGAGACAGAGAGAGCACCCTTTGAAGATCATGAAGTATGCTAAAACGCCATTCCGGGAACGTCAATGCCAGGAATCAGCTTTGCGTATCGACGATCGTGAATCGTGTCAGAATGCAGTTCCTCGGACTCCAACGCCGCGAATCAACGGAGTTGTTGCGCCCTGCCAATCCTGAGTCTTTCCATAATGCCACTGCTGGTACGTGAATCATGGGATTCCGTGACACCCTTGCAAGTTGTCAAGACGAGTTTGCGCGGCGTTAAGTCGATTTGCGCGGCGCTACGGCGGGAGCCATAGTGTGGAAAGAACCCGCCCTCTATCCGTGAAGCTCTTACACTGTTGTAGAGCGAAGTTGCGCGGCGCTGAAGCGAGAGCAACATGATTAAAACGGAGCCGCCCTCTATCCGTGAAGGTCTGGCATGTTAGGAATAATGTCAGCGGCGCTAAGGCGAGCGCTATCTTTCGGAAGCGACCCTCTCTCCATCAATGAAACGGTTGCCCATTGGGAAGTTTCATCCTCGTATATGGTAAGGACGTATCAGCCGAAACGCCCTGCCCGCCCTTCCGACTGGCATCAGGGTGTTGCAGGGAGGAGTTGTTAACAAGGGAACGACATGGAGAAGGAGAGGAGGAGGAGGAGGAGGAGCGGAGGCGGAGGCGGCGGAGGCTTAGACAGGAGGCGGAAGTGGCCTGTGGGTCGTGTCGTTTCTCGTTGACGCCACCCGCCTCTGCCCGGGTCGGTTCTGTCTGATGGTCAGGACTGCCTCGCTCCCTGCTGCTGCTTGCTGGCCCGCCTCTGTCTTCTCCGTTCTTTTCAGGCGTAGGAGATGGAGGAGAAGGAGGAGGAGGAGGAGGAAGAGGAGGAAGAGGAGAAGGCTGAGGAGGAGGAGGAATAAGACGAGAGGGAGCAAGGGGAGGAGGCGGAGGATGAGGATGAGGAGGAGGAGGAGGAAAAGGAGGATGAGGAGGAAGACAAGCAACAAGAAGAGGAGGACGAACAAGAGGAGGAGGAGGAGGAGGAGGAGGGATGATGATGATGCTGATGATGCTGATGCTGCTGCTGCTGCTGCTGATGATGATGATGATGATGATGATGGAGGCGGAGGAAGAGGAGTATGAGGAGTAGGAGGAGGAGGAAGAGGAGGAGGAAGGAGGAGGAGGACGAACAGGCTGAGGCGGAGGCGGAGGCGGAGGAAGAGGAGGAGGACGAGGAGGATGATGATGATGATGATGTGGAGGAGAAGGATGAGGTGGAACAGAAGGTGTGTAAACCCAACAATCAACTACGATGGTGAAGTACACCCTCTCTCCAAGATCCCTCTTCATAGGCTCCTCCAAGGGGTCATGTCCACTGAGGGAACTCCCCCGTTGGGGGGACATCCGTGTGAACATCTTGAAGCGTGCCAAACCACCATCGACAGGACTTCAACGCCACGAGTTAACCTGACTGTGACGTCTTGACGATTCCGAATCGTGCCTGACACCGTTCTTCGGACAATCCTGACTCCTTCCAGAATGCCATTGCCGATACGTTAACTATGAGAGTCAGTGAAGCTCCTGCATCTGCTTAAACGAGTGTGCGCGGCGTTAAGGCGAGAGACACATGTTTGAAACGAACCGCCCTCAACCAACCCGTGAAGCTCTTGCAATTTTTTAAAGTGGATGTGCGCGGCTCTAAGGCGAACGCCACATTATCTGTAAAACGAATGTGCGCGGCGCTGAGGCGAAAGCCACATTTTGACAACCACCCGCCTTCCATCTGTGACATTGTCTTTAATATTCAAGCATCAGGGTCATACGTTGTGAGGAAGTCAGGCAAACGCCCAGCCAGCCGTTTCGACAGGCCTGGGGGTGCGTCAGTGGGGGGGGTGTATCTGTAAGGGACAGGAATGGAGGAGGCGCAGGCGGAGGCGGGGGTGCAGGTGGAGGCGGAGGCGGAGGCGTAAGCGGAGGCGGAGGAGGAGCAACTAGGGTAGTCCCCCAATGTGGCCAGGTCTGCCGTCTCAGGTCCCACGGGGGCCCGTCGTCTGGGTTCCGCGAGGGCACCCGTCCCTGGGTCGGCGCAATCCCGTCGTTCGCGATGGGTGCGCGTCGGCTTGTACCTGCCTGGATTGGGGGCAGGCTCTGGCCACTGTTGTTGTCTGCCCGTCACGCTGCGATGTCAGGTGTAGTCAGGGGGTCGGCCAGTTGGGCACGGCTCAGAGACGTGGTCCCACCTGACCCCCGTTGGGCACGAGGGTCTGCGGGGGTGGGCCTGGTCACCCGTGTGCCTTCCGCTCCGTGTGCCCCGCACGGAGGTCCGTTGGGGGTGGCCAGTGTCCCGTGGTGCTGGAAGAGCCACGGAGGCATGGGGGCTGGTCGCTTTCGGCGGTCAGTGTTGTTCGCGGAGCAGCACGTCGTTGAGCTGGTGCCTGTATTTTTCTTTCCCCTTTCATTCCTCTTCTTCAGTTTCTTCCGCCCCGTCGGCAGCTTGGCGTCCTTGATAGCTCCTGGCAGGCGCGGGGGGTTGGCGAGTTGGCCGCCCCCACTTATAGAGCGCGGGGGACATCATCTTGCGCTGGGGCTGTGTCGAGGAGGAGGAGGAAGAAGATGATGATGAAGCGGAGGAGGGGGGGGGCGAGGAGGAGGAGGAGGAGGAGGAACGGCAGGAGGAGGAGGGGGCCGGGAGGAGGGAGGATGGAGGATGGACGATGGGGGATGGAGGATAGTGGATGGAGGGTGGGGGGTGGCCTGTTGATGGCTCTTTGGGCGCCTCTTCGAGGCCTTTTGGTGGCTTCGTTGGGCCTTTAGAGGGTACCTCTTGGGGGCTTCTCGTGATGTCTTGGGGCCATCTTGGAGGTTAGCGAATTGCAAAAACGGATGATTGCCGCCCGACAGAAATCAAAATTTGTGCCGCCACGCATGTAAACTTGTACCAAAGTGCGATTCCCCCCAATATGCCAACATTAGGCCAACGTTTGGCCATCGTTGTGTGTTCCAATGGTCCAGACCACCTTCGCCCAGAGGGCTGGTGTGATTTTGCTTGTGGCCATCGTAGTCATGTTTTTGGTCTTCGTAGCTCCGCGCGTACCCTTCGTAAGCCCGCTGGTGGTCCTGGTAGTTCTGCGAATTGCCCTCGAAGAGGTTCTGCCGGTGGCCCATCGAGTCTCTGCTGGTAGCCCTCATAGCTCGGCTGATGGCCCTCCTAGCTCTGCTGGTGGCCCTGGAAGCTCTTCTTGCGGCCCGCGTGGACTTGCATGTGCGCTGCTGGTGGCATTCGTCGCGCTGCAGGTGGTCCTTGTAGCTCTGCGCGTTGCCCGTGGGTTTTTTCCCTGCAGCTCTGGTAGACCGGCTGGTGGTTCTCGAAGCTCTGCAGGTGGTCCTCGTGGCTCTGCTTGTTGCCTTCGAAGGTGTGCTTGTGGCCCTTCGTGGTGCTCGTCGCCCTGCTGGTTGTTCTTGTACCCCTTCAGTTGGCCCTCGTGGCTTTGCGTGTTGCCCTTGAGGTTCTGCTTGTGGCCTTTGAGGTTGGTTTCCCACGATCAAAAATCATATTCCCCGGCAGGACACCCATGCTGGAGAGCTCCTCGATCATCTTCTAGTTGCGGGGTCCGTTCTGATCGCACCTCCTGTCGTCGTCTTCTGCGTCGTACTTCACCTCCTAGTGATCTTCCTTCTTCTGGTAATTTTCCTGCCGACAGTACTCCTTCGTTCCCTATTCGTCCACGTGAGAGTGAGGTAAGGCAGGGGGATGACTCTGGGATGCCTTTGGTAGCTGTAGGAAGGCCTCGAGATAGCCCTGGGTGTGGCATCCTTAGTTGTCTTTCGAATCAGGTACCCCGTACCGACGTCCGCGTTGACGAACCTGTAATTGTATGTCGGAGCGTTGACATCGATGGCGCGTATTTGGTCAGCATGTCTGGCGCAGTAGGCGCTGATGCCGTAGTCGAAGTTGGCGCGCCAAGTTTCGGCCCCATGCTGAGCATGTCGTAGTAGCTGCTCCAGTCTGCCAGTGGCTACTATGATACCTTACGGTTTATTTTTCATCGCTTCGCTCATTCCGCCGGCCCCTATTGCCTCGCCGCTATCGTTTGTCGGGGTGTTGTTGTCAATGCGGTGCGGTTGGGCGGCTGTCATTTTTCGGAGGCAGTGGGTGGCGGGTCAGAGGTCACACGAATGTTGGTTGGGCTCTTGTGGTTGGCCGCTTAGGGGCCTTTGGGACGCAGTTCTGAAGCCTCGTGGGGGCCGTGTTGGGGCCTCTTGGGGCCTCTTGGTGGCCTCTTGGGGCTTCTTGGGGTGCCTCTTGGGAGCCCATTGGGGCCTCTTGGGAGCCTCTTGGGGCCTCCTGGGGGGGCCTCTTGGGGCTGAAGACTGGACTTTGCGGTTCCTGGTCCCCTTCTAGGGCCCCTCTTGGGGCCCTCTTGGGGCGCTCTTAGGCCGTCTTGGGCGCCTCTTGGGCTGTCTTGGGGCCATCTTGGGCCGTCCGGGGCCCTCTTGGAGTCTTCGTGGGCCGTCTTGGGGTGGTCTTGGAAGCCTCTTGGGCCGTCTTGGAGCGCCGGTAAGCCGAAAAGGCGAGAACGTCAAAAACTATCAGAAAGTGAAGGAAAATTGCAAATTTCAGCCCCTGTAGGCCCTCTTGGGTAGTCTCTTGGAGGCGCCTCTCGGGGCGTCTTGAAGGCACTTTGGGCTGTCTGGATGCAATCTTTGGCGTCTTGGACTGCTCTTGGACCGTTTCGGACCATGCTGAGCTCTCTTGGAGGCCACTGGAAGCGCTCCTGGAGCGCTCTTGGGAGCCTGCTGGGACCTGGCTGGGACCTGCCCAGGACCTGCCCGGGACCTGCCCGGGATCTTGCCGGGGCTTTGCCGGGACTTGCAGGGGTACTTTTCGTCCGGGGACCCCCAGGGACGGCCCCACGCGCGCGATCTAGAAATATTGTTAACCAGTTACCGGAGATCTTAGCACGCCCTGGGCTCGTTCGGCAGGCGAATTGCAGTGCAACGCAACGCCACAATATGTGGACGTATTTCGTCGTGTTGCCCACAATACGTGTGTTGAGGTACGGCACCCATGCTGCGTGCTGCAGTGGCAATATTCAAGTCAAGTTGAGTACGGGCAACATCAAGTTCGCGTGTGCGACGTGTGCTCTCGTTGTCGGCGCTCACCTGGGCCGCGCGGCGTGCCCTCTTCCGGTCGCCTGGCGTGCGCCAGCGATCGGAAGTGCGTGCGACTTCCTGGCAAGCCATGCGTCGCAGGTGTAGGGGCAGATGGAGGGGTAAGGAGTGCGGACTGGAGTGGGGATGGGCGACAGTTGACCTGAGCCGGAATGGCTGCGGACCCTCCTGCTCTTCCTCTTCCTCCTGCTTCTCCTCCGTCGGCATCGGCAGCGCCCCTGGCAGAAACGAGGGGCCAGTTGCGGTCCCTCCCTGTCCTCCGTTTCTCCTCCCCCGTCCTCCGTTCTCCTCCCTGCCCCCTCTCCTCCCTGTCCCCCTCGTGGGCCCCCTGTCCTCCCTCCTCCCTCCTACCCCCTCCTCCCTTCTCCCCCCTCCTCTCTGCCCCCCCCCCTCCCTCGTGGGCCCCCTGTCCTCCCTCCTCCCTCCGCCCTCCCACCCCCGCTCCCCTCCCTCCCTCCCGGCCACCCCCCGCCGAGGCCCCGCGCGTCGAGCTGGATGCCGCCGCCCGTGGGCAGGCAGGTGCCCAGGCGGTCTGCGGCAGGGGGTGGGGGGGGGGGGTCGGGGCTCCTCCCACCCCCCCCACTCGGGAGCCTGGATCGGCCACGGGCACAGGGGGGTAATCGGATTTCCCGAGCTGGGTGAAAGTATCCTTCCCGCCCTTCCCACCGAGCGCCCGAGCTACAACACAGGGCATGCCCATGGTTGTCGCTCTGGGGCGTCGCGGCCCGGGGGCCCGGCCCGCGAGGCTGCGGATGCGGATCTGCTTTTCGCCCGCGAATTGCTACTCCTTCCACTCTTCGCGGGTACCTCCTGCTCCTGCTCCCTCCCGCCCTTGCTCTCGCTCGGCCACGCGCCCAGAGGGTAGTGGGAGGGGGGAAGGCTTCTTAGAAGCACCCCTGCGTCTTCGAAGGCACTGGCCTTGTCTGTAGATGTAGGGCGGGCGCCTTCTAAGGAGCAGCCTCCTTCTAAGAAGCCTCCCTCCCATCTCTACCCCCTTGCTCGCGCCGCCAACTTGAGACGGGGGTCAATGCAAACGGGGGTCAGCCAAAGCGCCAGACCTTGCATTGTCCCGCAGAGCCAGGGGTTCACTGACCCGTTTGGCGCGCAGAGTTCTGCAGGATGCTGCAGGATCTTGTTCAAGGCCTGACTGATCCGGGTTTGCATTGACCCTGGTCAGTGCGCTGAGTCGAAGAAAAGCCGCCTGCACAAGCATGAAGCTTGCGGAATCTCCGCGTGGGTTTTCTCAGATCGGCGCCAGGGTCCCCCCCTCGCTGGGCGCGCCAGGGGCGTCGCTGGAGGCGCAGCCGAGACGGCGAGGGGGGAGGGAGGAACAGCAGGAGCATCCGGCGGCGACCTCCGCGGCCGCCATCTGGGGACAGGGGAGGGGCCTTTTGGAGCGCGGAGAAGAGCGGCCTCAGCACCTGGGCGCTCCAGAGGCAGGGGAGGAGAGGGGGAGGGACAGGATACCCCGGGTCCTCGGGACCCACATACCTGTCAGTCGAGGAGAAGTA
>CAUYUJ010007772.1:12500-44482 GCA_963575745.1 Prorocentrum cordatum
ATGATCATGCTGACGATGACGTTGGTGCTATTAGTGGTGATGATGATGATGCTGTTGCTGATTTGATCATATTGGCGATGATGGCGACGTGTGGACGATGACGATGAGGCTGTTGCTGATAATGATGCCGATGCTGATGCTGATTCGGATGCAGATGCTGCTGCTGCTGATGATGATGACGATGATGATGATGCTGACGATGCTGATGAAGAGGGGAAGGAGGATGAGTAGGAGGAGGATGAGGAGGAGGAATATGAAGAGGCGGAGGGGGAGGAATAGGAGGATGAGGAAGCTTAACATAACGATGGTGAGCTTGAGAAAGAGGAATCCGATGAAGATGAGGAGGTTACCATTCGTCAGAGAGATGCCGCCGCGAAGGCGCTGATAGAGGCCGCCGCGAGGGCAACCAAGGACGCGGCTCAGCAAGAGACTACCGCCGCGAAGGCTGGCGCCGCCCGTGCAGGGTGTGTCTGATGTTCCTTCTCTTTCTTATCCTTTCCCTCCTCCTGCTTCGTATTCTTAACCTTCCCAGTTCTTCCTTCTTATTCCTTCCTCATCCCCTTCGGAGGTAACGAGGGGATGGGGGAGGTGGATGGGGAGGGAAGGTGCGATCAGGAGGTGGAGGAGGTGGGCGAGGCGGAGGACGAGGAGGATGACGAGGAGGACGAGGAGGAAGAGGACGAGAAGGAGGAGGAGGAGGAAAAGGACGAGGAGGAGGAGCTCTCCTCTTTGTGTTCGCCCACGCGCGCGCGCGCCAGGGGAACGGAGTGGCCGTCCTTCTTGCAGGCGCCCCCTAGTGCGATGCCGCTCTCTCTCTCTCTCACCCCGTCGGGGTGCATTTGGATGCCCTGGTGTCCCTCCCAGACCCTTACACAGCTAGACTGGGCCCAGCCGACCTTCGGGCGGTGCGAATCGTTACGTTCTCCCTTTCTCTCTCCCTCTCCCTCGCCTACCTCCTCCTGTCCTCCCACGTTTTCGCTCCACCCTCCTTCCCGAGGGTGTCCCTCTCGAGTTTGTTCCTTCCCACTGTTCGCACGGTCTTCTTCCTTGCGTCTTTCTCACCTGCTTGCCCCTTCCCTCCTTCTGCCCTTCGATCGCCTAAGGGAGATCGGGGCGATGGGGTTGGGCAGGGAGTTGATCGGAGGGATGGGAGGGCGATGGGCTGGGAGTCGAAGGGGGGCCATGGGGGGAGTTGTCAGGGGGGGATGGAATGCAGGCGGGCAGGGAGGGAAGGAGTGGGCCCTCGACCTGCCCGCCAGGCACCCTCGTCCGCTACTTCCCCAACCTGGACAGGCACGTCGTGGCGCCGCTCGCCCGCAGTAATCGCACGGTGGACGTGTACCTCAGCCTCAGCGTCGAGGGCTTCATCTCCTGGCGAAGCCATGGGAATAGGTTCGTCATGCACCCCGCGTACGTGGGGAAGGACCTGGACGAGGCGAGCCGCTGGGGACACCGCTGCGCCATCCGCGGGCCCACGGCCGGGAACTTTACGCCAATGTGTCGCTCCACCGATTCTCAAACGTTCCCGACCGTATGCCCTGGATCCAGGCCTCTGGGGAGGCATCGGCGCCCATAGCCAGCGTGATCTGGGCTCGGAGGGGATCTGCGGATGCTCGAGGTCGGGCGTTGCCAGAGCTGTCCCTGGCCCAAGGTCCAAGGTGCCCCTCAGGATTTCGGAGCATGCCTGAAGAGGCCCAGAGGGTTCCAGGGACTCAGGAGTGGCGTGAGGAGCCCGGGACACCTCACACTCTTGGCAGCCTCCCGGGGCTGTTGAGGGGAACGTCCTGACCTCCGACGTCATATTTTTTTGGGTGACGTGGGCGCAACAGCCATCGACTCCATCTGCGGGAAGGATCTCCGCCGAGGGCCGCATCCTTTTTGGCAATGGGGCCCGAGACCGTCGACGCTGCGGGAAAGTGTGCGTTTTTTCCCAACCATCCTGTGGTGTTGGGTCCTCATTTTGATGGGACAGCGCCCCACGTTCACTCCTTCCTCCCCCTCTCCTCTCCTCTCCTCTCCTCTCCTCTCCTCTCCTCTCCTCTCCTCTCCTCTCCTCTCCTCTCCTCTCCTCTCCTCTCCTCTCCTCTCCTCTCCCTCCTCCCCCTCTCGTTTCGGCGCACCCCTCACACTTTTCTTTGCCCCATAGGGAGCTCCACCAAAAGTCCCAGTGCTGCAGTTCGCATGTGGGCGTCACGCCCGTTTCGGCACATCCCTCACGTTTCGTGGCCTCATAGGGAGCTCCCCCGAAGGTCCCACTAGCGCAGTTCGCATGTTGGTGTCACGCCCGTTTCAGCACACCCCTCACACGTTTCGCCATGGGGAGCTCCACCGAAGGTCCCAGTGGCGCAGTTCGCATGTGGGCGTCACGCCCGTTTCGGCACACTTCTATCACGTTTCGTGACCTCATCAAGAGTTCCTCCGAAGGTCCCAGAGGCGCAGTTCGCATGTGGGCGTCACGCCAGTTTCGGCACACTCCTCACACGTTTCGTGGCCCCATGGGGAACTCCACGGAAGGTCCCAGAGGCGCAGTTCGCATGTGGGCGTCATGCCCGTTTCGGCACACTCCTCACACGTTTCGTGGCCCCATGGGGAGCTCCACGGAAGGTCCCGGTGGCGCAGTTCGCATGTTGGTGTCACGCCCGTTTCGGCATACCCCTCCTACGTTTCGTGGCCCCATAGGGAGTTCCACCGAAGGTCCCACTAGCGCAGTTCGCATGTTGGTGTCACGCCCGTTTCGGCACACCCATCACACGTTTCGCCATGGGGAGCTCCACCGAAGGTCCCAGTGGCGCAGTTCGCATGTTGGCGTCACGCCCGTTTCGGCACACCGCTCCCACGATTCGTGCCCCCATGGGGAGCTCCGTAGGAGGTGCCACTGGGAGGGTTGACATGCGTCTCCCCCCTCGCCAAATCGGCACGCCCCTCACACGCATCGTGGCCCCATAGGGAGTTCCACCAAAGGACGATCCTCACAACTGCGGCATTCACGACTGCATATGATTGGGTTTTTCGCTAGGCCAATTTTGGCGACCCTTGAGGTCTGCGTTCGAAGAAAGGACATCAGCAGATACTTTTGGAGGCCCGTGCCGATTTCTTGGATCGGCGCTGGAATCCCTTTCCTTGGCTCGCGAAGTGCGCCAGCGGCGGCGCCGACGGCGCCGCCAGGGGGTCTAGCGCCGATCCAAGAACTCTGCTCTGACCTCCGACAGTCTATTATTATGGATCTTGTATTCAATTGTGTGTGTGTGTGCGTTTGCTAGCCCTTCTCCCTGAAGCCAGGTGAAGGACATGATCGTCGAGGGGATACGCGATCATGGGGGCACCGCGGCCGCAGTGAGGAGCGGGGGCAGATTCCGCAAACTCAGGGGCCGCCTCGGCAGTGTCTGAGCACGAGGGCCGGCGGGGGAGCTCCCCGCTCCTCTCCCCCTGCGCCTCCTCCTCCTCTTCCTCCTCCCGCCCTCTCCTCCTCCTCCTCCTCCTCCTCCTCCTCCTTCTCCTTCTCCTCCTCTCTATTCCTCCTTCCTCCTCCCCCTTCCCTGATTCACTCTCACTGCCCTCCTGGTGTGTGTGTGTGCATATATAGATATGTCTAATGGCCTTCGGCCCATCTCGCCGCAGTGCTTGGATTGTGGGTGAAGTTCTCAGGAATGCTACTTCGGGTGCAGTTTTGAGGCCTCTTGGGAGCCTCTTGGGGGCGTCTTGGGAGCCTCTTGGAGCCTGTTGGGGGCCTCTTGGGGGCCTCTTGGGGGCCTCTTGGGGCCTCCTGGGGCCCCCTCGGGGCCGAGGGCTGTAATTGTCCGTTCGGGTTCTCCATCTGGACCCCCTCTCGGGGCCGTCT
Organism: Prorocentrum cordatum; assembly: GCA_963575745.1. Classification (NCBI taxonomy): domain Eukaryota; class Dinophyceae; order Prorocentrales; family Prorocentraceae; genus Prorocentrum; species Prorocentrum cordatum. Next base: position 16,339 of record CAUYUJ010007772.1, read on the forward strand.
TTGGGCCCTCTTGGGCCGTCTGCGGCGCCTCTTGGGCAGTCTTGGGGCCCTCTGGGGCCGTCTTGGGGCGATCTTGGGGATCTTCATGCAGTGCATCCAGTTTCGCGTCAGCAGAGGATACGACAGTACAATGCGGCACCCATTTGGACTTGCACATGCCTCTATATAGGCCTACGCTCCCGTGGTGGCCGAGATCGCCAGGCACAGGTTCGAGCTCACACAACGACTCACCGTGTTACCTGGCGAGCATCCCACTATCAGGTGGTCGGTTAGGCGTCATCGTCGACACGGGCGCCTGGATCAACCTCTGGGGTATGCGATTTCCCAAGAATTTGTCTTGGAGAGCCAGCCATGCAGGCGAAGTTTCCCTTCGGAGGAGAAGGGCAGGAGTTGGCAACGGGTCGCAAGTCGCAGGGCGGGAGATCCATTGCCCGATCGTGGTGACCTCCCGCGACGGTGTGATGGCCTGTTGGGTCTGCAGTCCATGCAGTTTAACAACGGTGTGGCGGAGACAAGCGCGGAACACAAGCGCCCCACCTTTCCCGGACCACGCGGCTACGAGATCACTTGGGGCCCCGTCACCATCCACTTCGACCTGGAGTCGGCGCCGAGTAGGCACGTGTGCATCCCAGTCGACGACTTCGGCAAGCTCCAGCCGCGCTCCAGGGGCCTGTCGCCTAAGCAGCTCACGCTGCTGGCGGTAGGCAGCGACAACCAGGATCACCAGAACGCCGACGAACGGAAATTTAACAAGTTGAAGATCTCGCTCTGAATGCGAAAGCGCCTCCACGTAGCGCCACCGTTTCTTTCGGCTCCGACCCCGACGCCTGCTCCGACGCCAGTATCGCGACCTATGGTTGGGAACTGGTTGGTGTCCTCGGGCATTGCAGCACTGGCGCCACCGGGCGCTTACATGCGTATTGCCCCACGCCCAGGTCTCGTTCTCAAAGGTATCGACATTGCCAGCGGCGTGGTGGACCCCGACTACCGCGGGGAAATCAAGGTCATCGTGAGCAACGCCAGCCCGCGGACCAACGTGGTCGAGCGGGGCCACCGCACCGCCCAGGTCATCTTGGAGCGCTACAACGACAGCGCCGAGATCGTGGTCTTTCCCAGTTTATCTTCATCGTCTTGTGCATCAGGTGGCTTTGGACATACTGGGATGACGTAGCTTAGCCATAACGTCATCCCGAGCGACCTGGGCAATCTGACCCCCGAGGGTCGGCTCGGTATTTAATTGTGGTGCCGAGTGCCGCAGGGAGTCGGCGCCCTAGGAAATTGCCGAGCTGGCCCGCCAGGCTGGCCCCGCCGACCTGCCCCGCCATTAATGGGCAGCAGGACCAGGACGTCCCGCCTGGGTCCTTGAACGGGTACGGGACACATCGCAGGCGCTAGTGGACTTCGTCTTTGACGTCATCCGCACCGCCGACTACAAGAATGCAGTCGGGTCGTTGTCCGGTGGCAGGCTTCCCAGCACCAGCTACATTATTTCGCGGATCACGTGCGACACCGACCGGGGCGATGTGCACCCCATCGTTGATTCCCTGCCTCCCGGGTGCTCCCAGTTCAATGGTTTTGGCGCCAGAGTAGTGGTCACAGGTCGGAATTGCCAACAGTGGAAGCGACGCAAGCAGTGCGGCAAGTTATCGAGACGCACGTGCTCTACCCAGCTCGTACCGTGCTTGCCGCAAGAAGTTGGCCCGCGAGGCCGAGCGCAGCAACTGTGCTTTCGTGGTGTTGATTGTATCACCCATCAAAATACAGTTTTGCGGTTGCAAAATCAAGCTGGCGACTTGGCGACCGCGAGCCTACGCAGGTACTTGGAATTGATGTACTGCGAGTTTTCGTCTTGCGCCCGACTGCAGGTGCACTTCAGCGAGCAGGGTGGTGCCGGGGAGGACGCGCTCTCGACGAGGCACAGCGGCAGTTCTAACGCCAGGCTCGAACGCTACGTCCTGTCCCGTGACGACTGGCAAGCGTGATTCCACGCAGCGCATTCAGGATGCCAAGCGGCACGTTCAGAACGACCAGGACGGTCAACCCTGGGAGGCGCTTAACAATTATGTTGCCAGCATTCACCCGGCCGATGCGGCCGCGAGATCGCGATGCGCTCTCGTTGCGAAATGGTCGCCTGGACCGAGTCGTGCCAGCGGCTAACGCAGGCAACCTTTTTCAACGCAAAGCTTTTGCCCCCCCGCCAAGTCGCGGTTCCCGCTGAGGATCGCCCTCAGGACAAGCGCCAGCAGCCGCGGGGGGCGTCTGGCAACTACGTTACCAGCGCCGACATTACTACCGAACGGGGGGCGCCTGGTGGCCGTGCTGCCGGTGCCTACCCCACGGCAGAGCGCGCGCGTCAGAAGAAGTGAATAAAGGAGGACCGCGCGCCCAAGGCTCGGAAGCAAATCGAGGACCGCTGCGACGACTGCGAATCCAACCTCGCTGGCCTCGCTTCATATCTTCTCGGATTCCCAGCTGTTGGCGAGCCCGTTTTCGCCGGCGATTGCGACGTGGAGGAACTCCATGGCAACCCCGCCTCAGGTTTGCCCGCGTGGTGGTTGCAGGGAACGTCGGCCCCGGCATCGGATCGCCATCTGTCGAGTGCCCAAACGATGTCGCAGCGCGCTGAGTTCGACTCCATTCGCCACCTCATCACCTACCTCACCACTATCGACTGCGGCGTCGACATCGTTGAGGCTTGCGATGGGAAGACTCGGACTAGCCGGCTTGAGCAGTTCGGCAACCTCAAGTGCCCGAACAAGCACGCGCGCGTCCACGTCGACGGCCGCGACGCCGTCGACGCTCAGACTTGGCCGTGGAGAATGGCCGAACGACTTTACAAGTTACTGTGGGCCTACGTCGCCGCGTCAGGCGTTCGCATCTCGCGAACTGTGTTCGTGGGGCGACGTCCCAAGCAGCTGCCTCCGGAGCCGCGGAGGGTCATGTTCAGAATGGCATGGCCGCCGAGCGCGCTCGCCACGCGTGCAAAGCGTGCAATCGCAACTCGCGGCCGTTTTTACCCGTGCCCTCCAGGGGGCAGGCCGCATGCCGGTACCTTCGCAGTGCTCGTGTTCATTGGGCGTGCCCCGGCTGCCATGGGGGGCCCTGCGGGCGCTCGAGAGTTCAGCATTTGCAGGTTCGCGGGCCCTCGCGCGCCGCCGCGCCCGCGCGCCGGTCAGCGCCCGCGATCGCCGGGGCGACCTGGGGGGCCGCGCCGCTCCAGCGACCAGCTGGCTCATTGAGGTGACGGAGCTGATTTGAGAGCAGCAGGCGAGGCAGCTCTGCCAGCAGCGCCCGCAGGTGCATCGGGATCCAGCTCATCGTCTAGTGCTGGGGCTCAGAGTAGCGGTTCCCGCGTCTGCTTGCTGGGCCGCGAGGTGCTGGCGACTGCGTTGCTAGACAGGGACTGCGAGCCAGCCCAGTAACGTGGATAATGCCGAGGCGGAGAGCCGCGCGAGTCGCCGACGCAGCGATAGGAAATCCGACACTCTCCGACTGGGGTCGCTTCGACGTCGCCGCGCCACTGCGGGGAGATGGCGCGAGCACTGCGCGCGGCCGACGTTTCTCAGGGCGTCCTCGACCTCATCCCCGAAGTGATCAACAAATGCAGGGGGCGCCGCAAGGGGCAACCACCTGCGCGCCAAACCATCCCGGCACTCCGCCTCTCGACGCCGTGGATCCAGCTGTTCGGTGCGATGGGGGCGTTTAGCGTGGACGGCGAGGGTGGCGTGGCCTTGACGTACTTCGCGGAGGGGATGACGAGGCGAGGGGTCCAGGTGGACATCAGAGCTCAGCGGCAGCACTTCCGTTTCATCAAACGACGTGGGGCTATGCCGCGACGTGCGTTTCGCGCCGCAGAGGGGCAGCTGTGGCTAGAGCGCGAAGGTATCACAGCCAACTTTCACGCTATGTATGCCCGCGCGACATTCGCGGCATCAGCCTCGCCCGCTTTGGCGGCGTTACATCATGCATCGCCGTCTTCGGAAGGCAGCCGTCCATGCTGCCACCGCTGGAAGCATGCGAAGCAGGTGATGCATCCGGCGACTGTTGCTGGTGCCGGCCCCTCTGCTGGGGCCGGCGGCAGTGGCCAATCCGTGAGATAGCATTGCAGCGCATGATCGAAGCCACGTCCATCTCCCGCGCCCATTCGGACACGCAGTCCTCAGTTCGGAGAGGGTCGTTTCAGCGTGGGCGACCAGGTGGAGATCCACGGGCCTTCGAGCACGAAGGACGTGCCTGGCTGGGTGGGCATTGGGACTGCCATGTCCGCCGACCTGGTTCGCGGCGTGGTGATGGCCGAGTACCTCCGAGCCGACGTGGTTCGCAAGCTGCAGGACGTCAGGCCTTTCACCAGTGCCGTCTTCGACCGCGTGGGCACCGGCTTGGCGCGAGCTGGCTTGGCCTGGGGGCGAATGGAGGATTTCTTGGAGCACGTCGTATCTGGGAGCGACTAGCACCTTCGGCCACTGGGGGGACGTCAGGGGCGTGCAGATCACCGCGCAGACGCGACAACGCCTGGGCATCCTCGAAGCCCTGCTTCGCGAATCATGATGTTTTCAGCTGCCAGGCGTCCGCGCTACGAGTCCCTCGGCGAGCGGACCGAGTGCCTGCGCTGCATTAATCCAGGTACGGGCTGCAAGATCGCACCCCGAACCTTCTCTATGAAGCTCGCCTGGGTCACGCGCTCGCCAGAGTAGAGCGCCAAACTTTTCGCGTGGGGTCCTCGGCGCGATGTCAAGCGCGAGGCGTCCAGCGATCGTGTTTCAGGTCATTGCGCGGAGCACGTCAATCGGCTCATTGGCCACATGGCGTCTTCGGCAAGATGGCGGGCGACTGCGACGACTTCACCAACTGCGGGTTTTTATCAACTCCGCGGCGCCGGCCTCGCCGTGACGCTCGACCAGGGCGAGCACATCGATGCCCTGATGCCGACTGAGCACGTCGATCTGGTGAAGGCGAAGGCCGACGAGCCGGCTGGGGCCCAACTTCCGGACCTCTCCGTCTCCTTGCTGGGAGCAGCCGCTAGCGCGCTGCAGACCCAGCGCCGCGTCGCCGCGTGCATCGTGGCACTGCAGAAGGCCAAGAGCAAGCTGCGCATGCGCCATGTGATGCAGCTCGACTCTGTGGTCCTCGCCATGCAGAAATCAGGGCGCGGGTTGCCTTTCCTGCCGTGGAATGCGCTGGCCAATTCTGCTCGCGCGTCGACGGGCCCTTCAAGAGGGGGGGGGATGGGGCACGGTGTGCGACATGCCGTCTACATGCGCTTAGGCAAGTGCCGCGAGGCCGGCAAGGAGGTCTGCCGCTTGCTCGACGCTGTGAGCCGCTCACAAAAGCTTGGGTGCAGGTATTCGTTTGGCTCCGAGCAGCTCGCAGCGCGCGCCGCAGCTGATGGGTTGCAGTCCTTCCTCCTTGCGCTCCGCGAGATGATCCGTGGGTCAGCCTCGGCCGACGAGATCTGGGAGCTAAGAGAGGGAGGCGGCTACGCTGTTCGAGCAGCCCTGGTCGTGGCGGGGTGTCCGTCTTCGCGGCATTCGGCGTGGATCCTGTTTGATCGCCGTCGTGGGCCAGCATGGCAGGCCACCCGTGGTGGCTCTGAGATCAATTCCGCGCCAATCAGATCCTAGACGTGCTCTGGTGCGATGCTCGAGATATTGGGGCCGACCCCATGACGACGGGGACGTCGGCCGCGAACTCATCCTCGACATCGTGAACGGGGAGCTCAGCTAAGACCGCGTTGCCGTCGAGCTGAGCGACGAGCGGCGCGGGAAAGCTGTGCTCAGTTTCCGTCATAGCAGCCCCGCCAAGGACGGGTGCCTCAATGGCTTAGCCAACGTAGCGCAGACATTTTTGGCTGCAGGCAACAGTAGCCCAGACTGGCAGGACTATGTCGTTGTAGCCCTGGTTCCAAGGTTGGCAGGGATGGATTCAGAAGCTCGCATCTCGCGAACTACGTTCGCGAATTCGACATAGCCAGGCGTGCAAGTGAGTGGGCTGTCTCCACGGACCTTGTTCGTGGAGCAGCGGGCTATCGGAAAATCGAGCACGCACGTGAGTGAGGGTTGGTCAATATATAGCCTGCTGCCAGTGAGTTGCGTACCAAAGACGGCAATTTTTGATGGGGGACGTGGTCGGCAGAAGCTCGCTTTTGTTGAGTTGGCTGGCGCAGCGTTTGCGTGTGCTGACCGACGAGGCACACCATACCCGTTTGAGCATCAGTCCCGAACGATAGTTTGGTATACCTTGCCCACCTCACAGCACCTGTGAATCGTCTCCCTTTTCCGCTGCCGTTTTTGCTCGGCGGTACGGACATTGATCACTTTCCGTGGTCGCTGCTATTCGCGTCTGACGCCCGCTTACATTCACCTTATTCCGAGAAAGTACCATCCGTTCTTTCTACCACATTTCCATTTTTAGTTTCGCCCTCTTCTCCATCCTCATCCACCTGCGCTTCTCTATTCTCCTTGCCGCTCGCGCCCGTTCAGGTCCTGCAGCTTCTCGGCCCCAAGCTTGCTCTTCTCGCCCCCCGCTCCCCCCGCCGCGCGCGCGCGCGGCCAGGGCGCCAGGGGGCTTGCGGTTGCCACCGCCGCGCAGGTTCCTCTTCACCTACGCGGCGGTGTTCTACTTGCTGGGCTACGAGCTGCTTTGGGCCACTGCCGCAGGCAGGGGTCCCAACGCTTCCTCCGTGATCTGGCTGGTTCGGGGTCGCTCTTTCACCCCGCCAGTCAGAGCTCGGGTGGGGGTGGGCCGGCTGCCTCCTGTGGGCACCCGGCAGCGGCGAGTGTGCACACTCTCCGCTCGGGCGCCGCTGCCCCCCTGGCAGTGCGCGCCCGTGTCATCTGGGCGTGGCCCCAGCCAGGCCGTCCAGGCAGGCGTCTGACCTGCTCGCGGGTTCCTCCCGCGCCTGCCGCAGCTGCTGCTCGTGTGACGCTGGCTTCTGAGCCCCGTCCCGCAGGCTCGGCATCCGATGGCGCCTGCCTCCCTTTCGCCGCTACAAAACTCCCCTCCTTCCTCTTGCCTCTTCCCCTTGGACCCCGGAGCGGACGCCCATCTGAGGAGAGGAGTAGGAGGTGGAGTTCCCTCGCATCACGAGGAGGCCGCGCCATCGGCCCGGAAGAAGAGTGCTCGCGCTACGCCCGTTGCCGGCGCCACTCAAGGGTCGAGCCCGCCCGCCGCCGAACGGTCTATTGCTCGCGCCACGAGTGTCGCCGCCGCCTCTCGGAACACCGCCCGCCTGGCAACAGGCGGAGAGGCCACCGGCGCGAAGATAACGGCGTCCAGGACGGAGGAGTCGGAGTCGGTGGACCCTCTCTTTCTCCACTCCCCCTCTACTCCTCCCCCTCCAGTCGCCGCTTCGCCATGGCTCAGCTGCCGTTCGCGGCATCGTTTCCCTCGCGTGGGCAACGACAGGCGCGCGCGCGCCCAGGGCCCTTCGGGCGGATCGGGACCCAGCGGATTTGAGGGGGTTGGCATGCGCCCTTCCAGCGATGCTGCTACGGCCCCGCAGGGGAGGGGTCGTGCCGCCCACTCAACCGTCGGCCTGGCTCACCAGTCTGGCCGCCCGCCGCGAGCAAGTTTTCTGGCCGCCTCGCCCGCTCCCGCGGGTTTTCGGCCCCCTCCAGGGTCGGAGCCGTCGGTTGTCGAAACCAGGCGGGGCGGGAGCTCTGTTCGTTTGGCAATCACCCACGAGCTGTCGCGCGCGGTGCCTCCCCCGCCTACTGTAGCGGCGGACGCTGTGGATTCTGGCGGTTTGGAGGGGGTGGGTATGCGCTCCTCCAGCGATGCTGTTGCGGCCCCGCAGGGAGGGGTTCGTACCGCTCCCCCAGCCGCCACCGCAGTTAACCAGCTTAGCACCCCGCCGCGAGACGGTCCCAAGGCAGCTTTGCCCTCGCTTTCGGGACTCCAGCTCCCTTCAGGGTTGGAGCCGCCGTCACAGACGCGTGCCGAGCGCACAGGGCCACCGCGGAGCAGTCCCAGAGCCGCCTCGCCGACTCGCGCCAGCTTCCGGCCCCCCCCTGGGTTGGAGTCGCCGTTACAGCCGCGTGCTTGGCGGATGGGCCCACCGCCTGGCTTTGATGCACGAACACCAGCACTGCCGGCGGCAGCACCAACGCCTGCGCTTACGCCGGCACCAGCGCCAGCGCCTCCTCCTGCGCCGAGGCCGGCACCGATGCCTGCACGAGCGCCAGCACGGACAGCGGCAGCACCGACGCGTGCGCTTACACCAGCACCAGCGCCAGCGCCGCACCGACGTCAGCATCAACGCCAGCACCTGGCGGCGTCAGCACCGACGCTTGCGCTTACGCCGGCACCAGCGCCAGCGCCTACGCCAGCACCGAGGCCAGCGCCGACGCCAGCCCTGACGCCAGCACAGACGGCGGCAGCACCGACGCCTGCGCTTCCGCCGGCACTAGCGCCAGCGATTACGCCAGGGGGCGCTTCGACAGTGTTGCCCTTCCACCCGCCACCTGGGTTTGAGGCGCTGTCGGGCCCTGCGGTCTGGCAGGTGGGGCCATCTCCCTGCCTCGCTAGCCTGGAGGCGGGCGCTCGGGTGCCGCCGCCGCACAACCGTTGCGCGACCGACGCCGCGGTTGGGTTGGGTTTCCTTTTCCTGACAGCGGAAGTGGGCAGTCGGCGATCCCCTGCCTAGGGGCCTTACCCCTGCCTCCAAGGGAGCAGCTTGCGGTCAGTGCCTCCCGTGCGAGCGCCCACGCCATCTTGCACTCGCTCGGGCTACTCGGGAATCCAACCTCGGCGTCGACGGACCCCGCGTCCCTGCCAGTGTCGGCCCCCTTGTTGTCAGGCGCTACGCGACATGTTTCTGCTGCTGCTGCAGATGGTTTCGGGGTAGCTGGTACCTGCCTGCCGGGCGCCGCTGCTTCGGCGCCACAGAGCACGGGTCGCACCGATCCCTCAGCCCCCGCCGCAGCTCGCGATTTGGGCACGCCGCCGCAAAGCTGTCCTATGGCCACTTCGCCGTGTCTTCCAGGCTTCCTGCCCCCACCAGGGCTGGAGCCGCCGTCACGGCCGTGTGCCTCGCGTCGCTCTGGGGGCGCCCTCCGCGAGGCTAGAGGCGCTCCAGCCCTTCGCCGACGTGGCGGTTCGTCTGGGTTTTCAGCCATTCGGGATCGCGGCCACGTTGGCCAGGGCACCTGCGCCACCTCATCGCGTCCAGCTGCGCGCTGGGACCCCAGCTTCGGCGCTCGTCTCAGCGTGGGGGAAGGCTCGGTCGAACGCCCCTCCGCAGGCGCTCCCGCCTGCCCCTCCCGCGCGCGTCCCCCCGCCACTTGGGCGGGCCGACCCCGCTGCGGTCGCCGGCTCCGCCGAGGGGGTCGCAGGGGACGCACTGGGGCTGCCTGCCGAGGCGCCCCAGAGGGCTCTCGATCTGGCTTTCATCTGCCAGCGGGAGGCGCTGCAGCGGTGCATGTTCATCGTCCAGCTGGTGGGGGGCCGCGGCTACCTCGGAACCGCATGGTTCCTCACGGGGATCAAGCCCCCCCCGTGTCGCGTGACCTGGTGCGGGTGGCGGCAGGCCCTTGCCGCGCCCGTTCCGCCGGCTCCCAGGCCGCCGGCGGAGCCGCCCTCCACGGCGGCGCATCCCACCACAGGGGTGGACGCACGCGAGCTGCGTGCACCGGCCGAGGGTTCACGCAGCGGCGAGTCGCTGTAAGCGACGACGCTGCTGCTGCCAGGCGTGCCTGGGCTGAGCGAGGCCGTGAGAGTAGGCGCGCGCTCCTCCAGCGATGCTGTTGCGGCCCCGCAGGGAGGAGTTCGTGCCGCTGTCGCGACTCTCGCTCTACCCCTGGCTCCCCTTCAGGGCCGAGTGGCCATTTTGGCAATTTTCACCGTGCTGCCGAAGCCCCTTCCGACGGGGACTCAGGCGCACCGCCCGTCGCTTCCATCGGTTCTGTTGCCAGTGGGAACCCCCCTCGAGTCGACTTGTCCTCCGGGGTCACTACCGTGCCACCGGCCCCTCGAGTTGACCTGTCCTCAGGGGCCGCTGCCAGTTCCGAAGCCTCTCGCGTTGACTTGTCCGCGGGGGATTCGAGGCCGTCTGCGCCTACCGGCACCGCGCCTTCCTTTCCCAAGGTCGCGCCCTTTGTCGCTGACCTTTCTGCCTTGCTGCGCCTGTTTCCTGGCGCGAACATCGATATCACCCATTGGGCTGCTGCTTTAGCTCAGGTTGGGATGGGTGCTCGTTGTTCTCTGTCGTCTTTCACCCGCACCTCCCTCAGCGCGTCGGCCCGGGACGGCTCGTACGTGTTGGAGCCGCCTCCCCGCGATCCTTGGCCGTGCCCTCCAGCGCCTTCTCTGCCGCCGCCTCCTGTAACCTTGACGGGTCGCGCGCGCGAGCGGTGGCGCTTGAGGCGCGCAGCGCGCACCTTAGCACAGCACGCCGTTGTTGCGCTAAACTGGCTCACCTTGGGCCATCCCAGCCTCGCTCCCATCGAGGCCCATGTGTGCACAGCGGCCACGCCCTGCCAGGAGGGTACTCGCGACCGCCTCGAGCGGTTGTGTCGGATCGCAGTTCGCCTTGCCCGCGGCGGCAAGAGCGACTTAGGTCGGGCTTTCTCCAAGTTCGACGCCACTGAAGTCTCGCTCCATGGCCTGGCCACCCATGTTGCAGCTATCGAGGCTTCCTTCACCTCCTCTTCCCAGGTGCCCGCCCCCATGCGGCAATGCCCGTCCAGCGCGCCTCCTGTGCCTGGATCGTTGGCTTCAGCGGCAGGCTGGGACTCCACCCAGTCTGAGCCCTTCGACCTCCGAGTCAGGGCGTCCCGCATCAAGTGGGATTATTCTCCGACGTTTGATCCCACTCCCTTCCTCGCCGACGCGCGGGTCCGCAAAGCTTTTCACGACCCCGAAACCATGCGTCTTCCGTCGGCCGAGTGGCCATCGGGCCTCCCGGGGGCCCGCGTCCACATGGACCGTGATCAGCTGTGGGAGCTTCTTCGGAAGTGGGACTCCTGCGGCGCCCTGTACTTGACTCCCACCTCAGACCTGGCTTGGGATGAGGCTTGCGGAGCGTTCAGGGTCCCCAAGGACAGCGAGTACGATCGGCTGATTCTTAATCCCACGGTGGTGAACAGTCGCTGTCAGAGCATTTCTTCCAGCACTCAGCGCCTTGGGCAGGGTTTCCTGCTCTGCCGCATGGGTCTCGCTGCAGGCGAGTGGTTGGTGGTGTCATGCGATGACTTACGCGAGTTTTATTACACCTTTAAGGTGCCACCAGCTCGAGCGAAGCGCAATGCCCTCCGCGTGCGGCTGCCCAGTGCGCGGTTCAAGGCATTCAATGCGTGGCGCCCTGACCTCGAGGGCGTGGATGTTTCCCCGTGCTTGAACGCGCTGGCTATGGGCGACAACATGGCCGTGGAAATCGCAAACTCTGCGCACGAGGGTGTCCTTCGCAGCTTCGGGGCTCTTCGCCCCCATGAGCAAGCTGTGCACAGGACTCCGTTTCCGCGTGGCCATTTCGTCGAGATGTTGAACATCGACGATCACACGGGCTTCCAGAAGCTGTCCTGGAATGGCCTAGCTCCCCGCCCCGACGACCCAAATCGTCGTGATAAGGAGGTGTTTGCTGCGTGCGACCGCGGCTACCCTCGCGTGGGGCTGGTCCAGCACCCTGGTAAGCGGACCCGTGGCGCGACTCATAAGGTCGTGGTCGGTGCCGAGGTGGAGGGTCGGATAGGCATCGTGTGCGCGCCTCTTGTGCGCACCGTGGCCCTGTGCCGGCTAACCCTCATCCAAGTGTACCTCGGTCATTCGACCCGCGCGGTGCTAGCGTCGCTCGTCGGATGTTGGGTGCAAGTGTTTCTCTTTCGCAGGCCCATGCTGTCGATTTTCACGCACGTCTACAACTTCCTGTCGTCGTTGTCGACGGAAGATGGGTTCGAATACGAGCTCCCCGTCTCCGTTCGCGACGAGCTGCTAGCCTGCACTTACCTGGCCTTTGTCGCCATTACCGACCTTCGCGCGGGCTACTCCCCCGAAGTGTTCGGCACGGACGCCTCCCTCGGCTGGGGGGGAGTGGTCCGCTCCTCGATCAGTCCACATCTCTCCCAAGAGTTGTGGCGCCGGTCTGAGCACGGAGGGTGGCACACGGTCCTCCACAACCGAAGTTTGCTTGCCGTGCTGGACCGGGGAGTCCCATTAGGCCCCGAGCTCACCCAGCTGCATCGCGATTTGGGGCTCCCTTCCATTGAGCCCCCAGTCGCGCCGCACTGGATAAGCGAACTGTCGGAAGCGCTGCACTTCCGCCTGGCCTATAAATGGGAATTTCGAATGCCGCGTCACATCAACATCCTGGAGGCCACTGTTTTCAAGAGTCTGTGCAAGTACTGCTGCGTTCGCATGCCGGACTCTCGGATCCCTGTGCTGCTCGATTCTAAGGTCGCCTTGGGCGCGGCCGCCCACGGTCGCAGCAGCTCTCCAGGGCTTTCCCATGTCCTCAGCACGGCTTTGCCTTACATCTTGAGCGGTGGCTTATACATGGGTGGCCTCTATGTGCCCACCGACGTCCACAGGGCGGATGACCCCACCAGGAATCGGCCTGTGCGCCCCCCCTCCAGGGAGGCTCCTGCGTGGCTGGTCGACGCTGAGGCGGGCGATTTCGGTAGGTTCGATTGGGTCGCACTTGCTGACGCGCATTCTCCCTACCCCACTTGCCTATGGGGACGGCTCGCCGCGCTAGTCCTAGCACAGGGGCTCCTTGCGCGGGGGAATGCCCGGGCCGCCCATGGTCTGGCGGCACGCCCCCCTCTCTCGCCCGCCCCCGCGGCCGACGCATGGTTTGCAAGCGCGGCCGCCGCAACTGGGGTCGAGGCGCCGGTTTTTCTCGAAGCTCCCGGCACGCTTCCGCAGCCCGACCCAGCGCAAGCCGAGGCTCCAGAGATTCCTAGGCGGAACGCCTCTCCCGCGGTGGGCGGCGGATGCCTCGGGGGAAGGAGCGCCGAAGGTGCCGCTGAGCTCTCCGCGCTTCCCCATGAAGCCTCCCAGGGCGCGTCGCCTTTCGAAGCGCCCTTCAGGCCGGGTGCGGCCCCCGTTGCCGCTGGCCCGCCCGGCGCGCCCGCCCAGCTTTCGGCGGCCAGGCCGAGGCTCGCCGCCCGGACCGATCCCAAGCGACCCGCCAAGGTTGCAAAGGTGCGGACGGCGCGCGAGCTCCTTCAGCTCAAACCGGGTGCCGACCGGTCGGCCATGGAACGCCAGTTCCGGCGGTTGGCCACGCCGCACCGCCCGGACAGGGCGCGCCATCGCCCATTGTCCGCATCGGACCGCGCGGACGCCTCTCCCCTCTGGTCCAGGTTCTGCGACGCGAAGTCGCTCCTGCTTGGCGAGGCTTCTCGTTGCCAGCCGGGAGCGGGAACCCTACCTTGCCAGGAACGGGAGCACGGGACTTGCCGCGGAGGCGTTCGTGCGGGCCCGCGCCTATATGCAAGAGCGCGGCCGTGGCCAGACGGGCGCGCCGCCGGCGCCTGCCAGTGCTTGCAGCCCGAGCTGGGCGGAGCACGGCCGGATTTCGGGGCCTCCGCCTCTGGGACTCCCTCGGCGCCCTGCTCTTCGCGCGGAAGGCGCCATCGGCCAGCTCGTCCAGCGGAAACGGTTCGCGCTGAGCGCCCCCGTCGTGCGCGCGCTGCTCGTGCGCCCGCGGCGCTGCTCTCGGCGCCTGGCGCGGCCGCGCCGCCCCCGGGTCGTAGGGCCAGGCGCGCTGCCAATTTCGCGCTGTGGGGCCAGCCTTGCGCGCGCCATCGCGCCGCCGCGTCGGCGGACGAGGGGCGTGAGCCTTTGCCTTCGCGCTCCTGGAGCCCGGGCCTTGGAGCAGGCGCGCCCGGTGCCCCCTCCAGCAGCGCCCGGCTCGGCAGCACCTCGAAGTGGCGCGACGCGCCGCTTGCGCCGGGGGACGGCGCCCGCGTTCCGCATACTTTTTCCGACCGCGCCCCGCGACGCCAGTCGGACTCGCAGGACGCGCCGCCAGTGGCGTCGCCGCGGGGCTCTCGCCGCGCACCGCCGCCGCGGGGCGCTCGCGCGAGCACCCGCTCGGCTGGCCCAGCCGCCCGCTTCGCGGCCGCTCCGCCGCCGCGCGGCTCCGGCAGCGACCCCGCTTGCGACCTCGCTTCCGGAGCTCGCGACCCGCCCACGGTCACCGGCTCGGCGAGCTCCGGGAGCTTGCCGGTTGGCGCATTCTCGGCGCGGGGCGCCAGGATCAGCATGGGCCCTCCTGCTCGCGCCGCCAGTGCGCCACCAGCATTACGCGTCGACGGTGCACCCATGCGGGTTCCTGCGGATCGATTGCGGCCGAACGCGCTTGCGCGCATACCCGCGGCCTCGGGGCCCGCCGCCGCCTCCTTCGCCATGCTTGAGGCCGCGCCCCGTGCCGGGGCCAGTCCGAGGTCTCTTGGCCCCGCGGCCGCGCCTCGCGCCGCACTTCTGTCGGTGGACTCGCCCGTTGATAGCGCGGATCTCCCCCAACCTAGCGGAGCCGCGCACGAGAAGGGCTCAGACGCGTTGGCGGCTGCGCCACACCTTCTCGACTCCTTGGAGCCCTCTGCGCGCGCGGCTCGAGGCCTGCCCCAAGACGGGGCGTGCGCTACCTCGGTTGCGATGCGCACCAGCCGAGTCGCTGGCCCAGCGGCCGCGGTTGCGCGGCGCGCGCGTGCCGACCGGCGCGCTCGCGCGCGATTCCTATCCTCGGTCGCCGCTGCCGAGGCCGCTCTCACCGAGGTTATGCTGGGAACAGGCGAAGAGACTGGCGAGAGCGCGGGAGAGCTGGCGAAGCGAATGCAGACGCTCTTAGCCGAGCTCGAGCGGCGCAAGGATGCGATGCGCATCGCCCGCTCTCGTCTTGCTGATTGCGTCAGAGAGGCCGCCTCCGCTGGATTCCCTGAGGCGGCGGCGTACTCGCCCTCGCCTGTGGCAGCGCCAACTGCCCTCGCGGAGGTGGACAGCGCCGCCGAGGCGGAGGCCAGGGTTGGTACGGGCTTGCACAGCGAGGCTGAGCCGGCGCGGCATCGCGACGAGAGTGCCACCCTTGCCTGGCCTCGGCGAGTCCCCCACCCCGCGCGCCGCCGCCGCCGCAGGGCGGCAGAGACGGAGCCTCCCAGCGCTCCCTGGTCAGGCGCTGTTCTGACTTCGGCCGGCGATCGGCGCAAAAGAGCTCTCTACGCGTTCGAATTGTGGTGCGCCGAGGACGCAGGGGTGGCGCCACTTCCGCTGTATCGTAGTGGGAT
The DNA here is from genome assembly GCA_963575745.1 of Prorocentrum cordatum. Classification (NCBI taxonomy): domain Eukaryota; class Dinophyceae; order Prorocentrales; family Prorocentraceae; genus Prorocentrum; species Prorocentrum cordatum. The sequence continues at coordinate 31,560 of CAUYUJ010007772.1, forward strand.
CCTGCTGTCGAGGTTCCTCGCAACGTTCGGCGTGTGGCTGCACGACGCAGGTTTCCCGCTCAACATCCTGGTGCACGCGATCATAGGCGTCCAGGCACGTCTCCCTCATTGGAAGCCCTTTCTCACCGAGGCGTGGGGAGTGGCGAGGGCCTGGAAGCGGTCTCAGCCACCTCGCCTTCGGCCGCCAATGCCACGAGCGCTCTTGCGCGCTATGGTGGCAGTTTGTTTCACTTGGGACTGGCCAGTCATGGCCGCCTTGCTGCTGGCAGGGTTCACGATGTCCTTGAAGCCCGACGAGCTGCTGTCAGCCCGTCGCTGTGACCTTTTGTTGCCTTCGGATTGCCTTGAGTCCTCAGGCAACGCTTGGATGACCATTCCCGATCCAGTGAGCAGCATGTCTTACCCGCCACAGCACGCCTGGTGCTCTGACAAAGCGGTGGTTCGGGTTTTGGAGATGGTCTTTCGGCATTTGGGTCCCACCGATCCTCTGTCGACCTTTGGTCAAAGCGGCTTCCGTACTCGGTGGAACCATTTACTTTTGGCGTTAGGCGTACCGCTCGCCGAGACGCCAGCGGGGTTCCACTTGACCCCTGCTTGCCCCCGCGGCTCAGGCGCGACAGACTTTCATACGGCCACAGAAGATATTGGTCGTATCTTCTGGCGTAGTCGCTGGCGCCAGGCGTCTAGCGCGGAGCGCTTCTTGCACGACGATGCTTCCGCCGCGATGCTTTCCGCCTTGCCTGATGCCGCTCGGGCCCGTGTCACCTACTTCGATGGCGCGAGCGACTTCCTTGTCGCTTCCTTTCTGAACTGTGGCCCCACTGCGTGGCCCCTTCTGCTCGCGGCCGCCCGCCAAAACCTTGTCACTTCGCAAGGGCTTTGAGCCTGGGTATGGCTGCTACGGCCACCTGGCCGTCCAGATGGCCTCGTTGGACGAGGTCGTCTGAGGGCGCCGCACGGCTTGGGCGCGGCGCCCCGTCATCCTTTACGGGTCGCCGCGCGCGCGCCGCGCGCCCGCCTCCGGGACCTGATCGCTTGCGCTGCGTGCGGGAGAATGCGCTTCTCTATTCTCCTTGCCGCTCGCGCCCGTTCAGGTCCTGCAGCTTCTCGGCCCCCTCCCCCCCTCCCCGCCTTACTCAGGCAGGCCTGCGGCGCTGCTACGGCCGCCTGGCCGTCCAGATGGCCTCGTTGGACGAGGTCGTCTGAGGGCGCCGCGCGGCTTGGGCGCGGCGCCCCGCCATCCTTTACGGGTCGCCGCGCGCGCGCCGCGCGCCCGCCTCCGGGACCTGATCGCTTGCGCTGCGTGCGGGAGAATCTTCCTCCTCCTCATCATCCTCATCTCTCTTTCCGTGGGGCTTCTCAAGACTTCCTGTCGGCCCCCGCGTGGCGAACCTCCGCGCGGTAACCTAACCCCCCAAGGGGCTGCCATCACTTGCGTAAAGGGCGTTGCTTGCGTGCTCGTTTTCACGACAGCTTCTGCGATGGCCGAAGGCTCTAGCATGGAAGTCGCGCTTGTGCGTATCAGTGTGCGTTGTGCGTGGTAGCGTTCGCATGCATACGGGCTTGCTGGCTGATGAGCTTCTGCCCCAGTACGGCGCTTCTGAGGTGGAGCGGTCGGCCCCGACCGCATCACCTCGTTCGGTAGTTCCGTCACGTTTTCCCTCCGCTTTGGTCTGGCAGCCTAAGCGCGAGCTCCTGCGGGCACCTTGCGCACGGACGCACAGGCACTAGACGCGGACTGTATGTCCTCCTCCTCCCTCCCTCTTAGCCCCGTCCGCGCGACACCATGGACGGGAAGGGTCAGCACGAGGCATAGTCCATTATGCGGAGCCCCGCCAGTCTAGTTGCATCCCTTTTTTTCCATTCTCTCCATCACATTTCGGATTCGCCCGAGCTTATTCGAATTATTTAATCGCTTCGCTCATTCCGCCGGCCCGTATTGGTGCACGGCTGTCGAGTGCCCGTGTGATCGTTGTCAATGGGGGTGCTGCTGGGTCGTTTTTTTGTTGATGGATGGCTGGCTTTGGGTGATTTCGCAGGCGGGAACCATTCTTTGCCCGCCTGAACCTTTTGTTTCGGAAGGTGGCGGCTCGTGAATACGATCGCAGGGAACAAGACAACATTCTGCAGTTTCCTTTTTGCATTCTTCGGGCCCCTTGTCGCTTGTTGGGGCCTCTTAGGAGCCTTTTGGGGCGTCCAGGAGGCCTCTTGGAGCGGAAGGCTCGGATTTTCGGTTCGTGGTCTCCATTTTGGGCCTCTCTTGGGGCCTCCTTGAGGTCCTTTTGGACCGTCTTGGGCGCCTCTTGGGCTTTCGTGGGGCTCTCTTGGACGGTCGTGGGCCTCTCTTGGAGGCCCCTTGGGCCGTCTTGGGGTGGTCTTGGAAGCTTCTTGGGCCGTCTTGAAACGTCGGAAAGGCGAAAAGGCGAGGATGCCAAATACCTTGAAAAACCTAATGGAAATCAATGGTTTTGGCGCTCTGAGGCTTTGTGGACGTTCATTGGGATCTCGTTGGATGCCTCTCGAGGGCTTCTTGGAGACTCTCGGGACTCGTTGTCGAGCCTCTTGGGGTCTCTTTCGGGCCCCTTGTCGCCTTTTGGGGCCTCTTGGGGACCTCTTGGAGCCTCCAGGAGGCCTCTTGGAGCGGAAGGCTCGGATTCTCGGTTCGTGGTCTCCATGTTGGGCCCCTCTTGGGGCCCTCTTGGGGTCCTTTTGGACCGTCTTGGGAGCCGCTTGGGTTGTCGTGGGGCCCTCTTGGGCGGTCTTTGGGCTCTCTTGGAGGCCTCTTGGGCCGTCTTGGGGTGGTCTTGGAGGCTTCTTGGGCCGTCTTGGAGCGTCGGAAACGCGAAAAGGCGAGGAAACCAAAAACCTTGAAAAACCAAATGGAAATCAATGATTGTGGCCTCTTGGGGCTCTCTTGGAAAGGGTCGGGGCTCTCTTGGGACGTCTTGGAAGCTTCTTGGGCCGTCTTGAGGCCGTGTTGGGCGTCTTGGGCCGATCGTTCGGTGATTCGGAACCCTCTTGGACCGTCTTGGAAGCCTGTTGGGGCCCTCTTGGCGCGCTCCGGGGAGCGTGGAAGGCCGCACCCAGGAGGAAAACCATCTCTGAACTGAGTTTGCCGGGAGTGTCCCGGGACCTTGCCGGGGTGCTTTCTGGAAGGGGACCACCAGGGGCAGGTCCGCGCGCGCGAAGTATAGAGTTATTGTTAACCAGTTACGGGAGATTTTAGCACGCCTCTGGCCCGTTGTGCCGGCGAATTCGTATGCTTACCTTTATGTTTTTATTCTCTTGCAGTTGGCATCTCTCCTCGCCTCCATCCGCCAGCGACTCAACAATTGCCGCTTCGGCACTGGTGCACGGGGGGGAGACCATCATGCCGCTTGCCGTAACGGCTGGTGTTTTCGCGTGAGTGGTTTCAGGGCCTTCCTTTTGCTTTTCATCTTGTCCGCACGGAACAGTGCCGACCAAGAGGTGAGAACCGTCCAAGAGCCAATTGAAACAAAGTGTCACGACGTTTGTCTAGGATGACGCCTTGCTGCAGGCAAAGTAGCGTCAGCGCAGGAGGAGGAGGAGGAGGAGGAGGAGGAGGAGGAGGAGGAGGAAAAGGAGGAGGAGGAGGAGGAGGAGGAGGAGGAGGAGGGAGAGGAGGAGGACGAGGATGATGAGGAGGTCGAGGGAGGGGGGTGAGGGGCAGCCCCCAATCTTCCCTTCCAGGCTCAGCGCCGCTCCCCAGGTCGCTTCCAGAGGCACCCCGCCGCGCGCGAGGCCCGCCATGCGCGCTCGTGCTCCAGGCTCTCCCTGCCCCCCCCCTCCCCGGTTGCACACTCGCAGGGGTTTGCCTTCGAGGTCCGGCCCGCGGGGCTCTTGGAGGCACGCAGATGGCCATGTCCGCATCGACTTAAAGATGGCCCCCCCCCCTCCCCTCCCCTTGAGCCCCCCTCAGGCCGCCCTCCACCGCCCGCCCCCGTCCTGCGCCTCCTGCTGCTGCTGCTGCTGCTCGTCGTCGTTGTCGTCGTCGTCCTCCTCCTCCTCCTCCGTTCTCCTGCCTTCCCCTCCCTTCCCCTGCCCTCTCTCTCTTGTCCTCCTGCTGGGCCATTTCCGTCCCTGCTTCTGCTGCTGCTGCTCCTCCTCCTGCTCCTTCTCCTTCTTGAGCACCTACCACGGGCACCAGCGTCCACCGTGAGCGTCTACCATGAGCACCAGCGTCCACCATGAGCGCCCACCACCAACACAAGCGTCTACCATGAGCACCAGCGTCCACGACAGCACCCAAAGGAGTTCCCATCCGACCCACAAGTACCGAACGACCACATCCAAAACGTTAACATCGAGGCCGTTCTGCCGGGGAGCCACGAGAAGACAGACCGCCTGACAGAGGAGAAGAGCGATTGCACTCCTTACTAGAGCAGCGTCATCGGACACCAAACAACGACCATCAAACTCACAAGCAGTTTAGCAAAGTTACACAGTCGGATATCCGTGCGCAGAAGTGGAAGAAATGACGATCTCATATAGGTTACGTGCTTCACCAGTTCATATAATTGAAGAGCATCACGCGCCTCAGAACACGCAGAAGGTGGACCCCTCATCACGCACATGACAGACACAGATGGCGCCAAACGCATGACAAGGGAAGCCATTGCTGACGTTTTCGCGGTAAACAAGGAGATCAGAGGGCTCCGCCTTGGCAAAGCCCCCGACACCAAGGGCCTCCGAGCAGAGATGCTGAAAGAAGGCGCGGAAGAGCTCAAAGAGGCATTCCTCCACCTCTACAACACGATCTTGCAATCTAGCGCTCCGCCACCAGCCAGTTGGAAGAACACAGTTCTCACGGTCATTCCAAAAAGTGGGGATCTCACACTGCCTTTACATTACCGCCCCATACGCACCCTACCGCTGCTTTACACGCTTTCAAGCATACGACTCAACAGCCGACTTCAACCTGTAAAGACCGTGGGATGAGGATTAGCGGACTCGCGCTTGGGTTTACTGTGGCGGGGGTTCTAGAGGTAAACCTATAATTCCCTTTGAGAAAGTAGCGCATCATCAATCAAGTTGCATTTATGCGATTCACCTCGCACGTCTGGGTACACGCACAGCAGGTGTTGCGCGCGTGCCCAGGCAGCACATATGATTCTCCGCTGCGTTCCCTTCCTTGTTGTCCAAGTTACTTGTGGCTCCTGTGGCATCCCCGACGTGTTTATGCTGTTGTCCTAATTCTGTTGTCCCCTTGCAGCCAGCGCGAGTCGGCACGTACTTTTTGTAAGTTCTGGTTGTGTCCCGTCCGCTTGTCCCGACCTTTACTCAATGGGCATCAGCTTGTTGAGCGTTGATATTCGAGACGCGGCGCGCGACGAAAGCGCGATTATGTATACGGGGCCCGTATAACATATACTATGCGTGTAAGTGTTCGCCTGCTTGCCCGCGAACACCCAGCGGCACGGCATCGACTTAAACAACAACAAAAAAGAGGAGGAGGAGGAGGCGAGGATGAGGAGGAGGAGGTCGGAGGCGGAGGGGGGGGGGGAAAAGGCGGGAGGAGGAGGAGGACGAGAAAGGGGGAGGAGGAGGAGGGGGAGGAGGCCGAAGAGGAGGAGGAGGAGGAGGAGGAGGAGGAGGAGGAGGAGGAGGAAGACGAGGAGCCTCCCTCCGAGGAGCAGGAGGAGGTCGGAGGAGGAAGGGGAGGAAAAGGCGGGAGGAGGAGGACGAGGAAGGGGGAGGAGGAGGAGTCGGAGGAGGCCGAAGAGGAGGAGGAGGAGGAAGAGGAGGAGGAGGAGGAGGAGGAGGAGGAGGAAGAGGAGTGAGGAGGGAGAAAGAGGAGCCTCCTGAGGAGCAGGATATGTAAGTGGAAGGGGAGGCAGGGGCACGAGGACAGTTTGGAGGGAAGGAAGATATTCGACGACGACGAGAATGAGATCGAGGACGACGGCGGCGTCTGCGAAAACGACGACAATGACGATGGACGAACGATGGTGCGATGAAAAACAGGGCGACGACGGAAGACGATGATCGACGACGGCCAATCATGATGACGACGTCGCGTTTTCGGGCCTCCGCGTGGACATTCGTCGCCGCGGCAGGATTCGTTTCGAAGTTCTCGTCGGGGCGCCCTGGGGCAGGTCCAGGGGTCCATCGATGGACGTCCGCCGGGACCGCCGGATCGATTTTTGATCATTGTCGTCGTCGTCGCCGTCGTCGCGGCCGCGGCCGGGCTTGGCTCGGGGCCTTGCCCGGCTTGGAGCGCCGCGCGGGCGGCGCGCCAGGCCCCCCGTTCGGGGGTGGCAAAAGGGGCGGGCGGGGTGCCTGCTGGCGGAGGTCCAGGTGGTTCAGGCGGCGGGTATACACGCGTTCGCATGGGGGCCGCCCGCGAGGCGCCCCCAAGCAGACGCGCAATGCCCGCCGCCTGGGTCGGGATCATCCGCCCCCGTTGCAACCCCCGACCCGCGACGGCGCGGCCGTCGCCGCCCGCCGCGGGCCGCCCGCCTGGCCCGGGCCCGCCCGCCGCCCAGCCGCCCAGTAGCGGTTGGAAGGGGGGGGGCAGCCGTCTGCCTCGTCCCCCTCCCTCCCTCCCTCCCTCCTTCGTCCTCCCATTCCAGCCGCTGCCCTTCGCGCGACCTCATCGTCACCACCATCGTTTGCGTGGCCATCGGTTTCACCGTCGCTACCTCCTCCTCCCTCCTCCCTCCTCCTCCTCCTCCTTCTCCTCCTCCTCCTCTTCCTCCTGCTCCTTTTCCTCCTCCTACTCCCCTTCCTCCTTATCATCCTCCTCTTCCTCCTCCTCCGCCTCCTGCTCCTCCTCGCCCTCTTCATCCTAGTCCTCCTCCTCCTCCTCCTCCTCCTCCTCCTTCTCCTCCCCCTCCTCCTCCTCCTCCTCCTCCTCCTCCTCCTTCTTCTTCACTCCTTTCCTGGATCCTCGTGAGTCCGGCGACTCGGCTAGTGAGGTGCCCCGCCCTCCCCCCTCCTCGACGCGTCTCCCGACGGGTGCATGATGCGCGATAGTGCGTGTTTGTTAACGGGCTTTCTTAGTGTGCGTGTAGATAGGGCCGTGAACAGCCCAAAATCGAGCGTCAAAATTTTTAAAAATATTGACGCTGGTTTTTTGGCCCAGAATCCCCCCTCGGGCCTCGGTGGGACGGAGTGGAGGCGAGGAAGAGGAGGAGGAGAACAGACTGCACCGGCCGCTTCGCGCCAGCACGCGGCATCCTCTTCCTCCTCCTCCTCCTGCTCCTTTTCCTCCGCCTACTCCCCCTCCTCCTTATCCTCCTCCTCCTCCTCCTCGTCCTCCTCCTCCTCCTCCCCCTCCTCCTCCTCCTCCTCCTCCTCCTCCTCCTCCTCCCCCTCCTCCTCCTCCTCCCTGGCTGTGGGAATTTCTGCCCTCGACGGGAGGGCCTCCTCCTCTTCCTCCTTCCTCCTTCTCCCTCCTCCTCCTCCTCCTCCTCCTCCTCCTCCTTCTCATCCTCTTCCGCCTCTCCGTCGCGCCGTGGCCGCGGGAGGTGGTCGCCCGCCGGCGCCGGAGCGGCGCCGGATGCTGGATGTCCAGCAGCAGCAGCGGCGGCGTCTTGAGCGACGGCGGGGCCGCGGGGATGGAGGAGGAGGAGGAGGAGGAGGAGGAGGAGGAGGAGGTTAAAGGGAAGGAGAACTGGGTGGATTCGGCACGCGGCAGACACGAAGGAAACGCGGAGGGAGGAGGCGGAAGAGGGAGGAGGAGGGAGGGAGGGGGGGGGCGGTTGGAAGATTCGAGGGCCCACCGTCCCTTCTTATCTAATGGCCTTCGGCCAATCCCGCCACCGTGCCTGGGTTGGGGTCAGAGGCCTCCTGGACGTTGGTTGGGGCCTCGCGGTTGGCCTCTTTGGGGCCTCCAGGGGGCCTCCTGGGGGCCTTTTGGGGCTTCTTGGGCGCCTCGTGGGGGCCTTTTGGTAAACCCTTGGGGACTCTTGGGGGCCTCTTGGGGGCTCCTTGGGGCCTCTCGGGGGCGTCTTGGGGGCACCACTTCGGCGAACTGGATTCCAGTTCGCCGTTCTGCCGCCTTTTGGGGGATTCCTGGGAGCCCCTTGGAGCTTATCGGGTGCCTCTGAGGGGGGCACTCGAGCACCGGACCCCCTCGGAGGCCACAGCCCCTGCGAGGGGTGTCGAAAATAGCCCCCCAGAGTCATGCTACAAACCCCTCTTGCTCCCTCTTGGGCCCGTCTTGCGGCCTTCTTGGGCCGTCGTCGGCGCCTCCTGGGCAGTCTTGGGGCCCTCTAGGGTTGTCTTGGGGCGCTATGAGGCCTCTTGGGCCGTCTTGGGGCGCTCGTGCGCGCTTCTTGGGCCGTCTTGGAGCGTCGGAGCGACAAGACGCGACAAGCCCCGGGAGATTTTGCAATTTGGGGTCTGGCCCCCTTAAAGACTTTTCAGGAATGAGGACTGAGGCTCAGAAAGAGAGCATGAGGACACGCCCGCTCCGTGCCGAAGGGCACGGTGGCGGACTTTCCTTCCTTCGTTCATGTTCCTTCCCATCCAATCCCACAACTCTCTCCCTCATTCCTTCTCCCCGCGCCCCCAGTCAGAACTCCTCCTTTCGCCCTTTCCGGCAACGCCCGCGCGCCCGCCCGTCTCGCGGGAGGTAGCGGTGGCGGGCCTGCTGTTCTTGCTCCGCACCCGCGTCGGCGACGCGTTCACGGCGCTCCGACTCGGGCTTTGTGCGCCATCTTGGAAGATTGGTCGAAGCAGGAGGGGCAGCGGGCATCGTCATATGCAGTCAACCCGCACAGTAAGGATGAGCACGTCGCCAATGAATGTCTGCATTGCATCCTTAAGTTCGGCCTTGCGTCCTGAGGTTTTGCATCTTCGGAAATCGTCAACAAGGCCTTCCAAGGCCCTTGCGCCTTTGCCGCGCACCCTTCCTATGCGGGTCGACTGTAGCGCTTCGAGCGTCGCAGTTAGGAGGTGGAGGAGGAGATTGAGGGGCAGCAGCAGCAGCAGCCGGAGGAGGAGGAGGAGGAGGACGATAATGAGGATATTAATCAGGGTGCGATGCTGCGTCCGACGTAGCGCTCGCGCGCGGTGAGTTCCGTTCGGGCGAAGAGAACTACGCACATGCACCGATCCTGGCAAGGCCCATCCTTGACCCAGGATCGGTGCATATGCCTTCCTGGCCAAGGTAGGAGGGCGTATACACCGATCTCGGGCTCAGGATGGGCCTGGCCAGAATCGGTGCATGTGCATAGTTCTTTTTCCTCTATCTGTAGAGTGAGGAGGGCGCGCGCTCGCGCTGCGCCCCACAGACCAGCGCCCTCCCCGGCGTCGGCGGCGGCCGTCGCGGGGGGGCCCATGGGCAAGCGCGCGGCGCCCGAGGCGGTGGCGCCCGCGGCCGCCGCGCCCACTGCTGAGGCGGCGGCCGCTGCACCCGCTGCCGAAGCGGCGGCGCCAGCGGCGGCGGAGGCGGCGGCCGCGGCCGCCGCGCCCGCCGGCGCCCCCGCCGTGGCGCCCAAACGGCGCGGCGGGGGCGCGTACGCGAAGGCTCGCGCGGAGGCCGCAGAGAGGCGCGCGATCGACGCGGAGGCGCGCGCGACCGACGCGGAGGCTCGCGCGGCCGACGCGGAGGCGCGCGCGACCTCCGCGGAGGCGCGCGCGGCCGACGCGGAGCAGCGCGCGGCCGCCGCGAGGGAGCGCGCGACCTCCGCGGAGGTCCGCGCGGTCGCGGAGGCGCAGCGCGCGGCCGCCGCAGAGGCGCGCGTCGTGGAGGCGGCGCGGCGCCAGCGGCCGCCGGAGGACCGCGATGGCGCGGAGTCGTACTGCCGGCTGCTGGCGGAGGTTCTCCAGCTGCACGACATCGCGGTCCTCGGGGGGGGACCTCGCGATGTTGTGCAGCTGAGGATTTCCTTCCAGCAGCTGCAGGCCCCCCCGCGCTGGCTCGGGGTGTACTCGCGGGAGGAGCTCGTCCGGCGCGGCCGGTGGCCGCCGACTTGAAGGCCCGCGGGTACCCACATGCAAAACATGATGCCTCCTCCTCCTCTTCTTCCTCCTCCTCCTCCTCTTCCTCTCCTCCTCCTCCTCCTCCTCCTCCACCCCTCCTCCTCCTCCCCTCCTCCTTCCCTCCTCCTCCTCCTACCTCCTCCTCCTCCTCCTCCTCCTCCTCCTCCTCTTCCGGACCCCGACCCCGTCTTCGGGGTCGGCTTCTCGCCGTGGTCTCGCCCCCGTGGGCCCTGCGGCTCGAGAGCCCCCGAGAGCCTTCGGGACACCGCCGGCGAGACATCGACGTAAAGCCCGGCGAAGGGGGAGTAGGAAGAGGAAGATGAGGAGGAGGAGGAGGAGGAGGAGGATGGGGTCGGGCGAAAGGGGGGGATTGGGAAAGGGGGGGTTACGAAATTTGCTGCATGCAGCTAGTTTCGGCCTCACCGAGGGGCCCGTTCCTCGATGCATGGGCGCCTCCGGCGCCGGGAGGCGCCGGGAAAATCAGCTACGTGAGCTGATTCTCACCCCCCCCCTTTGCTATCCCCCCTCTTTTCGATACGACGACGACCAGATGATGAGGATGATGAGGAGGAGGAAGGAGGAGGAGGAGGAGGAGGAGGAGGAGGGGGATCGCAGTCAGGAGTCGGTGCGCGCTTGATGGGATGGGGCCAGGGCGCGTGGGTCGACTGCGCCGAGACGCGCGTGTTCGGCACGCCGGTGATCGGCACGCCGGGTGTCTGGGTCTTGGGCTTGGCGCACGTCCACTGCGAGATCGTGGATTTGCTGGCGGCGTCCCAGCTCCGCGATGACGAGGAGTTTCCCTCTTCCTTTTTATCTTCCTCCTCGTCGGCGTCGATATCCTTCCCTTATCATCATTATCCTCCTTATCCTTCCTCCTTATATCTTCCTTATCCTCCTTATCCTTCCTCCTTATCCGCCTCCTCCTCCTCCTCGTCCCTCTCCTCCCTCCCCCCCCCTCCCCCTCCTCCTCCTCCTCCTCCTCCTCCTCCTCCTCCTCCTCCTCCTCCCCCTCCTCCTCCTCCTCCCCATCCCCCCCCCTCCCCATCGCCTGATCACCCTGGTTCCGCCGGCGGGTGCGGCGCAGGCCCCCCTCTCCTCAACCTTTCCTCTCCCCCCCCTACCTCAGCCACCCGCACCTGCACCTTCTCGCCATCCCCATTTCGTCGACGCCGTCGTCTACTCCTCCTCCTCCTCCTCCTCGTCCTCCTCCTCCTCCTCCTCCCCCCCTCCTCCTCCTCCAACTCCTCCTACAGCACTACAGGAGTTCACGATCATGAGAAAGGCGTTGGACAAGAAGCCCACGTGCGCCAAACATAATGGATACATCGTTTACAGAATCGACCCCCTGCAGGTCCATCTCATGAGGCATACCTTGCAGGTTCCAGCAGAAGCCTGGGATCATATTGGCACGTGGTTGCTTGAGGCTCTTCAGGAACGGGGTGATTGTTTCAAAATGGTCGGCGGTGGCTTCGGTTCTTTAGCAGATGTCAGGCGGTACTTCTCGAGAGCGGTCGAGAAGCACGATGCCCGCCCTGATTTGATCCACGCAAAATGGGATGGTCACATGGCTCGCGAAATCGTCTCTTGTCGCTGGAACTGCGCCTGGGTCACCCCGATCACCGCCCGCACTCGTTCGGACGCTCTACTACACCATGCTTTTCCCAGGAGGCACGTGCTCACAGAGTTTCTGACCGCGGCTCCCGCGTTACCTTTTACGATGGTTGGCCGAATGCCGCCTCGCGGGAAACAGGCGTGCAATGATCCGATTTCGCGCATCAAGTTCGTGGAGGCCACTTTGAATGAGAAGGACTTGAGAAAGACAGGCAAGACTTTCCGCGCTGCAGTTGAGGCAATGTTTCCCGAGAAGGCTGCCGAGTTGTTGGACGAGGCCAAGAAGTGCCCAGGGCGCTCGCTTCTATGGGCGGACAGGGCGCGGGTCCAGTGCGTCGCTGCGTTGCTGAGGCGCCGCGAGTGGGCGTCCGAGGCCCCCGGCATGGGTGCGCCGCCGGCGTGCTGGCACGCCCTCGGCGTTGACGCGTCGCCGCAGATAGGCTTGGAGATCTTCGGGTGCATCAGTTATCGGGCGGAGGCCGCAGACTTAGATTGCAAGTCCAAGCGTTTGCTGTCGCTCACGACCCTGGGGCATGGCCACCACAGCCTAGATGATAAATTGATGGCTCTCTGCTGGATGCTGTGGGTCGCCTATGGGCCGCGCATCGAGACTGTCAGGCAGTTCACCAATTCAGTCTGGGTCATGTTGACAGACATGGGCACGGAGATGGCGATCGTAGATGCGCCAGACGTTCTCCCGTGCTTCTTCCATTGGCTTGCCTCTGGGGAAACTACCGCGGCAGTGGGTGCAGATTCGTTCCTATTTCCTCGCGGCCTTTACATACCTGGGTATAACCATATTTGGTACAATTTGGTCAAGGACGTGTGTTGTGTGCTGGATTGGTACCCTGACTGGTTGGCGTCGCTTAAGGCTTGCGTGAAATTTCTGCGCGTCAAGGACGTTCGGATCTTCGTCGGCGGAGTGCGGGACTGGACCCCGCAGCAGGACGCAGCGCTGTCCAAGGCGCCTGGCACGTTCGCAAAATGGAGATGGTCTACATTGTATGACGCCTGCAAGGGCATCCGCAACGTCGAGTTCCTCCGAGGCCACTGGGAGGCAGTGAAGAACGCGTTGGGGACCATCAAATCCAAAGAGCCCGAGATTTTCAAGAAGGTGTGCGCTGCGTTCGAGGACCAGCTCTTTTGGGACAGGCTCGAGGCGGTTTTCGTCATATCGCACGTGTGCGAAAAAGCTCGCTCGTGGGGCGGAGGCTGCCCGTGCCGCGAGGAGGACTTGAGGATGGGCAAGACCGTTCATTGCGCGAGGAAGGGCTGCCGACTCCGGGAGCTACGCGGCAAGGCCAGCTGGTGGCTCCAATTAAAATACCCTCCTGCCGCCCCCCCTTTGCCCTTGCCCGGGG
>CAUYUJ010007773.1:0-44464 GCA_963575745.1 Prorocentrum cordatum
CTACGACTCTAACCCCACAGACCACAACCACCACCACACCACCACCACCACCACCACCACTACTACTACTACTACTACTACTACTACTACTACTACTACTACTACTACTACTACTACTTTCAGTGACTATAAGAATACTGTCTAATATGTACCGCACGCATGATCTGCGTTACCTATCCTGGATGGGCGGCAAGGGGTAAAGGACTGGGTACGGGTTTGTATTGGGGAGCGCGCGCAGACAAACAAGCAAACAACAGGTCACGTGTGGATTCACTGAGCGGTTCGAACGGTATCCATGGGAATCGGGGGCGCACAAGTTCCGCATCACGGGAATATCATTGCATGGTTAGGGGGACCTTTTACGGACATCGAAAGCGCAGTGTTCCTGCAGAAACCAATTACTGGAGATTGGGGACCATCGATCTTCACACCGAAACCAAATATTTTAACATGGCCAACAAAGGAGACCCCAATAGCTCCTGGAGAGCATCAGAGCCCCCAAGAAGACACGTTCCCAATACCCTGCTTGCACTTAGGACCTCTTACTTTTGTCCTAAAGGAATGGATGGGTCCGTCTTTGTCTTTCCCATACCATCCTGTGGTGTTGGGCCATCGCGTGAAGAGACAGCGTCTCGCGTCTCCTTCCCTCCCACTGCCCCCTTCTCCATCCCTCCCTCCCTCCCTCCCTCACTCCTCCCATCCGTGCCTCTGCCCTCCGCATGTTCATGTCAGCACCCAAATGGTGCCCCACCGAAGGCCCCAATGGCTGCGTTCGTATGGCACCGCCGCACACGTTTCGGCGCTTCGAGGCCATATAGGGAGCGTCACCGAAGGCTCCAGTGGCTGTGTTCGCATTGCACCGACGCGTCCATCTCGGCACACCAACCGCACGCTACGTGGCCTCACAGGGAACTCCACTGAAGGCCCCAGGCCCCAGCAGCTACGTTCGCATGGCACCGCCGCACCCATATCGGCACACCCCTCTCACGCTTCGTGATGAGCTCCACCAAAGGCCTCAATGGCTGCGTTCGCATGACACCGACGCGCCCACGTCGGCGCATCCCTCACACCCGTCGTGACCCCATAAGGAGCTCGACCGAAGGCCACAATGGCTGCGTTCGCATGGCACCGCCGCGCCCGTGTTTGCACACCCCTTACACGCTTCGTGGCCACAGGGGGAGCTCCACCGAAAGCCCCAGCGGCTGCGTTCGCAAGACACCGCCGCAACCATGTCGGCACACCCCTCGCGGCCCCATAGGGAGCTCCACCGAATGCTCCAGTGGCTGCGTTCGCATGACACCGACGCGCCCATTTCGGCACACCAACCACACGCTGCGTGGCCCCATATGGAGCTCTCCACCTGAAGCCTAAGCGGCTGCGTTCGAATGGCATCGCCGCACCTTATTCGGCACACCAACCACACGCTTCGTGGCCCCATAGGGAGCTCTCCACCGAAGCCCCCAGTGGCTGCGCTCGCATAGCACCGCCGCACCCACTTCGGCACACACCCCTCACGCATTTCGCGGCCCCATGAGGAGCTCCACCGAAGGTCCCAGTTACAAGGTTCGCGCGCGTCCCCCCGCCCCTTTCGGCACACCCCTCACACGCGTCGTGGCCCCGTAAGGAGCTGCACCGAAGGCCTCAATGGCACGTTCCGCATGCGTTCCCCAGGCCATTTCGGCACACCCCTCACACGCTTCGTGGTTCCATAAGAAGCTGCACCGAAGGCCCCATTGCGGTATACCCCTCACACGTTTCGTGACCAGATAAGTTATAAAGAGCTCCACAGAAGGCCACAGTGGCAGGATTCGCATGCGTCCCCCAGCACAAGTCGGCACACCTCTCACACGATGTGTGGCACCACAGGGAGCTCCTCCTTCCTTCACCCCACCTGCATTGCGGCACTCATATTTGCATATGGCTGGCTCTATCGCCAGGATAAGTTGATGGACTCTTGCCAGGGTAGAATCTACGCATGGCCATCACGATCCGAGCGTGGATTCGCGTCCTTTCCCCTGCTCCCACGGAGCTCTCTGCGGAGCACCTTCGAGCCTGGAGATGACTCGGAGCAGTTGCCAGTCAAGACGAAGCCAGTCAGCCGAATACAGGCCACACATCTCCTACAGGATGACGTCGGAAGTGCAGGCGGAACCCGGAGGGTCCGGCGTCCGTGTGGGAACGGCAGGCGACCACGTGTGCACCCGGTCCCTGCAGGCTAGATGTCAGAACAGCGAGCTGCGAGTCAGAGTTCTCGCAGGATTCCTGCAGCCAAGAGAACCTCAGCGGGGCACCAGCACCGAGTGGACCCGTAGGGGTTCGCAAGTGTTGGCAAAAATGATCAGCTTCGAGATGCAGGCCCAGGCCGGCAACGCAATGAGAACCATCGAGATCTGGGACCGAGACTGGGCTGGAATGAGCTGATGACGAGCAGCACACGAGCGAAGCTGCTGCAGCGAGTACTGGCAGCGGCGAGGCTCGGAACCACCCGCGCAGCGGGCAGCGCCTCACACTGCGCTCGCGTTGAGAATTACGACGAGAATCGGCCGACGTCGATGGCATTCCTGCTGGTCGGAGCTGTTGGAGTCGCGGGGTCGGCCGATTTCGAGCAGACCCAGTCCATAGTAGCGCACAAGCTTATTAATGCCAGAGCAGAAGACGAATGCACCATTCTCGGGTACACGTTCAATCAAGAGAACATCGGCAGAGCCATCGTGGAGGCGTCGGAACGGCGTGAAGGTCGGCCTCGTGCTCAACGCGGATGAGGTCGAAAATAAAAGTCGGACGCGGCATGCGGGGACGTTAGCACGTCGCATCACGTAAATGCCGAGCTCACAGCGGCGAACAAGACTCGGCGGCGGATCTACTCATGAAAAGCGAAGGCTCGCCGCTGCAGCGTGTAACTGTTGAGCCCTGAGCCCTGACAACCCTGAATCGCTCCAAGACATCATATCTGGCACCTTAGCCATGAGAAACCATGAGACTCCTGCAAATGTTTAAGACGCGCGGCGCTAAAACGAGAACCGCAGGGTTGAAAATGAACCGCCCTCAATCCGCGAAGCTCTGACAAATTCCTAAAACGAATGTGTGCGGCGCCAAAGCGAGAACCACATGTTGAAAACCACCCGCCTTGTTGAAAACCACCTGCCCTCAAACCATGAAGCTTTTGCAAACTTTAAGACGACTGTGCGCGGTGATCAGGCGAGAGCCACATTTTGAAAACGGCACGCCCTCAATGCGCGAAACACTTGAATTTCTATTAAAACGAATGTGCGCGATGGAGAGCCACATGTTGAAAACCACCCGCTCTCCAACTGTGAAATCATTGCAAATTTAAAAACGAATGCGGGCGGCGCTGAGGCGAGAGCCACAGTTTGAAAACTACCCGCCCTCCATATTTGAAACTCTTGCCAGCTTATAAATTTCAGGATCACAGACGGTATGGAACTCTCAAGCGAAACGCCTGGCCCGCCCTTCCGACTGGCCTAGGAGTGCGACAGGGAGGAGTTAATTATCAGAGGGGAAAGAACGAATAAGGATAACGAGATGAGCAACCGACGAGAAGGAGGAAAAGCGAGGGAATGCGTAGGATGCAGGACGAGGAATGAGGAACCGGAGGGAGACGACGGCCAATGGAGGAGGCGGCGGAGACATAGGAGCTGCAGCAACAGAAAGATGCGGGGCGGAGACGGGGGAGCAGCAGCAGCAGCAGCAGCAATTCTCGACATGCCATCCCGAGTGTTTATGCATGAGTCAGCTGCTGCTATGGATCTCAAGAGTCCCATATACCGCTCTGTGCCTTACTTGCGAACGGCTTGCGTCTAAGTATTATCAGCATCGTGTGGCTCTCTGTAACCTGTTGGTGCGCAGAATTGCAGAGCTCTTAGCAAGCCTCGCGTCTGCATGTCCATATTTTCTTGGCATATGGTTGTCTCTCAGTGCTGTTGACCTGTTATATCCCTCACCGCAGGCCCTGCGGATCAGGAGGGCGCAGCTGACCCAGTCGTCCCTGGCGTGGACGGCCGTGCGTCCCGATGCGTGAGCCGCAGGAGCTTCGAGGAGGCCAAGGAACACGGGGGAGGGAGCAGAGGCGTCCTCTTAACGTCTCTCCTGCTTGGCCCTCTCGTCCTCTCAACGTCTCCTGACCAAACAGGCGGCGGCGGAGACGGAGGAGCAGCTTGGCACTTGGGCGCGAGCTCCGCCAGCGCACCCCCCCCGCGCACGCGGCCCAAAGAGGCCTCAAAGAAGCACGGTTTTTTGATCCGCGGGTCGAGAGCGCACCTCTTCCTGTCGAAGCTAAGCGGACCGCGCGAAGCTTGAATTAGGCAGAGAGGCCTCAAAGAAACACGGTCCTCCAGTTCCTTCCTTCTCCTCCTCCATCTTCTGCTCAAGCAACTTGGGCTCGAGCACCATTTTGGCAGCTCAGCCCAACCTCGCGCCTCCACGTGGTGCTTGGGGGGCAGTCCACTTGCCGCTCGCCCTTTGTGCGGACAGTTGGGCTGGCGAAAGCGAGGCGGCGCGTGTGAGCTGTGTGCATGTCCAGAGCGTGGAGCACATGCGCGTCATGTGGCACCCAGCAGTTCAACGATAAGTTGCAGAAGAACTCGGGGAAGTGCTACAAGTGTAACAAACCTGTCAAGCTGTACGTGCCGAAGCCCAAGAGTGGTGGAGGTCAGCAGCAGCAGCAAGATCTGAGGAACAAGGGGGGCAGCTCCGACAAGGACGTCACGGGCACCATCCAGGCGCTCGTCGTCGCCATGGGGCGCCTCACCGACCCCACCAGCAGGCAGATCCTGGCAGACCAGATCGCGGCAGCCGAGAAGGCGGCAGCAGTGCCAGCCGCCCCACCGGTGTCCGCAGCCGAGGCCGTCCGACGTGGTGAAGGCGCGTGGAAGGACGCTTCGGTGAAGCATGTGCAGGCCGCCCAGGTCGCCAAGATTCAGGAGAACTTGAGGAAGGCGCTGACGAAAGAGGAGGAGACAGCTCGTGCGCTGGCGTTGGCAGAGATCAACAAGCGCACGGCGGCAGTGGCCCTCGCTCGCGAGGTGGGCGTGGCCACGGGCATGGGCAAGAGCGAGGGCGGTTCGCCATCGGCTGCCCAGCCGCCAATGATGAACGTCACGTGGGATGAGGAGTTTTTCAAGCAGCTCGACTCCATGGAAGAGCTCACCAAGGAGGAGAGGGACGAGTTGAAGACCGTGGAGCGCGAGCTGCAGCAGGTTCGAGACAGCGTCATCGGCAAGGCGGAGCAGGTCGGGAAATGGCGTGCTGAAGTTTTGGCGATGCGCGAGAAGGTCCACGAGCGGCAGCTGAAGAAGCGGAAGTCAGGCAACGAGGCGGCGCCCGAGGTCGGCGGCGCTGGTGGCGGCGCCGGCGCTGGCGCGGCTGCAGGTGCAGGCGCCCCAGATGGGGCGGCGGCGGCGGCGGCGACGCCAGACGCGGCCATGGGCGGCGAACCTGGTGCGGGGGCGCCCCCGCCAGGGCAGGCGGCCTCCTCCACGGCGGCGGCGTCGACGGCCGCGTCCAGCGTCGGGGGAGAGCCAGGCCAGTCGCCGTCGGAGGAGGCCATCCAGGCCGAGATGGCTCGCATCCGCGCTGCGCAGTCCCTCGGGGAGCGCGCAGCGAAGGAAGCTGCAGGTCAGCGAGGCCGCGCGGCGGCGGCCAGCCCCGTGGAGGCGACCGCCACCCAGCCGCCAGGTCCACCAAGTGCTGCTCCTTCGGCGCCCACCAGTTCGGAGGAAGCAAGTTGCACAATGTTTTTCAGGAACGTCACCTGTTTGGGTCCGAAGTCTTGGTCATACCTGAAGACGGAGGAGATTCTCAGCAGGTATTCTTTCTTGGGCATCGTGGAGAGTCATGTCTGCAAGCGCACCCGCGCGAAGTGGGCAAGACGGGCGAGGGCTCTCAAATTGAAGTTTCCGGACAATCCTGCACGAGGAACAGGGAGATCGACCTCGACGGCGGCGGAGGGGCGCGCCAACGAGGGTGGGGAGATCTTCCTGGCTCAGGGGCACAGGAACGTTCATCGTGTTTTTGATCGGCCAAGTGAGACCGCTAGTAGCTACTGCTCCGAGGGCTCAGATGCTCTCAACGGCTTCATGCCGACGCTGGTGCACATGCGCGGTTTCTCTCTGCTGATAGTACTGCTTTTCGCTCATCCGTCAGTGCAGTTTTCGGGTGAACATGCTCAGAGATTCTCGAAGTCAGGCGCTTTTCTTCAGTCAGTGAAACTACCATGGCTCGTTGTCGGTGATTATAACATTGACGTGAATGTTTTTGCTCGCAGTGATTTCTGTAAACGTGTTGGCGGAGTGATCCGCAGGGCCAATGTCGAGCACACCTGCATAGGGGGGTCAGGTAATCCCACCAGCCCTCTGGGCGTCGGTGGTTTAGGGCGTTTCCTCTTCCACCCCTCCCTCTTCCCCTTCGGGGAGGGGTTTACCCCTCCCCCTACCCCCTCCCCACTGACCTGGACAGGAGGGGCGGGGAGCGGTCAGAGCGTCCAAGATGGCCCAGGACGGCTCCAAGAGGGCCTCAGAGAGCCCAAGATCGCCTCCAAGATGGCTCAAGATAGCGCAAGATGCCTGAAGATGGTTCAGAAGACGCTCCAACACGTTCCAAGACCGCTCCAAGATGGTTCCAAGTGCCCACAAGAGCATCATTAGAGTGCCTTCAAAAGGCCGAAATGCTTCAAAACCCTCAAATGTGTTTGGTGTTCTTACTTGTTCGCTTCCGAAGCCCATCCGAGGCCTCAAGATGGCGCCAAGATGTCCCAAGTGGGCCCCAACAGGGGCCCAAGAGAGCCTTAAGACTGCCTCAACAGCGTCCAAGAGCGCTCCAAGAGCGATCCAAGAGGGGTCCAGGAAGCGATTTTAGACAGTCTGGAGGGGCAACGCTAATTAAAGCTCTGCTCTTCTTTGATAGATTTGCTCCAAGATGCCCCCCCCCAGAGCGCCCCGATGGCGTCTAAAAGGACCCCAGACGCCCAAAGAAGCGCCCAGGAGGCCCCAAGAGGTCCCAAGATGGCCCCAAGATGGCCCCAAGAGGCCCCCAAGGGGCCCCCCAGGAGGCCCCCAAGAGACCCCCAAGAGGCCCCAAGAGACCCCCCAGAGGCACCCAAGATGCTCCAAGAGGCCTCGGCGAGAATGCCAAATCATTGAGTGTTACGAAGGTTTTAGCCACATGTTGGCCACTTGGGGGGGGGGCACTGATTAAGATGACTCCAAGAGCGCCTGGGAGAGCCCAAAATGACCTCCAAGATGGCTCACGATATCCCAAGATGTATCCTAATGGCTTCCTCTGTGTGCTGCCCACTTCCCTGATCGAGGCAATTTCTCTGGGCATCGTTTCTGGATGGGCTGGTGGGGAGTCGCGAAGCGTCAACAATTCGCACATTGAGTTTGTCATGGCTTCAGAATGCTGCGTACCATACATCATGAGCGTCAGTGCTGTTGTAGACACCCCATGGGCCCCTCACATCTGTCTGGAAGTAAAGCTGCGAGGCAATGGTGAACAGCTCATCTCTCGCACTCTAGAAGTCGCGGCACGTTTGCCTCAAGTTGCTCGTCCAGCCGCTACGGCTTGGGCCGACGAATCCTTTTTCGTCCCCGTCGGAGCGGCTCTGTCTGGGAATTCGGGTCTCCCTGGAGAGGTGAGGTCTGGCGATGTTGAGGGCACAAGTCAGTCCGCCACCAGAGCTGAGCGTCCCAGGAACACTGACTCCCTGGAGGGGGGAAACTAGCAATCTCGCCCCTGCCGATGCTGCTGCCTCTCCTGCCTCTCTCCCGTCCTTCTTTATCCCTCCCTCGTCGTGGGCAGCCGCTTTGGCTCAAACGCCTTGGCACTCACACTCTACTCACGACGTTTGGGCCCCCATACCCCAGTCAGTGGCCTTCGAAGTCGGAGGTGCACACATCCTCCACATTAGCAATGCTTTCGCTCGCTGTGTTGAGACGGCTGAGCAGACGATCTTGGGGCATCACGACCTCGGCGGGTGCGCACGATCGCGCAGCGCTGGATGCAGCCTCAAGGTCACAGCTGTCAAGCAGGCCGATCACATACGTCAGCAGCCCTCGAAGGACGGCATCTCGTCCTGGCGGGCGCGAGTCCACAACGTCGCGCAGAGAATCCTCAGGCATAGGCGACGCCAGAATGGAGCACTTCAACTGTCACAGCTGGCAGCAGCAGGTGTTCGTCTGGCAGATCAACCTTTGGACGGTGCAGGAATGGCTTGTCCCGCAGGTGCTGGCAGCTGGGAACAGTTTCTGAGCCATCTTCGGAGGCTCGTCGATCTCGACGTCGAGATGTTGGCCCAGCTGGAGGAGCAAGCGTATCGTGCGTCCAAGAGGGCGCATAACAAAGCGGCGCCAGCTTCGCTGCGTGATTTTCAACAGTGGTTTTCTTCCTTGGACACACAAGGTGTGGTCCACAAGAGCATCAAAGATTCCGACCCCGAGCGAGACGAACTACACAATACTTCAGATGGTGGCGTCTTGGTACATCCCAAGGATATCGTGGATCGCAAAGTGGAGGTTTATCATTCTAAGTGGAAGTCTTCAGAGGCCACTCGTGAGCCTATTGTGCGCACGTGTGCTGTGGTTCGTGGGCAGGCTGTGATCGAGCAGCTTCCCCCTCTCGCAGTCAACGACGTACGAGCAGCTTTATCTCGAATGAAGCCGAGGGCGGGCCTCGGCATAGACAGGCTGACGCCAGTCGACTTTCAGCGACTGCCCGACGACGGCACCCAGGCCTTGTGCGACTTGTTTCTGCTCATAGTGCAAGGGTTGTCATGGCCATAGCAGAGTCTATGTATCGTTGGAAAACTTTTGGGGGAAAAATCAGGGGGCGATCGAATTATAGGATTGATCGCGATGCTGGCCAGAGTCTGGTCCATGGCGCGCGAGGTGGAGATGAAGGAGTGGTCCGTCGAGCAGGCCGAAGTGGATCACTGGGACGCCGCCGTCGCTGGGAACAGCGCTCTGCGCGAAGCATTCGTGCGAGCGCCGGGGGGCGAGGTCCACACTCGGCTGCAGATCCCGAGCGGACACACGCTATGGGACATCGCCTCCTTCTATGATTCCATAGAGTTTCAACCCCTCGCAGAATGTGCTTTGGAAAAAGGCTTCTCACCAGTTATTTTATTTCTGGAACTTCAACTGTGTCTGGCACCTCGTATGCTGGAGCAACTCTGTTGTTTTTCAGAGCCTTTCGAAGTGACACGTTCGGTGGTCCAGGGCTTCAGGAATGGCACGCGGTTTGCCAAATGCATCATGGCGAAAATATGTCGTCGGCTTTGCAATTCCTTCAGCACACTTCGAGAACGCATATGGATAGATGATCGATCGCAAAGAGCGTCAGGGTCACGGGCTCATATCAGGGCGACCTTGATCAGAGGCGGCGTCCAGACCGCCGAGGAGTTTCAGAAGCTTCATCTCGGCTTGGCGGACAAGAGCGCCATCACTTGTTCGCATCATGCCGATGCGATTGCTGTTGCGAGGGCACTGAGGCGCAAGGGCATTCACCTACGCGCGGCCCTCCAGGCGGCATACCTCGGCGTCGACCTCAGCAGTGGTAGACGCCAAGGTCGAGCCACCGTCCGTCAACGGCATCTGAAGTCAGGCCAGTCACACGTTCGACTTCGTCGTTTCGCACAGGCCGCTCGTCGGTGGCAAGCATCGGCCAGACTTCAACGGGCAGGACCACAAGCAGCAGCAGTCTATGGACATCACGCCCATGGCCAATTCGGATCGACGATGTTGGCTCAGCGGCGCAGGCTTGGCGCGGCGGCTGGATCGTCGAAGCGAGGGCGCTGCCTGACCACATTACTCTCTCTCAGATTGCCTGGGTGCGACCCAGGGCACCTTCTGCCCAAACAATGTATCTCTCAATGGTTGGCGGTGTGGCTGACTGAGGTCAGGCTGCGACGGTCCATCGAGCTAGCATGGCCGAGAGCAGTGGCACAGCTTCGTTCTCTTCCTCAGGGTCAGCGTGTGCGGCACGTGCGAGGCCCCATGACCACGGCGATCCTTTACTTGCTGGATGCGGGCTGGTCGCCCAACACTCCCACCGACTGGGACGTGCCGAGTGACGGCGCCGGCGAAGTTCACGCATGGCAGTTCGACAGCAGTGACTTCGAGGCGCTGGGCCAGGAGCCCCGTTATTGGCGGAGTTGGAGCGGACGTGCGAGCTGAAGCAGTGGAAGGACGCATCTTCTTTGTTCTGTGGAGCTGGGCTCGAAGGAGGGGCTGATATGACCTCTTTGAGAGCCATGGTGGCGGATTTGTTGCACGCGAGGAAGGGCAGGCAGCTGTCCGAGTTACTGGTGACAGTGGCCACAGGAGGGTGGTGTCATGAAGCTGGGCTACGAGCCGACGATCGGTGCGATCGCTGCGGCACGGAACAAGACACACCGTTGCACAGATGCTGGACGTGTTCCGAAAATCAGGGGTCACGTGCATTCGATGAATCTAACGATTTACTTCCGCGTGCTGTGAGTGAGTCCGAGGCTTTTCCTTGTTTCTGGATGCGGGGGCTCATCCCTTCCGCTTGGACCTCCAGTCAGCCCCCTCCGTCTGTTGAGGTTATTTCTGGCGGCCGTCTCGGGAACGATGGTCTCGGGGCTGGCTGTCTAGGGACTGGGACTGCTCTGGAGCCTCTGGTCGTTTTCGGAGATGCCTCTGGGGGTCGCGAAACCCTCGACTCTAGGCTCAGGCGGGTTGGCATAGGACTCGCTACTTTCACTAGGTATGATCCGTTGGATTTGGGGCCTTTCCTCATGGGGCCCCTCACAGGAACGGCACCGTTCCTCGAGGCGAACTTAGGGCGCTTCAGCGTAGGCGAATTGCTGTATGTTACTGATTGTGACGAAGTAGCTAGAAGGTGGTACGGCGAGTTGTTCCGCAGGCCTCAAGGCCCCCAGTCAGACATATGGCGTGACATCGGTAAGCTACTGATCTCACAAGGTAGAGCTCCAGCGTGTATAGTTGTCGTTCAGATCCCGTCTCATTTGACAGGTGCTGAAGTGCTGGCCCGTGGTCTCCCCTCGTGGTTAGTGGTAGGCAACTCATGTGTGGATGAGATCGCGGGAGTGGCAGCGACACTCGCGCGTGTTTCTTCTGAGGATCGTCACAAGATTCACGATGTCGAGCATCGGGCCCGACTTGTACGGAGGAGGTTGCTGCGTGTCGGCTTAGACTCCATTCGAGCGTCTCAGCTTTCTGGTGCCCAGAGAGTGCGAGGTGTTGGTAGAGTCCCTCCCCCTCCTCCCCCTCCTCCTCCTTTAGCTCTTGCACGCTTCGCGTCCGCACATACCCTGACCGAAAACGGGAGGGCGTGTAGCGTGTGTAAAGGCTCTGCGACCAAGGCTGTGGTGTCCGAATGGCTAAAAAGTGAATGCTTCCAACTCCAGCATGACAGCAGTGAGCTTTGTCGTGTTCCTAGGGGACGGCGTTTACACTTAGCCGGTGGCTGGACTCATCCTTCACACGCCTTGACCTATCATAAAGACCTTAAAATCTGGTTTTGCCGCACGTGTGGGTTCTTCGGCCAGGCTCAGCTCAGAGGCCTGGGAGAACCGTGCAAGCTGCCGATTTCGAAGGCCAGGCGCGAGTACCTTGACAGGATCAATCGCGGCCTGTTTCCGAAGGGCTGAGCGTTTAAGCCTGGTTATCACTACGTGATGGCGGAAATCCTGGAAATCCTCCATCTTCTCCCTCCCTCCTCCTGGTTCCCACCTCACTCCTCCCTCCCTTCCTCGACCGCGCGGCACCCGAGTGGGCCCCCATCCCCATTCCCGGGCATCCGGGCGACTGTCCCAGGCTCCACGCCAGCCACTGCCAGAACCAAATCCCTTCATGAAGGCCTGGCCCGTTGGCGTTCCTAGTCTGGCTGTGTTTTGCAACTTACTGAAAGGTCCCTCCCTTCCACCCCCGCGAAGGTTGACTTGCTCGTTTGCTGTTCTCAGCAAAAAACACTCCCTCCTCGCTCCGTCATCCTCCCTCCGTCGTCCTCCCTCCGTCGTCCTCCATCCTCCTTCCTCCCACCTCCCTCCCTCCCTCCCCCGCCCCCGCCTCACAACGCCTCCCTCACTACCCCTCCCTCCCTCCCTCCCCCTCCCTCCGCGCGCGCGGACGCCACCTGCACCACTGCTCCATGCCGCCGCTCCAGCCGGCGGCCTCAGGTTGCCCCGGCAAGGAAGGCGGCGGCGAAGTGCGCCGCCGGCCGGCCGCAGGCGGCGGAGGAGGCCTTCCCCGCTCCATCACCTCCTCCTCCTCCCCCTCCTCCTCCTCCTCCTCCTCCTCCTCCTCTTCCTCCTCCTCATCCTCCTCTTCTTATTATTAGTATTAACCGTATTAATATGGTTCTTATTCGTCTTCGTATTGGTATTGCTATTCTTATTGGTATGATTATTATGGTTTGTTCTTCTTATTCTTCATCAGCATCATCATCACCATCAGTTTCTTCGTATAGTGATTGTATTACGATTAATACGACTGATAGTTGTTATTAATACTTTCGTAACTACGGCTATAAATATTATTCTTAGTGACAGCATGATTGATGCTATTATTACGCTTATTAGTTGAATTCGTACTCGTATGATTCGCTTTCGTCTTCGTATTATTTTAATTCTTCTTCTTAGCGTCATCATCTTTCTCATGTTTCATAGTAGTAGTTGCATTCAGATTAGTCATCGTATGCTTCTTCAAAGCCTTCTTCGTATTAGCATGAGTACTAATGTTACTCGTGTTTGCTTCTTCTTCGTAATGATTTTCTTAGTATTAGCATTCAGATTCTTATTTTCCGTTGTCATCATCGTGTTTTATTGCGCAATTATTATTACAGTATGAACATTAATATCATTCGTTTTCTTCTTCTTCTTCCTCCTCCTCCTCGAGCGTAGCTGACCTCCTCCTCCTCCTTCTCCTCTTCCTCCCTTCTCCTCCTTCTTCTCCTCCTCCTCCTCCTCCTCTTCCTCGTCCTCCTCCTCCTTCTCCACATTCCTCATCCTGCTCCGCGTCTTCCTCTTCCTCCTCGACCTCCTCCTCCTCCTCCTCCATCCTCCTGCTCCTTCTGCTCCTACTCCTCCTCCTCCTCCTACTCCTCCTCCTCCTCCTACTCCTCCTCCTCTTCCTCCTCTTCCTCCTCCCACTCCTCCTCCTCCTCCTCCTCCTCCTCTCCTCCTCCTCATCCTTCTTTCTTTCCTCCTCTCCTCCTCCTCCTCCTCTTCCGTGTGCTCTCCCTCCTCCTCCTCCTCCTCCTCCTCCTCCTCCTCCTCCTCATCCTCCTCCGTTTTCTCGTCCTCCTCCTCCTCCTCCGCCGCCTCCTCCTCCTCCTCATGCTCCTCCTCCCCCGCATCCTCCTTCTCATCATCAGCCTCATCAGCATCAGCATCATCACCATGAGCATTATTATCAGCACCACCATCATCATAATCCTCATCATCACCATCATCATCATCAGTATCGGCATCATCATCATCATCATCATCATCATCATCATCATCATCATCATCATCATCATCAGCATCACCATCACCAGCAGCAGCATCATCACCATCATCACCACCAGAGTCATCAGCATCATCATCACCAGCAGCAGTATCGTCATAATATTCATTAGCAGCATCAGCAGCAGCATCATCACCATCATCATCATGAGCATCCTCATCAGCAGCATCATCAGCAGCGGCATCATCATCATCATCATCATCATCATCATCATCATCATCATCATCATCACCATCATCACCAACATCATCATCATCATCATCATCGAGAGAGCGTGATCCACCGCCGCTTTACTGTGGAAAATTGCCGCCCTTTTCCTCCGGAACCCCGGGGGTCCCCCCCCCCCCCTCCGAAAATCCCCCCACCCTGCTGGAACCCCTCCCCCCCCTTCCCCAAGCAAAACCCCCCCCTCCCCTAACCCCTCCCCCCCCCCCTCGAACTCGAAAACCGGGGGGGGTCACTACCGGTTCGAACCCCCCCCCCCCTCGAAAACCGGAGGGGGGGGTCACTACCGGTTCGAACCACTGAGCTGTCCCACTGTTCCCACCACTGTCCCCACTGTCCCCACCACTGTCCCCACTGTACCTCTGTCCCATTGTCCCACCGCCGTCCTCGCCACCGCCTTCACCACTGTCCCCACCACCACTGTACCCTCCACTGTCCTACTGTTTCCACCACATTCCCACTGTCCCCACACCACTGTCCCCCACCACCACCGTCCCCACCACTGTCCCACTGTCCCCACTGTTCCCACCATTGTCCTCACCATTGTCCCCACCACTACCGTCCCCACCACTGTCCCACTGTCCCCACCACTGTCCTGCTGTCCCCTCACCACTGTCCCCACCACCACCGTCCCCACCACTGTCCGCACCCCCCCTCGGTTTTCGAGGGGGGGGGGGGGGTTCGAACCGGTAGTGACCCCCCCACCGGTTTTCGAGTTCGAGGGGGGGGGGAGGGTCGAACCGGTAGTGACCCCCCCTTTTCATGATGAACTGGGGGGGGGGGAGGGGATCGAACCGGTAGTGACCCCCCCCGGTTTTCCGGAGGGGGGGGGAGGGGTTCGAACCGGTAGTGACCCCCCCCAGTTTTCCGCCAGCAGCGGTAGAACACGCTCTTTCTCATCATCAATAACAGCAGCATCAGCCGCAACATCATCATCGTAATCGCCATCATCACCGTCATCCTCATCCCCACCAGCATCATCGCCATCATTGTCATCACCTTGGTCAGCATCAGCATCAGCAGAATCGTCATCATCACCATCGCCACCACCACATCACCATCCTCCTCCTCATCAGCATTATCACCATCGCCACCAACAACAACGACAACGACAACAACAGCAACAACATCAACAACCACATCATCATCATCATCATCATCATCATCATCATCATCATCATCGTCGTCGTCGTCATCATCATCATCATCATCATCATCATCACCATCACCATCATCATCATCATCAGCAGCAGCAGCATCGTCGTCGTCATCATAATCAACATCATTATCAGCAGCATCATCGACATCATCACCATCATCATCATCATCAACATCATCATCATAAACAACAGCATCATCCCCCATCCTCCCCTCTCCGCCAAATCATCCTGTTCTCCCTCCCCTTCCTCCTACTCCTCCGCCTCCTCCTCTTCTTCCTCATCGTCCGCCTCCCCCTTCTCCCCCTCCCCCATCCACCTCCTCTCTCTCCTCCTCCTCTTCCTCACCTTCCTCCTTCCCGGACGCTCCAACCACTCCTCCAGAACTCCCAGGTTCGCCGTCGCCACCAGCAGCAACAGCATCCACATCCTCATCTTCATCATGCCCGTCACCGCGGGAAGCCTCAAGGATCAGATTAATTCAGATCGCATCGACGCGTGGACCACAAACGATGTTCAAAGTGGGGTTCTCGCTTGGTTGGCGCCGCACACCATCCTTTTACACAATCAAAGCAAAGATAGAGGGCGGATCGTTTTCAAAAAGGGGCTCTCGCCATGCCGTCGTGCATACTCGAATTCCAAGCTGCCCCTAAGCTGCGCAAGTGGATGGCGTGCCTTTTTCCCAAACAGTGGAACATTGGACAAACAACCCTTAGATAAAGAATACAAGGTCTGTCTGCAGCCTCCTGGGCACATTCCTTGACGAACGCCTCCACCGTATGTGGGTCTCTACTTGGCCTCGCGCACGTTCGAGTACAAGGTCCACCATCTACACTGACGTGACCCTTCCTCGACCTCAACGACCTAGCGTTCCAGATTGTGCAACAGCTAACACGGATGAGGGCGGGTCCACTTTCGAAACGGGGCTCTCGCGTGAGACTTCCGCAAAGCATGCGTCCACGACTTTGACATCCTGCAACGCTGAGACGGATGGAGGGCATTTTCTTCTCGAGCTGAGGCTATCCCTGGGTCTCCTTGAGGAGCTATCGCGTGGGACTTCCGCGGGGCATACGTCCACGACTCTGACATCCTGCTACACCCAGACGGATGGAGGGCATGTGCTTCTCAAGTTGGGGCGACCCCCCTGGGCGTCCTTCAAGTGTGGGGAGGATCCTTTCCAACAAACGCCCTGATTTGACTGGCGGACAGACCGGCCGCTCGCCATTCAAGGAGGGCCGCCCACAGTGGAAAGGAAGACTTGTATGGACTTAATCATTGGAAGGGGACTTGGGACGGGAGGGTGTATTGCAGCATCGGTTGATGCATCTTGGGCTTACTCTGGTCCTCCTCCCCCTCCTGCTCCTCCTGCTCCGCCTGCTCCTCCTCCTCCTGCTCCGCCTCCTCCTCCTCGCCATCATCCTCATCCTCATCCTCATCCTCATCCTCATCCTCCACCCTGCTCCTCCATTCCTTGCCCTTCTGAATAACTCCTCCCTGTCGCACCCCAAGGCCGGTCGAAAGGGCGGGCCGGGCGTTTCGCCTGAGACTTCCTCACCATCTATGACCCTGAAGCGTGGTTTTCAAAATATGGCTCTCGCCTTAGCGCCGCGCACATTCCCGTTAAAGTGTGCAAGAGCTTCGCGGATTGAGGGCGGGTCGTTTTCAAAATGTGGCGTTCGCCTCACCGCCGCGCACATTCGTCCTAAGAATGTGCAAGAGCTTCACGGATTGAGGGCGGTTCCTGTTCTCAACATGTGGCTCTCGCCGTAGCGCCGCGCACACTTGTTTCAAAGTTTGCAAGAGTTCCACGGATTGAGGGCGGGTGGTTGTCAAAATGTGGCCCTTGCCTTCGCGCCACGCACATTCGTGTTGTGACTCTCACCTTAGCGCCGCGCACAGTCGTCTCAAAAGCTTACGCGAGTTACACTGGTTCTCATGGTTCACGTAGGTACCAGAAATGGTGTGCTGGACCGACTCATGCTTGTCAGAGCGCGACAAGTACGTTGATTCGTGGCGTTGAACTCCCAGGTAGGGAGTTCTGGCACGAGTCAGGATCCTCAAGAACTCACAATCAGGCTAGCTCGTGGAATTGAAGTCCTGAAAATGGTGCTTGGGCACGCATAAACTTGTTTACACCGTTGCCGCCCAACGGGGCAATTCTCTCTGTGGACATGAATCATTGTCGGGGCCTATGAAGAGAGAGCTTGGAGGGAGGGTGTATTCCCATATCGCTGATGAGTCTTGGGTTTACACTGGTCCTCATCACCTCCTCCTCCGCCTCCGCCTCCTCCTCCTCCTCCTTACTAACGATCCCTGGACTCCCCCTAAGGTGCGTGTTGGCCCGATTTCCGATGGGAGCTCCGTCCTTGGCAGCGAGGAGTCCCCTTGAAGGGCAACAAAAAGACAAAAACATCCCGAAAGCTCGCCCCCACACCTCGGGGCACCAAAGGAGGCCCACCCTTCCCCCCAGACATCCGACGACTTGATCGTTTCAATCCGCAGCTGCAGCACCGACCACTCGGGGCCGGTCTCCCCACCGGCTCCCCCCGAGATGGCCACTGGGCCCCGAAGCAGCTCCCGGCGGCCGAGGTTGAGGAGACACTCCGGGATGGATCGAAACTTGAGGAACCCACGAATCTGGTACTACTGCCGGCCCTGGGACAGAAAAACATCTTTCAAGAACATGAGGCCCTCCTCTGGCCAAGCTGAAGAACACTCGAAGGTACCCTCCCCCAGCATGCACAAGAACACTCAACAACCACGAAGAATATCAGGGTACCCTCCCCGAACCGACCTGGATCCTATACCTCGAGCCGACAGCAAGGTAATTAAGTCAAATGACCCGCTGTCAGACTTCTCTGGTGACGCCTCCGTTTGTGAGGATATCTCAGGCGAGAGCCAAGCTCTTGAAGGTAAGTCGAATTCGGGAGCTCACTGCACGTCTACTTCACGGGCCCTGAAACGGCCCCTGGAGGCCGAAGCCGAGAAAAAACTCCGGGATTGAGCAAAACATTACACTGTCGGAGATCTTAGAGGCTCCCAGGGGGGGTCGGAATTAAACGGGGTCGGAGGATCATGCCGCATCGCCGATGCATCGCCGAAACATCGACGAAGCATCGGCGTCGGCAGCGTCGGCGTGGAGAAATCGGGCTCCACATCGAGCCGCATCGCAAATGCATCGGCGATGCGGCGCGATCCTCCGACCCCATCTGCGCGGACCCCATCCGGGAGGCCTAGAGCAGCAGCCCCTGGAGGCCGAAGTCGAGGCACAACTCCGCGATTGAAGAACAGACAAACACTGGTCGGAGCTCTTCGGCTGCGCGTTGGAGCGACCATGGACAAGAGCCACCTCTGGTGCGCGACTTTCGGGAGCCGCGGGGAGGCCACACCCGAGCGCGCAGGACGCCACTGTTGCATCCCGTTCGGCGATCGGGGGACCCCGTGTTCGCCAGGACGTGCGTGGCAGGGGCAGAGGTGAGGCCAGAGAACGACCGCCCCGCCTGGCGGAAGGAAGAAAGGTATGCGAGCGTCCAGCTGAACTCGTTCCCTGACCCACCTTGGGACAACCCCCCTCTGCATATCGGGCCCCAATCGGCGATCAATGGGCGATTGGGGTCGATGCGACCCCCCCCCGTGCCTATCCCCCCCTATCGTTGCGCCCGAAGATAGCCGGGATCTGGACCAAATTAGGGCGCCCTCCGGAGGAGCCGCGCTCGCCGCAGCGTCGTCGGACCCCTCGATGTAGACCGCCTCGCTCCGGAGGCCGCGGGACGCCGCCAGCCGCGGCCGCTCCACTCCCTCTTCCGCGGCCCCGCCCTCGTGGGAGCAGGGGGAGGAGGAGGAGGAGGAGGAGGAGGAGGAGGAGGAGGAGGAGGAGGAGGAGGAGGAGAAGGAGGAGCAGGAGGAGGAGGAGGAAGAAGCGGGAGGAGCCGGAAGAGGAGGAGCCAGAGGAGGAGGAGCAGGAGCCGGAGGAGGAGCGCGAGGAGCCAGAGCAGGAGCAGCAGGAACCGGAGGAGGAGCGGGAGGAGCGGGAGTCTCTGGAGTCTCTGCATAATCGCGTAGCGATGGATACAATTAGGCGTCCGCCACCCTCTTCGGGGTATTCTTGTCCCTCTAGGCCTTCTCAGCTCGACTAAGAACTTTGGACAAAAGACCTAGGGCAATTCTCCTCAGGTATTCCCGACCTGTAGCAGTGGCATCAGTGCAAGGGTCCCCGAGTTTCCCGAGGCGCTGATTCGCGATGGCGCCGCAGTGGGAGCAAAACCAAAGACCAAGCCCAGCGTGGAACCTTACACGGTGACTTGAATGCGTGAGCCCCCAGCAATTTGAACCTGTTTCCCAGGTGGAGCCATCATATAAGTGCCATCAACATTGAGGAGCTCAAAGCATTCTGATTGGAGCCACTGGGTTCTCGAGGCCTTGCTAGCCGAGGACCTGCACCTACGACACCTATTCGCTTGAGGATCAACACAATGTTGAGAACTAAATAGGAAAACGACACTTAGGGCTGGAGGCCTGATGGGTGTCCCTCTACTTGGCCGCTTTGGGCGTAGGCCTTCGGAAGATTGTGTCTGCACTCGCTGAAAATCTAGAGCATCAAGGGCGCTGCGTAGCAATCTCATCCTGACTTGGAAGGCCTTCAGCTCAGTAAGTGCATGTTGCTGCCTTTCGGAGCTGCTGAGGCGGGCCTGGCTGGCAGCAATGCCCGCGAGCTCATCCGCGACGGAGTTGCCATAGGCCAGCGATGGAAGGATGCGCCCTTCCAAAATGTCCTCGGGCCCCATGTGCGAAGGAATCCAAACGATGGTGATACTTTTGCGGTCGGAGCTGGCGCGCTGGAGTTGGAGCCATAGATCGGCGTCAGGTCCCCGCGGCACCTGTAGATGACCATTCTGGTAGTTGAGGTAGCATCCTTCGCTGTCAGTGAGGAAAACAAGATCTCAGTTGGTGCCCTCGGCCGCTGTGACGATGGCGAGGAGCTCTCCACGAATGACGGTCTGCCTGATACCTGGCAAGGGTCCCCAGTATGCAGCTCTCATGTCCAAGTCGTTCTGAACGGGCGTGTCATAGATGGCAACTCAAACACCGATCCTGCGCAAAGGCGTGTTGGAGGTCTCCTGGCCTCCACTGGCGTCGCCGAACGCATAAAGGGTGTGTCCAGGGATATCGTCCAAGCAGCCCTTGCGGAAACTGTCAATGCCGTGGCATGTCCACTGCTCCTGTGGTGCTGGTGGTGTGGTGGCCGTCCAGCTGGCTGGATGATCCCACGTGTCCAGAAGCATGCGTACATATCCCTCTCAGAGGCTGCTTCAGGGACGGTGTAACTATTGTTGGTGATGATCGCATTGTCCTTGTTGGCAGGACATTCCCAAGCACGATGGTAGTCGTCTTCGAAAGCTGTCTGGCACCTGGGGCAGCAACTGGTGACGTCTGGTAGTTTTGTTTCAATGGCGATCCGTTTCCGTGTCCACATAGCGCCTGCCGCGATAGTGAGCATGAGGTTGGCGAAACGTGTTCGCTGTGGGGTAGTCGTTCCAGGTACTTGATGAGCCGCGTGTAGGAGTAGCTGTCGGCACCATGCTGTAGTCCTTCACCGCCGTGGTGGAGACTGGCTTGCTCCCAAAGCTGGTGCTGGATGCTGGCATCGATGTCGTGAAGCAGCTGGTGCGGTATGTCCGCCTCAGCGCAACCAGAAAGCTCTGTGGCGTTGAACTCCCACGCCGCTCCATCTGCTGAGATGTCGGTCGGTAGCGTCCATCGGTCAGGTCGGTCTGGTTGCCATCCGTACTGCATGAGGTAGTGGATGATGGTGGACTGCGGTCCTCTGGTGTGCCTGACGCGGTGGTTGGCAGGTAGCGTGCGGAAGTGGGCGACGACATGCTTCCATGTGATGGCGATGGACGGCTGTGGTGCAGGGCTCTGCGTCCACGTGGTGAGCCAGGCGACGAATGCTTCGCGTGGCAGCTTCCGTGCGGGGTCGTTGCGGTCCGCACGGAGGCCGAGGACGGTGGTGAGGCACCTGCCTCGCAGTCGTGGTGCGATGGCGTCTGCTAGTCGTCGGCGGTAAGTGGTCATGCGTGTGCCGTGGGCGCCACAGAGCTGGTGGCCGTAGGTGGCCGCAGCGAGTCCGCCGTGGAGTCCAAGCTTGCCCGATACACGGTACCGTCTAGTGGCCCGTGCGATGCGGACGATCTTGGCGTGCATACCCTGGTGCTTCTTGGTCCGTGCTGTGGCAGTGCTGCGAGCGCGTCGGGCTCAGCACGCCAAGTCGATGCCGAGGCAGCTGGCCTGGTGCTTTGGTTGGATGTGGTAGCCATGGCGCTTCATGGCAGGCGGGAGGAGCGGGAGGAGGAGGAGGAGGAGGAGGAAGACAAAGAGAAGGGGGGAGATGTCTTCAAGCCTGTCAATGGGTGTCGGGCGCGTCTGGCCCTCTTCTGGGCGCGCGGGAGCCCCGGTGTGGGCCTCTGCGCCGCCGCCGCCGCCGCCGCCCCGCGGGGCCCCCTGGCTCGGTTGCACTGGGCGCGCGGGTCTGGCCGCCGTCGCTGGCGCCCACAGGGCACCGCCCCTCGCAGACCCCGCCGACAGGGTCCCGCCGATACGGTCATGGCATCGATACACCAACACCGTGTCTGGCCAGGGCCCTCCTGGGCCAACGCATGGTGCGAACGCCTCCTGGCCGAGGCAAGGAGGGTCTATACACCGTCAAGGGGTCCAGGATGGCCTTCGCCAGCCGCCGTGGGGTACAGATGCCCTATGTGGAGGTCAAGAACTTCTGGATCGTGTGCCGCCGCGGCGGCCCCGGCGACGCGCTGTGCCTTGCAAGCGGATCGCCCGTGGCTCCGCGCTGCAGGACGGGAGGCGGGGAACAGCTCGGGGACCGCTGGCGCTTGGCAATGGGGGCGCGGACACCGCGTCGCGCCGAAGCGCGGTGGGCCGGAAGCGGCGGAGCGACACGCGAAGCCAAAGCTCCTGATCGTAGGCTCTCGCCCGTGCGGCCCTGGGCTCGGCTGCCTCGTGCGCGGGGTGTCTGCGTGGCCACCTCTCGCCGTCGCCTGTACAATCCCACCCTTTGAAGCTCCCGCCGATCGGGTCCCGCCCATACCACTCGGCGGGGGCGGGGGGCGGGCCTTCTCAGAGGGCTCTGAAGGCCTCTGGCCTTCTGGGTAAGCTTTCTCTGGGCCTGCTTCTCAACAGGCCCAGGGGCTTCTGAGAACCCCCGCTGCCCTGAGGAGCAACGATAGGGGGGGACTGGCATAGGAGGGGATGCATCGACCTGGAATCGGCGGTACATCGCCGATAGATCGGCGACAGGCCCCCGATAATAATTTCGCACCCTCCTGTGCAAGTTGGGGCTACCGGCCCCGATCGGCGATCAATGGGCGATTGGGGGTCGATGCATCCCCCCCTATCCGGGGGCGCACAAACATGGATTAGCGACCCATGGATTTGGCGCGCGGTCGCCAAATCCATGGATCGGGGGAGGTGCCCTACCCAAAATGCGGCCGGTGGCGCCTCGTTCGGCGGCGGCAATCAGCGATTTCCTATGGAAACGGGACCCGTTGCTAATCCACGCCCCCTTAATCCATGTTTGCGATCGCCTGACCTATGCCTATCCCCTCCTATGGTTGCCCCTGATGCCCCATCCTCACTTCCCCCTTCGGCGCGCCGCCGACCTTCCGGCGAGGTGTCGGCGGGCACCGTCGCGAAGTCCCGCGTGGGCTCCCCACGCAGGCAAGAAAAAAACGGTAGCCACCCGGCTACATGTGGATGCCAGCGAGCGGGCGACCGAAGGGCGCTCGCGCAGCAGGATCCGTTCACATCGAATCGGGAACTCGGATCGAATCGTCCCTGGGGGTCCTCCGCCCCCTCCCCTCCTCTCTCCCACGCCGGTCCTCCTCCGGTCCTCCTCCCCAGGGGGGTGGTCCCAGGGGGGAGGCCTTTTCCTCCTCCTTCTCCTCCTCCTCCTTCTCCTCCTCCTCCTTATCTCCGCCTCCTCCTCCTCCCGTTCCTCCTCCTCCTTCTCCTCCTCCCCCTCCTGGTCGTCGTCGATGTCTTTCAGGGTCGGCGGCACAGGCCGTCAGGCCTTTCCAATCAGATCGAACCGGACCGTGCGTCGGATCGGGCTGGATCGGCACAGAGTCGAATTCGAAATCGAATCGGATCGGCTGCGCCAGGATGCACAACAGCAGCGCCATGCAAGCATCGGGCCGCATCGGATCGCCAAAATATCGGAATCGGATCGGATCGAGCCGTCAGGAATCGATATCGAATCGGATCGATAGGATCAAATGGACTCTGCGCAGTCGAATCCCCCCCTCTGTCTCCACGTCGCTCACGCGTTCGGCGCAGCTCTTTCCCTGCCCGTCTTGCTCTGCTCGGCAACCCCCCAATATGGGCTAGGGGAAAAAGCACGGCATCATGGGGGAAGAGAGAGAGAGACATAGAAAGAAAGAGAGAGAGAGAGAGAAAGAAAGAAAGAAAGAAAGAGTAGTATTCATGTTGAGTGACTGTGGAGATAATTAGAGTAACAAAACACTGCAAAAATGGCACAAACATAACGTTGCGGAGCTCCAGCGGATAAACATAATCTTGCGGAGCTCCGCGCGGATTTCCTGGACCACCGCTGGGCCCCCCTCCCTGGCACGCGGAGCGCGCCAGGGGCAGCGCCGGCGGTGCTCGGGGGGAAAATTTGTCCGAGGACATCCTACGCGAGGGCGCCCGCTTGAAATTCGCCGCCGGATTTCCCGGATTTCCCAGAAACGGAACAAGAGGCCCTCTGAGGGCCTCCTTTGGGAGGCTTAGGGGGCCGCTTTTCTGAGGATGTCCCACGCGAGGGTTGGCGTGGAATTCGTCGCCGGATTTCTCGGACTCCCCGGGAACGGAACAGGGGGCCCTCTGAGGGTCTCCTTCGGGAGGCTCGGGGGGCCGCTTTTCTGAGGATGTCCCACGCGAAAGCGCTGGTTTGAAATTTGTTTCCCGGATCTCCTGGATTTCTTGGATTTTCCAGACTTCCCAGATTTCCCGGAAACGGAGCAGGGGAGACGGTTGGCGGGCCCATTCCCTCGCGCGCCGTGGGTCAGGATGACGTGATCGAGTTCTCAAGACAAACTCCCTCGAATAGGCCATTCCAAAGCATTCCCAGACGGCGCCACGCGAATCGTGATGTGACCAGCCCCCCCTTCCCCCCACCTCCTGGTTAGGCCCGTTGGTGGGGCGGAGATGCCATGGCCGAGTGGGGAAGGTGATAGGTCAGAAGATGCTGACGGGGGGGGATTCGGAGACAGGAAGCGGGGGCCAGGACTGGCGAGCCGGTGACGAGCCCAGGGGGGAAGTGAGAGGGAGCAGGCCTTCTCAGAAGGTGGCGGGGCTTCTCAGAAGCCCTCTGGACTTCTCAGAAGCCGCCTCGGGGGGGGTGTTGGTTGAGGAATGTGCCCAGAAGGCTTCAGACCCTGGAGGGTTCCTTATCTGAGGAAGGCGGCGGTGATATTCCTGGTCAGTCCGCGATTGGAGTTCACTGTCGTCCCGACCCTGGATTCCTTATCCAATGGTTCCCTATTTAATGCCCTCACCAGAGAAGGCCGAGAGAAAACTCCTCAGAAGGCCGGAGGCCTTCCGAGCCTTCTGCGAAGGCCCGCCACCCCCCCCCGATGACGGTGGGTTTGTTTTCCACCACCACCACCACCATGAGTAGGAGGGGGAGGGGGTCATCCTCCTCCTCCTCCTCCTCCTCCTCCTCCTCCTCCTCCTCCTCCTCCTCCTCCTCCCCTCCTCCTCCTCCTCCTCCCTCCTCCTCCCTCCTCCTCCTCCTCCTCCTCCTCATCCTCCTCTTCATCCTCCTCATCCTCCACCTCCTTCCCCCCTCCAACTTCTGGTGGTGGTGGTGGAAAACAGGCCCATTGAGACAGGGCAGCGCGGCGGGATCGCCGAGTGGGCCACGCTGCTCGTCGTCCTCGCGGGAGATGCCGACGGCGCCCGCCTGCCGGCCCGCGGGAGGAGGGAGGGGAGAGGGAAGGAGGGAGGAGGGAGGAGGGAGGAGGAGGAGCGATGGGGGAGGAAGGGGGGAGAAAGGAGGGAGGAGGAGGAGAGAGGAGGGAGGAGGGTAGGATTAGGGGAGGAGGAGAAGGAGAGGGGAGGAGGGCGGAGGGAGGAGGGAGGAGGGAGATGAGGATGGAGAAGGGAGGATTGTTAAGGAGGAGGAGGAGGAGAGAGGAAGCGAGAGAGGAGGAGGAGGAGGAGGAGGAGGAGGAGGAGAGCGAGGAGGAGGAGGAGGAGGAGGGAGGAGGAGGAGGAGGAGGAGGAGGAGGCGAGGAGGAGGAGAAGGAGGAGGCGAGGCGGAGGTAGAGAGGATGAGGAGAGAGAGGAGGCGGAGAGAGGAGAGGAGGAGGGGAGGCGGAGGAGGACGGAGGAGAGCGGAGGAGGGAGGAGGAGAGGAGGAGGAGGAGGAGCGAGGAGGAGGAGAGAGAAGGAGGCAGCGGAGGAGGAGGAGGAGGAGGAGGAGGAGGAGGAGGAGGAGGGGAGAAGGAGGAGGAGGAGGAGGAGGAGGAGGAGGAGGAGGAGAGAAGAGGAGGAGGAGGGAGGAGGAGGAGGAGGAGGCGGAGGAGGAGGAGGAGGGAGGAGGAGGAGGAGAAGGAGGAGGAGGAGGAGGAGGAGGGAGGAGGAGAGGAGGAGGGGAGGAGGGGGAAGAGGAGGACGGGAGGAGGGAGAGGAGGAGAGGAGGGAGGAGAAAGAAGCGAGGGCGGAGGAGGGGGGAGAGAGGAGGAGGAGGGAGGAGAGAGGAGGGAGGTAGGAGGAAGGAGGAGGAGGAAGGAGGAGGAGGGAGGAGGGAGGAGGGAGGAGGGAAGGAGGGAGGAGGGAGGAGGAGAAGGAGGAAGGCGGAGGAGGAGGAGAGAGGAGGAGGAGGAGGAGGAGAGGAGGAGGAGGAGGAGGAGGAGGAGGGGAGGAGGAGGAGGAGCGAGGAGGAGTGAGGAGGAGGAGGAAGGAGGGAAGAGGGAGGAGGAGGGCCGGCCCTCTGGATGTGCGGCCTTGCGGCACGCGGTGCGCACCACGGTGCACGCCGGCGGCCCCGGCGCGCTTAGCGCGCTCAGAGAACCTCCTGCTCCGCGTGCCGCGGCGGCGGCCCCGGCGACGCGCTGCGCCCCGCGAGCGGACAGCGCGCCGCTCCGCTCCGCGGTTCTGGGCCGAAAAGTGTCGGGTGGGTCGGGGGGGGGGGGCAAGAACACATCCACAGGGGTGGGGGTGCCGAGGCCAGCTGGTGACAAGGTAAAACCAGGCGGAGGCAGGTGGCGACTGGGTGGTGGCCAAGTGAGGCTTGCGGGCCAAACAACGTCGGGTGGCCC
Source organism: Prorocentrum cordatum (assembly GCA_963575745.1). Taxonomy (NCBI): domain Eukaryota; class Dinophyceae; order Prorocentrales; family Prorocentraceae; genus Prorocentrum; species Prorocentrum cordatum. The sequence goes on from CAUYUJ010007773.1 coordinate 26,224, forward strand.
AAAAAAGAGCGTCTGGGGCGGCGGGGGGGCCGAGGCCAGGTCATGACCATGTTGTGATCTGCCGGGGCATAGCGGCGGGGCGAGGTTGGATCATGAAAGGCGCAACGACTTCTGCCATCCTTCGCCTCGCGCTGGAGCGGCCGCGACTTGCTCCAGCTTTCCCTGGAGATCTCGGGATCTGCCTGGATTTACCCGGATGTATTTCGATGTGCCTGGATTTACCGGGTTCTACCTCGATCTACCTGCATGTGCTTAGATCTATCTGGCTCGATCCTCACAAGTCGATTGCCGAAAAGTCGACAAGCCCTGAGGGACGGGAGGCAGGGGAAAAGCTCGGGGCGCTGACGCTTGGTGGCGGGGACGCGGATGGCGCGTCGCGCCGAAGCGTGGTGGGCCAGAATCGGCGGAGCGAACGAACGAACGACGCGCGAGTCGTCCCCGCAGGGGGACGGGCCGGCTAGCGGACTGTGCGGGGCGGCCCTGGCCGCTCACCCTTCCGAGCTCCTTCACGGTGCTATCCGGAGATATTGGTAAAACCATCCTCCTGTCGATCCCACCGTGCCTTGTCGAATGCTGTCGTAAGCCATGCAACATCGTTAGTCACATTTTGTTGCCGCCGTGGTTTTTGGTACCTCAAGCGTGGTGTTGCTCCGCTGCGCCGCCGGATAGGTGCTCCAGGCTATAGACATATTTCCGTATGTCGTCGTCCCATCTTTTGCGATACTTTTTTAGTCAGCGGCCGCGGGCGAGCGCGCCGGCGGCGAGTCAGGCCAAAGCGGGCTACGCAGAGACTAAGGAAGCAGAGGCAGCGCGAACAGGCTACAACCAACGCGGCAAGCCGAGGCCTCACGCGGCGGCCCAGCGGCGGGCGGGTGCCCGTCCCCCCGGAGAGACGAGCTGGGGGCCAACGGCACGCGGTCATCCTGCGGATGCTGGAGGGCCAAGGGGGGACTGTCTGGCCGCAGCGAGCCCGGGCCACGGAGGGGCTCCCCGGCCCAGATCTGAGGAACGACCCAGAAGCCAGAGCCCCTCCTGAGCCCATGAGGCGTCGATAGCTAGATAGCTAGACAGACAGAAATATAGATAGATAGATAGATAGAAATATATGTTGATGTATAGATAGATAGCGAGAGATATACTTACAGAGAGAGAGAGAGAGAGAGATCTATATATATATATATACAGAGAGAAAGAGAGAGACAGACAGACAGACAGACAGACAGACAGACAGACAGACAGACAGACAGACAGACAGACAGATAGGTATACCCAAGACTGCATTTGCGTTTCGCGCTATGCACCTTGGTCCTTTGAGCTTCACGCGCAGCCGGCGTGCGTGCGCGTGTGCATTCGTGCATGGATATGGGCATGCATGTGTACACGCGAACGTGAATGAAGGTTGCACATATACATACACATACACACATACATACATACATACATACATACATACATACATGCATGCATGCATGCATGCATGCATGCATACCTACCTGCCTGCCTACCTACCTACCTACCCACCTACCTACCTACCTACCTACCTACCTACCTGCCTACCGATCTACATACATACATACATACCTACATACCTACATACATACATGCATACATATATACATATACATATACATATACCTACACATATACATATACATAAACATATACATGTACATATACATATACATATACATATACATACATATACATATACATATATGTATACATTTATATATATATATATACACATATACATATACATATACATATACATATACATATACATATGCATATACATATACATATACACATACATACACATACACATATACATATACATATACATATACGCACGTACGTACATACCTACATACATACATGCATGCATGCAAACATGCATACATGCATGCATGCATACATGCATACATGCATACATGCATGCATGCATACATGCATACATGCATACATGCATACATGCAGACATGCATACATGCATACATGCATACATGCATACATGCATACATGCATACATGCATACATGCATACATGCATACATACATACATACATACATACATACATACATACATACATACATACATACATACGTATATACATGCAGATGGAAATTGCTTTATCAGGTGTATGTATGTGAGTGTGCATGCTGCTGTGTAAATGTATATAGAGGCGTATGTAACTTCGAACTGTAGGTGCACATACATGTGTATCAAGTCTACTTGTATATGTCTACATACAGGCATGCATGTATGCATGTCTGCCTCAAGGTGTGTGTGTGTGTGTGCCTGTGTGTGTGTGTGTGCGAGACCCCCTCTCATTGCAACTATAATCGAGATCAATATCACCCGCGCCAGAAGCAATTTTTTGGAGGAGCACGAATCAGAGTTGCGCAAAGGATTGCGACCAATCTAAACGACCACATAGCTGCAACATTGAAATGGGCAGTGTGGAGAAGGCGAGAAATGAGGTAAACGGATGTAGCAGAAGGAAGTGGAACGGTGGGAGGAAACCAGCAAGGCCTGGGCAAGCGGTCTCGTATTGGAGAAAGGCGGAGAAAGAAACGGAAAGAGAGGGACAATGGAAAACAATGCAGAGTTAAATCCGCCAACCGCGGCATGAGCAATTGATCTGCTTCCGTCTACCCCTCACACGATCTCTATTTCGTCCTGGCCTGTGACATTCTTCCATGGCACGACTCCCTACATGATCACCATTTCGTCTCCATCCTGCTCCAGCCCCCCGTCTCCACCAAGTCACCACCTGGCCTCGGCACCCGCAGCCTTCTGGGTGCTGTTGTTCGGCCCCCTCCCCTCTTCTGGCCACCGCCTCGCCACCACCTGTCCCCGACACCTCCTGTCTTCTGGAAACTGTTCTTCGGGCTTCCCGCCCGACTGCCCCTGTCCAAGAACCCAAACCGACGCCCCAACTGGCCACCACCATCTCGCCACCACCTGGCCTCGTACCCCTATGGATCCTGTTTTTGGACCCCTCCACCCGACCAGTTCCAGCCCGGAACCCACCTCGCCCGCCCACTTGGCCTCCACCTGGCCACCACCTGCCTGGCCTCGGTCCCCCACCTCTCTAGATCCTGTTAATTCAACAATTTCGGCCCAGAGCACTCCTCGCCCCCACCACCTGGCATCCACATACCACCTGGCTTCGGCACCCCCACCCCGCTGGATTCTGTCCTTGGGCCTCCCACCCAACACTGTCCGGCCGGACCTGGCCTCCACCTGGCCACCTCGCCACCACCTGGCCCTAGCACACACACACACACACACACACACACCTCTGGATCCTGTTCTTGGTTGGGCCCTCCCACTCGAACATTTCTGGCCTGGAGACCACCTCGTCCTCCCACTTCCGCCTGGTCGCCACCTGCCCTCGGCCCCCCCACCCCTTTGAATCCTGTTCATGGGCCCCCCCACCTAGCATGCTTCGGCCCAACCACCCCGCCGCCCTCACTTGGCTTCCACCTGGCCTCCACAAGGCCACCACCTCGTTACCACCTGGCCTCGGCACCCCCACCCCTCTAGATCCTATTCTTGTCCAGCACCCCCCACCCAGCACTTTTCGGCCCAGACCCCACCTCGCCCCCCCACCTGGCCTCCACCAAGTCGCCACCTGGCCTCGGCGCCCCCGCCGTTCGGGACCCTATTCCTGGCCCCCCGCTGGCTGATACTTTCGGCCAGAACTCACCTCGCCCCCCCAAACATCGGCACTCCCACCTCTCTAGACCATGTTCTTGGGCCGACCACTCGATAACTTTCGTCCCCGAGCCCACCTCGCCCCCCCTTACCCGACCTCCACCTGGCCACCTGGTCACCACCTCCCACAAAAAATTGTCGGCTCCATCTGGCCACCACCTGGTCACCACTTGACGTCGGCACACCCGCCCTTCTGGACCCTGTTCTGGGACCCTCCCCCAACCCAGCACTTTTCGGCCTGGACCCCACCTCGCCCAACCACCTGGCCTCCACAAGGTTGCCACCTGGCCTCGGCACCCCCACCCTTCGGCACCATATTCCTGGCTCCTCCACCGGCCAATCTTTTCCGGCACTCGCCTGGTCATCACCTGGTCACCACCGGGTCCCCACCTGGTCTCGGCACACACGCCCCTCTGGACCCTGTTCTTGGACCCCCCACACCCCGCACTTTTCGGCCTGAAGCCCACCTCGCCCCCCCCACCTGGTGGCCTCCACATGGTCACCACATGGCCTCGGCACCCCCACCCCTCTGGATCTGTTCCTGGGCCATCCGACAATGTTCGGCCGGGACCCACATCGCCCCCCCACCTCGCCTCCACCTGGCCACCACGTGGTCATCGCCTGGCCTCGGCAACCCTACCCCACGGGATCCTGTTTTTGGACCCCCCACCTTACAATTTTCGGCCCGGGCCCCGCCTCGCACCCCCCCCATTGGCCTCTACCTGCATGGCCACCACCTGATCGACCACTCGGCACCCCACCTGGATCCGACAAGCCTGGCCCACAACCAACCTCGCCCGACCATCTGGCCCCTGCCGGGTCACATGACCTGGCCTCGGCACCCCTGCCGCCCCGGATTCTCTTTTTGGGCCACCCGACATTGCCCAGCCGGGAAGCCACATCGCCCCCCCACCTGGCCTCCACCTCTGGCCACCATCTGGTCCCCACCTGGCCTCGGCACCCTCACCCCCCTGCCCTCCCATCCGACGATCTGCGGCCCGGAATCAACCTCGCCCCCCCTCCCCCCCCATCTGGCCACCACCTGGTCGCCACCTGCCTCCACCTGGCCACTACCTTGTCACCAGCTGGCCTCGGCACCCCCACCCATATGGATTTGGTCTTGCCCCCCCACCCGACAATTTTCGGCCCAGAACCCACCCCGTCCCACCGCATGGCCCACTCCTGGCCACCACCTGGTCATCACTTGGTCTCGGTACCCCGGTACCCCCAAACTCTGGATACTCGTTTTGCGTCCCCCCCCGCCCTCGCGGCAATTTTCGGCCCGGAAACCACTTCGCCCCCACCTGGCCTCCACCTGGCCACTGTCCGGTCACCACGTGGCGTCGGCAACCCCACCACCCCTCTGGATCCTATTCGTGGGACCCCGCCACCCGCCACCACCTGGTCACACCCGTGGCTCTTTACCCAGGCCCCACCTCTCCGGATCCTAGTCTTGCCCCTTCCCCCCGCTCACCCACCACGCAACACCCACCTCGCCATCCAACCTGGCCATCACGTGGCCCCGGTGCGTGGCCTCGGCACCCCCACCCCCATCGACTCCTGGATCTTGTTCTTGGGCCCTTCCATCTGACAATTCTTGGCCCGGAAACCACCGCGGACCGCGCCCCCCCCCCACAAACCCCTACCTGGCCACCGTCTGATTACACCTGGCCTCGGCACCCACACTCCTCTGGATCCTGCTCTTGGGCCCCACCACCTCGCCCCCCCACGTGGCGCCCCAACTGGCCACCACCTGGTCCCCACCTGGCCTCGGCACCCCCACCACGGCTGGATCCAGCTTTGGCCCCCCTCCCCCCTCCCCACCCCTCCCCCTCCCGCCACTCTTCCGCCCGGAACCCGCCTGGCCCCCACCCCACTTGGCCTTCACCTGGTCACCACCCGGTCCCCACCTGGCCTCGGCACCCCGACCCATCTGGAGCCTTGCCGGGACCCACCTCGCCGGAACCCGCCTCGCCCCTCCACCCGGCCTTCACCTGGCCACCACCTCGTCACCGCCAGCCCTCGGCACCCGCGCACCCCTGACTCCTGCTCTTGGGCCCCCCTGCCCGACGATCTTCGACCCGGAAACCACCGCGCCCCCCCCTCTCGGCTTCCACGTGGCCACCACCTGGTCACCACCTGGCCTCGGCCCACCCACCCTGCTTGACCATGCTACTGGATCAACACACCTGCCAAGTGTCGGTTCAGAACCCACGTCGCCCCTTCCACCCGGTCTTCATCTGGCCGCTACCTCGCCTCGACACCACCTGGCCTCGGCGCCCGCACACCTCTGATTCCTCATCTTCGGCCCCCCGTCCGACGAGCTTCGACCAGGAAACCACCTCGCCCCCCATCTTGGCTTCCACCTGGCCACCACCTATTCACCTCCTGACCTCGGCACCCGCACCCTTGGGATTCGTTTTTGGACCTCTCCACCCGACTCTTCTCGGCCCAGAATCCACCTCGGCCACTCAACTGCTGGCCTCAACCTGGCCGCCGCCTAGTCACCAGCTCCTTGGCACCCCCACCCATCTAGGTCCTGTTCCTGACCTCGACCTGGACGCCACCCGGCCTCAGCACCCCCACCCCTCTGGATCCTTTTCTGGAACCCTCATACTCAATAATCCTCAGCCCAGATCCCACCTCGCCCCCCCCCACCCCACCTGGCCTCCACCCAGCCAACCCCCGCCGCTCTGGATCCTGGTCTCGGGCCCCCACGCTTGATCATCTTCGGCCCGGACTCCACCTCGCCTGCACGCCGAGTCTCCACCTGGCCACCATCTGGTCACCACCCCGCCTTGGCACCCACGCCTCTCTGAATCGTGCTCTGGACCCCTCCCTGAGAATTCTTGGCCCGAAGCCACCCCGCCACCCCGCCCGTGCCCCACCTGGCCACCACCTGGTTTCCGCACTCCACCCCTCTCGATCCTGTGCTCGGGCCCCCCCGCCGGACAGTTTTGGCACGGGAACCAGCCTCGGCCCCCCGTCCGCCTGGCCCCCACCTGGCCACCACCCGTTCACCACCTGGCCTCGGCACCCCCAATGCAATGGATCCTGCTCTTGGACCTCCAAACCGTCTTTTCCGGCCAGGCGCCTACCTCGCCCCCCCACCTGGCCTCTGCCCGGCCACCAATTCACCACCACCTGGCCCCGGCACTCCCACCCCTCGGAATATTGTTCTTCTTCTCCTTCTTCTTCTTCTTATTATTACTATCCTTCTTCTTCTTATTCTTCTTATTCTTATTATTATTATTATTATATTACTGATTTTATTATTATTAGTAGTATTATTAGTAGTATTATTATTACTATTATTATTATTATTATTATTATTATCATTAGTATTATTATTCGTATTATTAGTATGATTATTATTAGTATGATTATTATTAGTAGTAGTATTATTAGTAGTATTAATATTATTATTATTACTATTATTATTAGTATTATTAGTATTATTATCATCATTACTATTAGTGTTATTAGTATTAGTATTATCATTATCATAATCGTTATCATTATCAATAGCATTATCAGTATCATTATCATTATCATTATCATTATCATTATCATTACCATTACAATTATCAGTAGCATTAACATTGTTATTATTATGATTAGTATTATTCTTATTATTAGTAGTACTAGTATTAGCAGTATTATTAGTACTATTAGTGTCTTTAGTATTAGTAGTCTTATTATTATTATGATTAGTAGTAGTATTATTATCAGTAATATTATTGTTCTTATCATTTTTAGTATTATTATTGTTATTCTTTTTCGTAGTAGTATTCTTATGGTTATTCTTATGATTAGTATTCTTGTTATTCGTATTATTAATATCATTATTATTAGTATGCTTCTTCTCATTATTAATATTATTATTCTTATTATTCTTCTTTGCCCCCCCTCTACACCCCTCCCCGCCCCCCCACCCACCCACCCACCACCCATCTGGCACGTAATTGCGAACCAGAACCCAAAACGCCGATGCACCTGGCCTCTACTTGGCCACCATGTGGTCACCTGCCTCCACGTGGCAACCACCTGGTCATCGCCTGGTCTCAGCACCCCAACCCTCTGATCCCTGTCATCGCCCCCCGCCCACCCGCCCGACAATTTTCGGATCTGCATCCACCTCGTCCCCCCCTCCCCTCCCCCGACTGGCCACCACCTTGTCGCCGCCTGGCCTCGGCACCGCCACCCATCTGGACCCTGTTCGTGGACGCCCCCACCCGACAACTTTCGGACATGCATCCACCTCGCCCCCCTCCCATCCTTCAACTGGCCACCATCTTGTCGCCGCCTGGCCTCGGCACCCGCACCCATCTGGACCCTGCTCGTGGACCCCCCACCCGAACGTTTTGCCAAGAACCCACCTTGGTCCTCCACCTAGCCAGCACCCGGTCACCGCATGGCCTCGGCACCCCCCCTCCTCTGGATCCTGTGTTCCCGCCCCCCGCCCGAACACTGTTGGGTCGGAACCCACTGTGGCCACCCCACCTGGCCCCCACCTAGCCACCACCTGGTCACCACGTGGCCGCAGTGGCCCCACCCCTCTGAATTCTGCTTGCGGGGCCACCCACCCGACAATCTTCGACCATCTGGATCCTGTTCTTGCCCCCCACCCCCCCCCGCCCACCCGACACTTCTCGGCCCCAACCCAGCTCGCCCCCCCACCCGGCGACTTCTGGCCTCGGCGGCCTCGGCACCCCCGCCCCTCTGGATCATGTTCTCGGGCCCCCAGCCCGACAATTTTCAGCCGGAGCCCCCACCCTGGCCACCACCTGGCCACCATCTAGTCACCACCTGGCCTCGGCACCCCCGCCTCCCAGGATGCTATTCTTGCGCCCCCCCCCCCGACCAACAATCCGCCGACCCCAGGGGCTCGACCAGGCACTACGTTCCCAAGCGCGCCCCATTCTTTCGTGTTCCGTCGATCCCGTCTCCACCTTGCTCTGTCTCCGCCGACACCAGGGGGCGTCTGGCACCCCCAGTTCTGACCCTCGGCGCGGAACCGCCACCTCGCCTCCACCTCTGGTCTTCGAGGGGCCAACCCAACAGCTTCCCGCCCGGACCCGACCCTGACCCCCCGACCGACTAGTCACCACCTCGCCTCGGCACCCCTCCCCTCTGGTCCTCTGTTCTTGGGACCCCCCAACCAACATTTCCTAGTCTCGAACCGACCCTGGCCCCCCACCTGGTCACCCCCTCGCCTCGGCACCCACCCTCCGGACTTCTGTACTTGGGACCGCACACCCGACAACTCCTGGCCCAGACCCGACCCTCACCCCCCCCTGGTCACCACCCCGCCTCGGCACGCCCCCCTCTGGATTTCTATGTTCGGGACCACCCACCCTGGCATGGACCGGATTCTGCCCCTCCACCTGGTCACCACATCGCCTGGGCACCCCCACCCTCTGGATCTCTGTGCTTGGGACTCCCCGCCCGACAATTCTTGACCCAGAACCGACCCCGATCCCCCACCCAGTCACCACCTCGTTTCGGCACCCCCACCCTCTCGACTTCTCTTTGTGAAGCCCCCCGCCCAGCAACTTCTGGCCCAGAACCGACCCCCAACCCCCCACCAGGTCCCCACCTCGCCAGACACCCCCACCCTCTTGGACCTGCTGTCCTTGGAACCCCCCGCCAGACAATTCCTGGCCCAGAACCGACCCCGACCCCCCACCAAGTCTTCACCCCGCCCGACACCCTACCGTCTGGAACCTCTGACCTTGGTACCCCCCACCCGGCAATCCTCGGCCAAAAAAAACAACCCCGAACCCCCCACCAGGTCCGCACCTCGCCCGACACCCCCACCCTCCTGGACCTCTGTCCTTGAGAACCCCCTAGCCGGCAATTCTTGGCCCGGAACCGACCCCGATCCTCACCCGAGTCTTCACCACGTCTCCACCTCGCCCGACATCCCCGCCCTCTGGGACCTCGAAAATTTGTAGCCTGGAACCGAACCCGACCCTCCACCAGGTCTTCACCAGGGCTCCACCTCGCCACACACCTCCACCCTTCGAGACCTGTGCCCTTGGGACCCCCCAGGGTGCACTGAGTGCCTGGAGTTGGCTGCGAAGTTCCGGCCGCCCTCTGTCAGGCCATCGAAGTGCTCATTGTGCGGATTATTCCTCTTGGGGAGGGGGGCGGGAAAGGGAGGAAGATGAGGCCAGGCGTGCGCTGGGCTGCGAAACACAAGCTTGAAAGCGAAAGCACATGGGGCATGAAGACACGATCTGGCCCCCCGCCGAAGGATTGAACCCGCAAAGCTTGCGCGCGTCCACCATGCAGGTGCTCAGCTGCTCTGGCAGGCGCCCGGGCTGCGCAGCCCGCCCTCCGTGCGGATCGGGGGCCACGGAAGCCCGCTGGTCTCGATCAACATGCGTTCCCAGAGCGTTTGTGCGCCTCCTGGTGGACATCCCTTGCACTGTGAAGTGCAGAGAAGCCCGTGGAGCAAATGTGCTGACGGCGTTAAGTGCTCACGGAGCCACGTGGCCATTCCAGAAATGAGCAATTACGCAAGTGATACTAAGCACATGCACTAGACGGGCGGCGGGCGTGTCCTCCTCTGCCGCCCTGGCGGGAACGACGTGAAGCGCGCACAAGGAGGCGGCCACTCGAGGACGTGCCACAGTCGCCCGCGGCAGCCTGCGTTCAGGATCTGCCCGCGGCCATTTCGGTCCAAACTTTCCCGTGCTTGGTCGCAGCGATGTGGCCGTCGAGATGCGGGGGCACAGCGCGGCCGAACTAACACGGGACGCGTGCTGACGCATGGCGCACCTGCGCAGCAGGAGCAAAAAACGAGGGCGGCCGCGGAGGGAGGCACCAGGGGGGAGACACGCTCAGAACATGAAGCACTCCACGCTGCGCGCGGCCGACTGGGTCGCGCTCGGGGCCCAGCCCGACGGGCGGGCGCGCGCGCGCCGCAGGAGGTCCAGGGCTGATCCTTCGGAGAGGAATAGGAAGTCCAATTCGGTCGCCGTCGAAGACGCGAGTCACGCTCGCAACTGCCAGGCGGGTGCCGCCCGCTAGGAAGTAAAAGCCGAGGTGGGCCCCACAAGAGGGCCAACAAAAAACACAAGAGGGCACCAGATCCCTGATGCAAGAACCTTCACTAGTTTGCGGCTGCACGAGGGCCAAGGAGGAGCATGGGGAGGAGAAGGATGAGGAAGAGGATTGCACGCCACTACGGAGGACGGAGAGAGAGAGAGAGAGAGACAGCCCAAAAACCCTCGAAGAGGACCTTTTTGTCACCACGGTGAGGAAGGTTCTGGGTTCTGGGCTGGCGACTAGGTAGAATCTGGCTAAGACGAACGGTACAATTCACTGGCACGCGTGTGACGACAGCAAGCCGAGAATCGACGACGCAGCGAGCGATGGAGAACGCCCAAAGAGCCGAGAGGCCAGGGGCGGTGAAACGAACAAGAGGGCAGAAACTCGCTCGACAACAAACGCAATAACTCACGCTACGCGTGTCTGGCAGCACCCTGCAGTTCGTCTCCGACACGTGCGCGCCACACAACGCAAGCAGAACGAACGAATCCGATCCCCTGCCGTCCTGCGCAATCCCATCTTGGCGCGATGTGGAATGTCCCCAGGTCCCTTCTTTCTTCGGCCCCCTCGCCCTAAGTTCTCGATCCGGGGGATCGAGATCCCCAGGAGGAGGAGAAGAAGAGAAGGGAGGAGAAGGGAGGAGAAGGGAGGAGGAGAAGGGAGGAGGAGGAGGAGGAGGAGGAGGAGGAGGAGGAGGAGGAGCAGGAGGAGTTGGAGGCCTGGACCCCACGTGGCCAGATCTCCCGGGGCTTCCCGCGTGCCCCCCCAGGCTCCCCCGAATGTTGTGGCCACGAGAAGCCCACAGTGGGCCACGAGACCCCTCAGGAGATCGCCCAGTGCCCCCGAATCGGTACACGATCGGCCCAAAACGCCCAAAGATGGCCCCGGACGGCCCCAAAAAACTGTCGAGGCGCCCCACGAGAGCCCCGAAAGCCTTCCCATCCCCGAGAGGCCAACAGTTCTGATATGTTTGGGGGGCCCTCCATTTTTCAAGCTTCTGACGCTCGGAGACGACCCAAGAGGCTTCAACACTGCCCCAAAGCGGCCCCAGAGGCGCCCAAGACGGCCCAAGAGGGCCCAAAAGTCAGCCCCAAGAGGGGGAACATAAACCGAAAATCCAGATCTTCCGCCCCAAAAGCCCTCAGAAGGTCCCAAAGGGGCCCCGAAAGGCACCCAGGAGGCCCCAAGAGGCCCCCAAGAGACCCCCAAAACGCCCCAAGAGGCCCCAATGCGTCCCCCAAAGAGGCTTCAAAACAGCCCCCAGAAGCCCCCGGGAAACCTCCCACGACATCCCAACGAACATCCTGGAGGCGTTGTGGCCCACAACCCAGGTACGGTGACGGGATTGGCCGACGGCCGCTGAATAGATGTAGCTTTCTTCACCTGGCCGGCCTAAATGGCAGAACCAGTCCGGTTCGTGGCCGATCTCAACGACATGTCGCCGCGCCGTTTGTCCTCGACGCGCCCACGTGGACGACGCCGACACCACGGCAAACCCACGGCAAGCCTTGCGTCTGAGGCGGAGCTTGCCCTGACGGCCGGGGCGCCCTCCCCAAGACGCAAGGCCGCGCGTCGGAACAAACACCGCGGCGACATGTGTTCGATCACGCCGCGCTGGCCAACCTACCCACGAGCACTTTGATTTTCCTGCCAACCCTGAACACCGTGCGCTTCTGCATCGCCGCGTTTTCCGCGGCGTCCAGCGGCGGCGGGCCCAGGGGGGGAATGAGAGGGGAAGACTTTCTCCGAAGGCGGCCGAACTTCTCAGAAGCCCCCCAGGTTCTGGAGCTGCGCGCAAACCCTGCAACTGGAAAGAAAGCTCTGCTTCAGCCCAAAAGGGGGAGGGAGGACGAGGGAGGGAGGGGGAGAGGGAAGGAAAGAGAGAGGGAAGGAGGGAGGGAGGGCGCAGGAGGAGGATGAGGATGAGGATGAAGAGGAAGAGGAGGAGGAGGAGGAGGAGGAGGAGGCGGAGGAGGAGGAGGAGGAGGAGGAGGGGGAGGAGGACGACGAGGATAAGGATAAGGATAAAGATGATGCCCTTGGGGGTCTGTGCCTCAGCTTGGAACAATTGAGGGTTGACGCCTGGGTATCGATATGGAAGCTGGCCCTCGACCCTGGCAATCGAGGCCTGACCGGCGCGCGCGGCCCCCTACCCTTGCGGCGGGGGGCCGCTGCGCCGTTAGCAAGGAGACCCTGCCTTGGCGCGCGGGCACTTGAACGCAGGCGGCCTGCAATGCCTCCCCGCGGAGGCGGGCCCCAGTCCGCTGAATGAACTCTCCCCCCCACCACTACCCCACTCTCACTCCACCCCCGCCAGCTCCCTCACTGCTGTCGGCGCGATGCAAGAAAAAATGGCCTGCTGCTGCCGGGCGGGAGCCCGCCTGCCGCTTGATGGCCCCGTTCCATCGTTAATTAGACTCATTGGCAGGAAAATGCTGGACGGAAGGGCATCTGACGCGAGCAGGTCGGGCTCCGCTGAAAAAAATACAGCTGGCTTCACTGCTCGCGACATGCAGCCCAGCCCCCGCCCCGTCTTCTCTACAACAGATGGGTCGCGGAGGCGGAGGTCCCCACTCGGGCTCGGCGCACTCGGCTCCGCTGGGAGGCCTGGCGAGGGGGGGGGGGCTGGATCTGCAGCTACGACGGCATCGCGCTCACGTGCGGCGTCCACCCCTGGATCGACATGCTGGGGTTTGTGCACTTCGAGCGCTGCTGCGCGCTGGTCACGCGCGGCTGCTGCAGGCCGTCGAGGCTGCAGGTCATCGTAGCCCCAGCCGTGGTCACCCTCCTCCTCCTCCTCCTCCCTCCTCCCTCCTCCTCCTCCTCCTCCTCCTCCTCCTCCTCCTCCTCCTCCTCCTCCTCCTCCTCCTCCTCCTCCTCCTCCTCCTCCTTCTCCTTCTCCTCCCTCCCCACCTCCTCTGTGTCCCCCTCCGCGCCCCCCCTCCGCCCCCCCGCCCAGCGCCGTCCTGAGCAGCGCCTCCTCGTCCAGGCCCCGCAACTTCCGCGCCTGGGCCTCGGGGGACCTCCGGCGAGCCAGCGCCGAGCGCGCGGGCGAGCCGGCGCGTCGCGCGCAGGCGAGGACTCCAGGCACACGACGAGGAGGAGGAGGAGGAGGAGGAGGAGGAGGAGGAGGAGGAGGAGGAGGAGGAGGAGGAGGAGGAGGGAGGAGGAGGAGGAGGAGGAGGAGGAGGGGCAGGAGAAGAAGAACTGTTGTGAGAAGAGAAATGAGGAGGATGAGAGACGAAGGAGAAGGAGGATGTGGAGGAGACAACTGAAGAAACAAGGTCTTGCAATCGCCGAGTCCCCGGTTTCCCGTTCCCGGTTCCGGTCCGCTCGGCTCCCGGCTCCCGGTTCCCAGCTCCGGGCTCCTGCATGGTTTCTGGTTCACGGTGCCGGGTTCATGGTTCGTGGTTCCGGGTGTTTTCCATTCCCGGCTCCTGCGGTTCCCAAATCCCGATTCCTGGCTCCCGGTTCCCGAATCCTGGTTTCTGGTTCCCGGTTCCTGCCTCCTGGCTCCTGGCTCCCAAACCCCTGGTTCCCGCAGTTCTCCATTCTGGGCTCTCGGTTCTCAGTCTCTCTCTCTCTCTCTCTCTCTCTTCTTTCTGTCCCTCTCTCCATCTTATTGTTTTGTTGGTGTCTCTTTCTCTCGCTTTCTCTCTCTCTCTCTCTCTCTGCAGTAACGCTGCGCGACATGCACCTTGGTCCTTGAAGTTTGGTATGCAGGCGGAATGGCAGAAAAGTCAAGCCGACACCTTAGCGATAACTCCTTGTTGCCTTTTCCGGCGTCGCCTTTATTATAATGTTACTCGTCATCCTTCCCCCATGCTTCTTTTTCCTCATTCTCGCCATACCCTGTGCATTCTCCCCATCCTCCTCAGCTCTTTTTGCGGAGGCTCCCTCTTGGAGAGCCTCTGGGGGCCTCACAAAAGTTGTTCAAGCTTTATTGCGGCCTTCTGGGGGCCTCTTGGGCGTCTTCTGGGGGCCTCTGGGGGCTTCCTCGGGCCATCCTGCCTTCAACCGCGGTCTCCCTGAACGACCGGGTCACGATTTGGAATGCTTCGGAGGGTGTCTTCGGGCCATCTTGGGCCGTCATGGGCCTCTCTTAAGGCACCTTGGAGCCCTGTTGTGCCGTCTTGGGGCACTCTTGGACTGCCTGAAGACCCTTTCGGATGGTTGTGGGGCGATTTTCGAACCTCCCAGGCAGCTTTGGACGCCCAGAAGTCCGCCGTCTAGGAACGTCGGGAAGCCGAAAAGAGAGCCCCAAAATTCACCAAAAACTATAAAAAAAATCAATGATTTGCGCCTCTTGGGGCCTTCTTGGGAGTGTTCTTGGAGGCCTCTTGAAACGTTTTGGAGCGATCTCTGGGGGAATGACGGCTTCTTGGGGGTCGTCGTGGAACGTTTGGGACTTTCTAGGGTCGTTTCGGACCGCGCCGGAGCGCCTGAAGCCCCCTGGGGCAGTCTTCGGAGTCTCGTGAGGTTCTCCCAGGTCGTCTGGAAGGTCGCCTAGAGACCCGGGGTGCGCCAAATCGTAAGGGGGGGGCGCTTTCTCTGGGGTCCGAGGGGGGTGGGGGGCGTTTTTTTTCGGCGTCCTCCGCCCTATAACGGAAAATGAATAGGAATAGGTGTATATGTATATAATTGCGTATTAACTCACACACGAATGTATAGTTTTTTGAATGTATATAGGTATGCAAAAATTGGCATGCATCCAGACATAATCATATACAAACACATATACATATACATGTACATCTGCATATACATACATGTACGTATGCATATGAATGGACATAGACATCGATATATACATACCGATATACGTTGTGTATGAATTTGCATACACCGATGTACACATGTGTATATACACGTATACATGGACATATACATATACATACACATACACATATACGGATGCAAATACATATACATGCACCTGTACTTAGACATATACAACAACATATACATATACACACTTATACAAATACACAGACGTATACATATACGCATACATTTACACGTATACCTCTACATGCACATATGCATACACAAATACATACACATATGCAGTTACGTATACAGAAACATATACACATGCATAAGCAAGAACATGCACATAATAATAACCCCATGGCCATATACAAATGCACATACATCTACGTGTACATAGACACCTGAAATAGACACGCCTTCCTATACGTACACATATACACATGCATACACATATACATATGCTTAAGCGTAAACATATACATAGGCATAGACATTTACATATACCTACAAATTTGAACATACCTATACACATACATGCATATACATATACATATGCATGCACATATACATGATACCATACGAAAACATAAATATGTATATGTGCATGTGCATATACATGTGCATATGCATATGCATATGCACATGCATATTAAGTTTACATACACATATACCCATATATGTTCATATTCATAGACATATATATGTACATATAAAATAAACATAGAGATACAGATGCAATAACTATGAATAATATCGTATAGGGCGCGCTCCCTCTCTCAGCTTCACTCTCACTATCTGTCTCTCTCTCTCTTTCTTTCAATCCCTCCTCCCTCTCTCTCTTCTTCTCTCTCTCTCTCTCTCTCTCTCTATCTCTCTCTCTCTCTCTCTTTCACTCTCTCTCTCTCTCTTCGCGTTTGTCTCTTGTTCTCTCTCTCTCTCTCTCTCTCTCTCAATATCTATATGTATATATATATATATACATATATATAGAAGAAAGGATCCTTACAGATGTCCCCCGATACCTCCCTATCTGTGCACCATTATGTGATTTACCTGCTGTGCCCATATATAAATATATACAAATATGTATAGACGCATGCGTTTGAATGTACGAGAACATGTGCACACATGCTTACAAGCGTCCATACAGTGAAATTGAATATATATATATATATATGAACGTATCGGCATATCTTTTCTGTATACACACAGACAGTTACACACTCATGTATAAGCACTTACGCCTGGTTGGTGTCCCCCTTTGTCTTAAAATATACACACACGAATAGTTACAATGATTTCTGTACTCATGAAGCCAGATGTACATGCACGGGTACTTACGTACATTTAGTTATACTGTATACAACACTCTCTGCGTAGATACGCGATCCCCTGCCTGTCTAACACGGTAAACATTGACAGGTGCATGTCTCACCCTGTCAGTATCTCTACCTTTCGCACTTTCTCTCTCCGTGCCTCTACCTCCCACCTTCTCTACAGCGCTATACATACATATGATTATACGCATTACATGTGTAAGTGCAATTCGTTGCACACATACTTATATCTATACTGTACGTTTGGGTCTCGCTGAACACAGATTCAGGTTTCTCTCTCTGTATATATATGTATATATATATATGTCCAGCTCTTCACTTTGGTTATTTCTCTCTCTCTTTCTCTCCCTCCCTCTCTCTCTATATGTAAATAGATCACTATCCCTCGTTCTCCCCTTCTCCCAGTTCCCACATGTCCGAACACCTGTGCCAGGTCCTGGGTTCCTGTCTCCTGGTTCCCAACTCCCCGTTCCTGGCTACCGGCTCCCAATTCCCAACTCCTGGTGCCAGGTTAGCGGCTCCCGGCTCCGGGCTCCCGGTTCCCAGTTCCTGGTTTCCGGTTCCCGTCACTATTCCTCCATAGTGGGAGGAGGAGGAGGAGGAGGAAGAGAACCAGGAGAAGGAGGACAGACAGAGCACATACGAGCCATAGTTCGGTGTCTGATACCCTGGGGAAAAACTTCGCCAACTCAAGTGGTCGAATTTATATGGATTGAATGGCTCTGCGTTATACAATTTTTGTACGCCTACCAGCGGCCTCCCTGGGGAACACGTATGCCTTAAAGAGGGACGGTCCGTGGGGAAAACCTGAACCGCCCTCCAGACGCACCAGTCCCCAACTGAGCAAATAGGTAGCGAGTCATGAGGCCGCCATCCTGTATGGATTTTCTGATTACTCATGGGTGTCAGCTTCGGGGGTGGGTGGAGGGAGCGACGAGCGGGAAGGGGGGGGGGAGAACGAGAAGGAGGAGCAGCAGCAGGGCGCAAACCCCAGTGGCCCGCCTCGCCAGGTCTTCGGCCGCCGCCGCCTGCCGCCTGTCCTCCTCCTGCTGCCTGCCCGCCCAGATCTCGACCGCGTTGGCCGGGCGGAACGGGGCGGCCTCCGTGCTTGGGTATGGGGAGGCGTTCTCCTCCGACATTTTCTACATCTCTCCTCTCCCCCTCGCACTTCCTCCTCGCCCTCCTTCATTCCCTCCCCGTCGCTCTTCCTCCTCGCCCTCCCCCTCCCCCTCCTCTTCCTCCTCCTCCTCCTCCTCCTCCTCCACCTCCTCCTCCTCCTCCTCCCCATCCCCCTCCCCCTCTTCCTCCTGTTCCTCCTGTTCCTCCTCCTCCTCCTCCTCCCCCTCCTCCAC
>CAUYUJ010007774.1:0-21276 GCA_963575745.1 Prorocentrum cordatum
CTCAACCGATTTTCTGGTGACCCACCCCTTCGTGGGTCACCTGGTGTGCTTGCAGCGTATCGAAATCGCATTGAGTGGCAGTGCGTCGCCTCATGTTGAGGCCCAGAATGCAAGTGAAACAATTGTTTTTTCTCCACCAGCTTTCTGGTGACCCGCCCCTTCGTGGGTCACCCGGTGTGCTTGCGCCGTATGACAACGTATTGAGTGGCAGTGCATCGCCTCATGTTGAGGCCCTGAATGCAAGTGAAACAATTGTTTTTCTCAACCAGTTTTCTGGTGACCCACCCATTCGTGGGTCACCTGGTGTGCTTGCGCCGTATGGCAAACATATTGAGTGGCAGTGCGTCGCCTCATGACGAGGCCCAGGATGCAGGTGAAACAATTTGTCTTTCTCAACCAGTTTTCTGATGACCCACCCCTTCGTGGGTCACCTGGTTTGCTTTTGCCGCATGGAAAACGTATTGAATGGCAGTGCATCGCCTCATGACGAGGTCCAGGATGCAGGTGACACAACTTGTTTTTCTCAGCCAGTTTTCTGGTGACCCACCCCTTCGTGGGTCACCTGGTATGCATGGGCCGCATGGAAAACGTATTGAGTGGCAATGCATCGCCTCATGTTGAGGCCCAGATTGCAACTGAAACAATTGGTTTTTCTCAGCCAGTTTTCTGGTGACCCACCCCTTCGTGGGTCACCTGGTGTGCTCGCACCGTATGGAAAACGTATTGAGTGGCAATGCCTCGCCTCATTTTGAGGTTTAGAATGCAAGTGAAACAGTTTGTTTTTCTCAACCAGTTTTCTGGTGACCCACCCCTTCGTGGGTCACCTGGTGTACTTGCAGCGTATCGAAATCGCATTGAGTGGCAGTGCGTCGCCTCATGTTGAGGCCCAGAATGCAAGTGAAACAGTTGGTTTTTCTCAACCAGCTTTCTGGTGACCCACCCCTTCGTGGGTCACCTGGTGTGCTTGCGCCGCATGGGAAACGTATGGAGTGGCAGTGCCTCGCTTCATGTTGAGGCCCCAGATGCAACTGAAACAATTGGTTTCTCTCAACCAGTTTTCTGGTGACCCACCCCTTCGTGGGTCACCTGGTGTGCTTGCGCCGTATGGCAAACATATTGAGTGGCAGTGCGTCGCCTCATGACGAGGCCCAGGATGCAGGTGAAACAATTTGTCTTTCTCAATCCGTTTTCTGGTTACCCACCCCTTCGTGGGTCACCTGTTGTGCTTGCGCCGCATGGAAAACACATTGGGTGGCAATGCATCGCCTCATGTTGAAGCCCAGAATGCAAGTGTTGTTTTTCTCAGCCAGTTTTCTGGTGACCCACCCCTTCGTGAGTCACCTGGTGTGCTTGCGCCGTATGGAAAACGTATTGAGTGGCAATGCATCGCCTCATGTTGGGGCCCAGAATGCAACCGAAACAATTCGTTTTTCTCAGCCAGTTTTCTGGTGACCCACCCCTTCGTGGGTCACCTCGTGTGCTTGCGCCGTATCGAAAACGCATTGAGTGGCAGTGCGTCGCCTCGAGGCCCAGGATGCAAGTGAAACAATTGTTTTTTCTCAACCAGTTTTCTGGTGACCCACCCCTTCGTGGGTCACCTGGTGTGCTTGCAGCGCAGGGAAAACGTATTGAGTGGCAGTGCGTCGCCTCATGTTGAGGCCCAGGATGCAGGTGAAACAATTTGTCTTTCTCAATCAGTTTTCTGGTTACCCACCCCTTCGTGGGTCACCTGTTGTGCTTGCGCCGCATGGAAAACACATTGGGTGGCAATGCGTCGCCTCATGTTGAAGCCCAGAATGCAAGTGTTGTTTTTCTCAGCCAGTTTTCTGGTGAACCACGCCTTCGTGGGTCACCTGGTGTGCTTGCGCCGTATGGAAAACGTATTGAGCGGCAGTGGATCGCCTCATGACGAGGCCCAGGATGCAGGTGAAACAATTGGCATTTCTCAGCCAGTTCTCTGGCGACCCACCCCTTCGTGGGTCACCCGGTATGCTTGCGCCGTATGGCAAACGTATTGAGTGGCAATGCCTCGCCTCATGTTGAGGCCCAGAATGCAAGTGAAACAGTTGGTTTTTCTCAACCAGTTTTCTGGTGACCCACCTTTTCGTGGGTCACCTGGTGTTCTTGCGCCGTATGGAAAACGTATTGAGTGGCAATGCATCGCCTCATGTGGAGGCCCAGAATGCAAGTGAAACAATGGGTTTTTCTCAACCAGTTTTCTGGTGACCCACCCCTTCGTGGGTCACCTGGTGTGCTTGCGCCGTATCGAAAACTTATGGAGTGGCAGTGCGTCGCTTCATGTTGAGGCCCAGGATGCAAGTGAAACAGTTGGTTTTTCTCAACCAGCTTTCTGGTGACCCACCCCTTCGTGGGTCACCTGGTGTGCTTGCGCCGCATGGAAAACGTGTGGAGTGGCAATGCGTCGCCTCATGTTGAGTCCCAGAATGCAAGTGAAACAGTTGGTTTATCTCAACCAGTTTTCTGGTGACCCACCCCTTCGTGGGTCACCTGGTGTGCTTGCGCCGTATGGCAAACTTGTTGAGTGGCAGTGCAACGCCTCATGACGAGGCCCAGGATGCAGGTGAAACAATTTGTTTTTCTCAGTTTTTCTCAACCAGTTTTCTGGTGACCCACCCCTTCGTGGGTCACCTGGTGTGCTTGCGCCGCATGGAAAACGTGTGGAGTGGCAATGCGTCGCCTCATGTTGAGGCCCAGAATGCAAGCGAAAACATTGGTTTTTCTCAACCAGTTTTCTGGTGACCCACGCCTTCGTGGGTCACCTGGTGTGCTTGCGCCGCATGGAAAACGTATGGAGTGGCAATGCGTCGCCTCATGTTGAGGCCCAGAATGCAAGTGAACCAGTTGGTTTTTTTTAGCCAGTTTTCTGGTGACCCACCCCTTCGTGGGTCACCTGGTGTGCTTGCGCCGTATGGAAAACGTATTGTGTGGCAGTGCGTCGCCTCATGTTGAGGCCCAGAATGCAAGTGAAACAGTGGGTTTTTCTCAGCCAGTTTTCTGGTGACCCACCCCTTCGTGGGTCACCTGGTGTGCTTGCGCCGAATGGCAAACATATTGAGTGGCAGTGCGTCGCTTCATGACGAGGCCCAAAATGCAAGTGAAACAGTGGGTTTTTCTCAACCAGTTGTCTGGTGACCCACCCCGTCGTGGGTCACCTGGTGTGCTGGCGCCAAATGGAAAACGCATTGAGTGGCAATGCGTCGCCTCATGTTGAGGCCCAGAATGCAAGCGAAACGATAGGTTTTTCTTAACCAGTTTTCTGGTGACCCACCCCTTCAGAGGGGCACCCGGTGTGCTTGTGCCGCATGGAAAACGTATTAAGTGGCAATGCATCGCCTCATGTTGAGGCCAAGCATGCAAGTGAAACACTTGTTTTTTCTCAACCAGCTTTCTGGTGACCCACCCACTCGTGGGTCACATGGTGTGCTTGCGCCGTATCGAAAACGCATTGAGTGGCAGTGCGTCGCCTCATGTTGAGGCCCAGAATGCAAGTGAAACAATGGGTTTTTCTCAACCAGTTTTCTGGTGACCCACCCCTTCGTGGGTCACCTGGTGTGTTTGCGCCGCATGGAGCACGTATCGAGTTGCAATGCATCGCCTCATGACGAGGCCCAGGATGCCGGTGAAACGATTGTTTTCTCTCAACCAGTTTTCTGGTGACCCACGCCTTCGTGGGTCACCTGGTTTGCTTGCGCCGCATCGAAAACGCATTGAGTGGCAGTGCGTCGCTTCATGTTGAGGCCCAGAATGCAAGTGAAACAATTGGTTTTTCTCAACCAGTTTTCTGGTGATCCACCCCTTCTTGGGTCACCCGGTGTGCTTGCGCCGAATGACAAAGTGGCAATGCATCGCCTCATGTTGAGGGCCAGAGCGCAAGTGAAACAGTGGGTTTTTCTCAACCAGTTTTCTGGTGACCCACCCCTTCGTGGGTCACCCGCTGTGCTTGCGCTGAATGGCAAACATATTGAGTGGCAGTGCGTCGCCTCATGTTGAGGCCCAGAATGCAAGTGAAACAGTGGGTTTTTCTCAACCAGTTTTCTGGTGACCCACCCCTTCGTGGGTCACCTGGTGTGCTTGCGCGAATGGCAAACATATTTGGCTGGCAGTCGTCGCTCATAACAGGCCCAGGATGCCGTAAACAATGGTTTTTCTCAACCATTTTTTTTTTTTTTTTTTTGTTCCCCCCCCCCCACCCCCCCCCCCCCCCCCCCCCCACCCCCCTGGTCCCACGCCCTTCGTGGGTCACCTTGTTTGCTTGCGCCGTTGAATAACGTCCAAGGTGCATTCATCTGATTCCTCGGAGGCGCCGGGCCATGTCCTACGGATTCCTGAGGTTCCCTTGGGTTCCCAAGGGCCCCAGGGATTTTTGGGGATTCGCCAGGATTCCTAAGGAACCCCGAGGGTCCCAAAGATCCAGTAGGACCCCGCAGATCCCCGAGGATTCCTGGGGATTTCCGAAGGGATTCTTTGGGAACGCCGAGAGATTCCAGGATTCCCCAGGGATTCTGAAGATTCCGTAGAACCTTGAAGATTCCGTTTTGAATCCCGTAAATTCTGCATTGATTCTATCTTTTGCATTCCCGATAGGAGTCCTAAGGATTCCGCTAGGGTTTTCGGGATTCCGCGGGGGTTCTTAACGACACCTTAAGCATTCCAAAGGATTCGGGATCCTCTGGAATTCCCAAGGGATCCCTCATGATTCCCCCCTCAGGATCCCCTTAGAATTCTTGAGGAGCCCTTAAGGATTCTAAGAATTCTCTAGGGATTCCCATGGATTCCTTCGGGACCCCGTCTGATGGATTCCTTCGAATTCCTAAGGATTCCCTTGGGATTCTTGTGGATGCCCCAGGGATTCCTACGGATTCCAATTATGGGATATCCCTAAGGATTCCCAGGGATCCCCCCAGGATTTCCAGAGTCTGCCCCTCGCAGGCCGTCCTTCACAGGCTTCCATAGATTCTTCTTTCTAACATGGAGTACCACCTCCCCCCCCCGGAACTTAACGCTTCCCCTGGGATAGTAATAGTTTTCACACATATATTATATATTGTATGTATGTATTGTTATGTGTGTATGTATGTATGCTTGTGTATATATATATATATATATATATATATATATATATGCAGTATATATATATACACTAACTATGAAATCATATCATCCCAGCCAAACCGGTATCCCGCCCCTTGAGGTTCCCTGGTAATTACTCCGACGGAAGAACCCCACATAAGAATCCTCTGGGCGAATCTGGAAAAAGCCATCACCGTCGTCCTCGTGGTTGGTGAGGCGTCCTGGCTGTCTCTTCTGCGTATATTTCCTCTCGCCTTGGCGCGGGCCCCCCTTCCACTTCTTGCGTTGTCCCCATCCTCGCCCCCCTGTTTGTTCCGCGCCCCGCCACCTCCTCCCCTTCCTGTTGCATGAGCGCGCATGTCGATGTTCCTCGGCGCCGTCGCCGCCACGGCCAGCACAGGCGCGTTCTCTACTGGTCACGTCGCGCAGCCGTTGGGGCAACCCCGCGGGCCAGGCTGTCGGGGCAACCCCGCGAGCCGTTGGCGCGCAAGACCAAGCCGTTGGGGCAACCCCGCGGGCTTCGAGCGAGGCGCAGCCGCGCTCAGGCGGAAGGCAGCACGAAACCCAGCTCTGCCGCGAGCTGCTTCGCCTCCGCCCTGGACAAAACCGCTCTCTTGTCGAACTCCAGGAGCGCCTTCCGCAGGGACGCCGGCGGCCCGCACTTCAGGAACTTTCGCGGCGGCGGCCGCAGGATCAGCATGTTCCGCATGCGCGTGGCGCGGGAGAACATGACGTAGAGGTGCAGCCACCACTGCTCGTCCGACATGCCCGTGCGGCCAGCGTCCTCGTCTCTCGCGCAGTCGATGGTGACGCCCTTTGCGCAGCGTCTGGCCCTGCGACAGCGTGGAGGTCAGGTAGGACGCGTGCGTCAGGGTGAACCCCGAGCGGCGCACGCTGTGCGCCCCCGAGCTCTGCCATGTGAACTCCCTTTCGCTGGGCCTGAACATCAGCAAGCTCCGCGCCCGCGCCTCGGCCTGGCCGTCGTCGTCGGCGCCTTCGGCGCCCTGTCGCAGCACCTCGGCGACCTGAGGAACCCCAAAACTTCCTTGTTGCGTCCAAAATGTGGCCTGGGAGCTGCGTTCTGGCAGCGCGAGAACCCAAAATTGACGACAGTTACAGGTTTTGGATGACCCGCTCGGATTACCAACATGATCTGCGGGCCCCATAGGGAGGGGGCTCCCGCCTGAGACTTCCTCGCAGTTCACTCACAGACGAGGCTCCCGCCTGAGATTTCTTTCAAATTCAGGCTTGAGGAGCTCAAAAGTGACGACAGTTACAGGGTTCCGATGACCCGCTCGGATTACCAACATGATCTGCGGGCCCCATAGGGGGGGGGGCTCCCGCTTGAGACTTCCTCGCAATTCACTCAGAGACGAGGCTCCCGCCTGAGACTTCCTCCAAATTCAGGCTTGACGAGCCCCAAAGTGACGACAGTTACAGGGTTCCGATGACCCGCTCGGATTACCAACATGATTTGCGGGCCCCATAGGGAGGGGGCTCCCGCCTGAGCCTTCCTCAGAATTCACTCACAGACGAGGCTCCCGCCTGAGACTTCCTCCAAATTCAGGCTTGAGGAGCCCAAAAGTGACGACAGTTACACGGTTCCGATGACCCGCTCGGATTACCAACATGATCTGCGGGCCCCATAGGGAGGGGGCTCCCGCCTGAGACTTCCTCGCAGTTCACTCACAGACGAGGCTCCCGCCTGAGACTTCCTCCATATTCAGGCTTGAGGAGCCCAAAATTGACGACAGTTACAGGTTTCCGATGACCCGCTCGGATTACCAACATGATCTGCGGGCCCCATAGGGAGGGGGCTCCCGCCTGAGACTTCCTCACAATTTACTCAACGATGATGAGGATGAGGATGATGAGTGGTGGTGAAGATGAGTGGTGAAGAGGATGATGATTGATTTTGAGTGGTGGTGGCGATGATGATGTTTGAATGAGGATGATGCCGATGCCGATGATGATGATGATGATGTTCGTGAGCGTGTGAGAGAGTGCGAGTGATGATGATGATGAGTATGTGAGTGACTAAGCATGTGAGAGAGCATCATCGATGATGCTGATGAGGTTGATGATGAGAGAGTGTGAGTGAGTGTGAGTGTGTGTGTGTGTGTGTGTTCCTGTTCCTGCGCGGGGTGTCCAGAGAAAAACAAAAATTGCGTTAGTGACCCCTTAGTCCATTGCAACATCGGTGTTAGAGAGGTGGTGAAAACGATACGAATCAACAGAGTACGTCGTTGTTGTCGTCGTCGCCGTCGTTTTTCGCCGCCGCTGCCGCCGTCGCCGTCGTCGTCGTCGTCGTAAATCGGTCGCCGTCGTTCGACCCCTTGCATGTGCTCGCTCCGCTGCGGAATAGAACCTTGCAAGGTGCTACTCCGGCCAACGCAAGTCGAACGTAGAACCTTGCAGTTGCGTCTCTCCCGCAATGCAAACAGTAACCTTGCAGTGCTCGCTACCAGATCCGGCAAACGCAACGAGAACCCTTGCAGTGCTCGCTCCCCGCCTGGCAAACGGAACACCTTGCAGGTTTGTTCGAGCCAGATTGAATCGCAACGGCGTCACAACCGGGCGAGGACGTCCCATGCTCCCGCCTGGCAGCGAGAACCCTTGCAGGTGCTCGCTCCCAGATCGGCAAACGGCAACGAGAACCCTTGCAGGTGCTCGCTCCCGCCTGGCAACGAGAACCCTTGCAGGTGCTCGCTCCCAGATAGATCGGCAAACGGCAACGAGAACCCTTGCAGGTGCTCGCTCCCGCCTGGCAAAGAGAACCCTTGCAGGTGTTCGCTCCCAGATCTGCCATTCTGCCATTCTGCCCATTTTGTCAGTCGTCTTCGCACTGCCATTCTGTGGAGCACAGTGAATGATAGGAGTGATCAGCAGCAACAGTCCTTGAACGAGCAGCACGATGCAGACATCGTGCCTGAAATTCTGTAGCTGTATTGGACAGAGGTTATGCAATTCGGAGGAAGGAGGCTACACAGGAGGAGGAGAGAGAGTCCCGAAAGAGTGCCCAGGTCGTGGGAAAGATCTCTTGGAACCGCGGCAATTCTCCACTGACGGCCGCGGGCAGTCGCTGGCGCACCGGCTGATATTTACCTCTACTGACGGCCACGGGCAGTCGCTGGCGCACCAGAGGTTATGCAATTCGGAGGAAGGAGGCTGCACAACAGGAGGAGAGAGAGTCCCGAAAGAGTGCCCAGGTCGTGGGAAAGATCCCTTGGAACCGCGGCAATTCTCCACTGACGGCCACGAGCAGTCGCCGGCGCACCGGCTGATATTTACCTCTACTGACGGCCACGTGACCCGCCTCGGATTACCAACATGAAGTGCGGGCCCCATAGGGAGAGGCTCCCGCCTGAGACTTCCTCGCAATTCACTCACAGACGGGCGCGCTCCCGCTGCATACTTCTCCCATATTCAGGCCTCAGGAGCCCAAAAGCGACGACAGTTACAGGTTTCCGATGACCCGCCTCGGATTGGTAAGATGATCTGCGGGCCCCATAGAGAGAGGCTCCCGCCTGAGACTTCCTCGCAATTCACTCACAGACAACGCTCCCGCCTGATACTTCCTCCAAATTCACGCACCAGGAGCCCAAAAGTGACGACAGTTCAGTTCCGATGACCCGCCCCCCCTTCGGATTACCACTATTGCGGCCCCATAGGGAGGGGCCTCCCGCCCTTGCTTCCTTCGCAATCAACTCACAAGACGACGCCGCCCGCTTGGATATTTCCTCACATATTCACTCCCCAGGACCCAAAGTAACGACAGTTTTTACAGGGTTCCGATTACCCGCCTCGGATTACCAAACATGAAGTGCCGGGCCCCATAGGAAGGTGGCTTCTTCGCAATGACTTCCTCGCAATTCATACACGACGGGACGCTCCCGCTTGATACTTCCTCCAAATTCACGCCCCAGGAGCCCAAAAGTGACGACAGTTACATGGTTCCGATGACCCGCCTCGGATTACCAACATGAAGTGCTGGCCCCATAGAGAGAGGCTCCCGCCTGAGACTTCCTCGCAATTCACTCACAGACGACGCTCCCGCTTGATACTTCCTCCAAATTCACGCCCCAGGAGCCCAAAAGTGACGACAGTTACAGGGTTCCGATGACCCGCCTCTGATTACCAACATGAAGTGCGGGCCCCATAGAGAGAGGCTCCCGCCTGAGACTTCCTCGCAATTCACTCACAGACGACGCTCCCGCTTGATACTTCCTCCATATTCACCCCCCAGGAGCCCAAAAGTGACGACAGTTACAGGATTCCGATGACCCGCCTCGGATTACCAACATGAAGTGCGGGCCCCATAGGGAGGGGCTCCCGCCTGAGGCTTCCACGCAATTCACTCACAGACGACGCTCCCGCTTGATACTTCCTCCATATTCACGCCCCAGGAGCCCAAAAGTGACGACAGTTACAAGGTTCCGATGACCCGCCTCGGATTACCAACATGAAGTGCGGGCCCCATAGGGAGGGGGCTCCCGCCTGAGACTTCCTCGCAATTCACTCACAGACGACGTTCCCGCTTGATACTTCCTCCAAATTCACGCCCCAGGAGCCCAAAAGTGACGACAGTTACAAGGTTCCGATGACCCGCTTCGGATTACCAACATGAAGTGCGGGACCCATAGGGAGGGGGCTCCCGCCTGAGACTTCCTCGCAATTCACTCACAGACGACGCTCCCGCCTGATATTTCCTCCAAATTCACGCCCCAGGAGCCCAAAAGTGACGACGGAATTCTCATCCGCATGATGAGGCAGAAGAGGAGAGGGGGTGGGGTGAGTGTTCCTGCGCGGGGTGTGCAGAGAAAACAAGAACCCCACTTTGGATGTGGGGAAAAAATACACAATGCGATATTTTTTTGTTCTAGCATCGCACTTTTACACGAATCCCTTGCAAAACGTGGGACGAAGTGCGCACGCGCGCGTCTTCGCGCGCGCATGCCGAAATCCTTCAAAAACCTTCGGGGTTTCGTAACACTGATTTGCTAAACAAGCTTCCGCGCGAGCTCTTGCGAAATCTGAAGAAAACCATGGGTTTTTCAATATTTTACGAAATGCTACCAAACGGGCGTCGCGCTCGCGCATGTCGAAATCAGTCGAACGCTCTTGCGCGTGTGCCGTCGCGAGAGTCCTCTGCAAAAAATTGGAAGAAGTGCAGACGCGCGCGTCGTCGCGCGCGTACGCCGAAATCCTTCAAAACCCATCGGTTTTGGAAAGATTTCGAAATCGCGCGTCCAAAAAACCTACAAAAACCCAAGGTTTCGCAACACGGATTTTCAACAAAAGCGTGCGCGCGCGCTCTTGCGTCGTCGTCGTCGTCGTCGCCGTCCTCCCTCCTCGCGTCGTTGTCGTCGTCGTCGTCGCCTACGTCGTCCTCTGTCTTTCCTCGTGTTCGTCGTCGTCGTCCTCTTTGGCGTCGTGGTCGTTTCCGTCGTCGTTGTCGCCGTGGTCGTCCTTCCTCCTCCTCCCTCGTCGTCGTCTTCGTCCGTCGTCGGCGTCTCGTCGTCGTCCCTCCTATTTCGTCGCCGTCGTCGTCGTCGTCGTCGTCGTCGTCGTCGTCGTCGTCTTCCCTCCTCCCTCGTCGTTGTCGTCGTCGGCGTCGCCGTCCTTCCTCCTTCGTCGTCGTTCGCGTCGTCGCCGTCCTCCCTCCTCTCTCGTCGTTGTCGTCGTTGTCGTCGTTGTCGCCGTCGTCGTCCTTCCTCCTCCCTCGTCGTCGGTTCGTTGGCGTCGTCGTCGTCGTCTTCGTTGTCGTCGGCGTCGGCGTCGTTGTCGTCGTCGAAGTCGTCGGAGACGTCGTCGGTGTCGTCCAAGTCGTCGTCGTCGGTGTCGTCGTAGTCGGTCTGAACAGGTTTTGCAAACCAAGTTGCGGGTGGGTGGGTGGGATGTTTGCACGAGCAGTGGAGAGGACAGCTTCAAGACAGTCAAAGTGGGCTTCCCCCGATAGGCTGTCCCCCATCGGCAAATTCAGGGAAACCCTCCTTTGCCACCCGCCCAGACAAGAATAATTTACGTTGCGCGCCTCCCTTAATTCAAATTCACCCTCCATGCTAAAGCAGCAGGACCGCGCACGCCAAGAATAATAATTTGAAGCTTTTATTCTTCTTCGGAAATTTCAGGGTTACCCTGTAATTGCAAGCCCCAGGCCGGCCCCAGAATAATAATATTGCATTTAGTCTTGTTTCAGAACATATTGAGATTCTCGGGAAATTCGAAGGAAACCCTCGAATTTCCCCCCAAAAAAACCCAGAAGAAGTAGCTGATCGATAGGGCTGAATAGCCTTCAGCGCCCCGTCATATGATGATGGGGTATCTTGGACCGTCTTGGAGCATTCCTGGACAGTCTTGGAGCCCTCGTGAGCTCTTCTCGGACCGACTCGTTTCGCAACCGCCTTGGCCGACAGCGGTGGCGCTCTGCCCCTGCGCCTCCGCTCGGGCCGCGCGCCCGTGCGCGGCGCGCGCGCCTGGCTTTTGGTTTCTGTTGCCCTCCGGCCCTCCCGGGCGGGGCCCGGGGCGCGGCGCGGCCTCGTCGGGCAGCGCCGCGGCGCCCGGTCCGACCCGTCTGGGGGCGCTGCGTCTGGGGACGAGGCGTCCGTCGGCGGCGAGCCCTCGGGGGTGGGGGGAAGCGAGAAGGGGCGGGCCTGCTCTCGGGAGGCTCGGAAGTCTTGTCCGGCCTTCTGAGCAGTCTTCGGAGCCTTCCCCGGAGGTGCAGAGGACTTCTCAGAAGGCCAGAGGGCTTCTGTAACTCCCGCCGCCGCCTGGGAGGGCCTTCGCCTTCCCACTTCCCCCCCGCTCGCCGCCGGGTCTGGGCGCCCAGTCCGACTTGTGCCGGTCATCAGCTTGTCTTGGGACGACTCGTCCCTGGCCTCGTCGGCCCCGCTTCTCTAGGCCTCCCAGATGGGGTCGCAGTAAATGGGGTCGGAGGATCGCGCCACATCGCCGATGCATCGCCGATGCATCGCCGATGCGACGCGATGCAAAGCCCGATTTTCTCCACGCCTGCGTCGCCGATGCGCCGCCGACGTCGCCGATACATCGGCGATGCATCGCCGATGCATCGGCGATGCGTTGGTGATGCGGCGCGGTCCTCCGACCCCATCTACTCGGACGCCATCTAGGTGGCCTCTAGCTTCTGGTGTCGCCCGCGGGTCAGGATTCGGTGGCAACTGAGCCGATGCAGGTCTGGCTGGCCTCGTGGACGAGGATTCGCCAACCATCGGGCGGAGTTTGAGGCTTTCGGTGGTCAGGCGAAGTGCCTCTCGGGGTATTCTGTTCGGGGGCGGTCTGAGTGCATCCTTTTGTTTCACCAACAAGGGGCTCGGTCTCAGGAAATGAGCTGATGGTTGCAACGGTTCACCAGGTCACTCTCGATTGGGAAGCCAATATCGATGTGCAGATAAGGGCCTCGCGGGTCAGATTCCATGTTCGTCGCTTCAAGCAGGTTCGGACGTCGAGTTGGTCGGGGAGCAGGATGGATGTGGTCGTCGGAGGATGATGAGGGGCTCGGGCCCTGACCAGAGCAGACCCCTCGTCTGGTTGTGTTAGGATTCCAGAAAACGTTGATGGAATAATCGTTAGGACAAAAATGCTGAGCCTATCATTCGTGCCTACATCCTGCTCCGTCGAGTGGCTCTGGAACTCCTTGGTGTTTTGGCTTGTATTGTTGTTTGTTGTTTTGTCTGCCAAGGGTCAGAGGTTCGGCAAGCTGACGTGCCCGAGCCCCGTTGATGGTGCCGTCTGGGAGCTCCGTGTCCGCCGTGACATGTCCCCAGCTGGTCGTAAGCTGATCTACTACGTTGGCCAAACTAGGGCGATCTTCACGAATGTCGTAGCTGTACACACGGTCGGAAGGTTATGGTCTCCTAACCCCCCAGTGCCCTCTCGTCCTTGTCAAGGTCTGGACTGCGGAGGACGGAGCTCCTGATCTCTGTATGAGCGCCGAGGGCGTTGCTACTTTCGGCGAGGCTGAGCATGCTGGGCCGTGTGTTGAATTTCTTAGGGCAGGTGCACTCTCTTCTCTGACGCCGACGCCAGAACCAACTCCAGCAGGGAAGCACGCTAGTGCTGTCTGGCCTTTGCTTTCCCCAGCACGTGTACGCATAAGGAGGTTGCGACCTCCACGCTCTGGCCCAAGGAGGCAAGGACCATGTCCTGATGATAGTGCGAAAGCGAATGTGAATACTCTTTTATCTGAGGATCCCTGTTGCCCTGGGGCTCCCGCGGAGCTGGCTGATGCTGGCCTTTTTTCGGGCTCGTCCGGTGCGCTTGGCTTCCCGCGGGGCGGGGGGCATTCTGGGGCGGCGCCCAGTTCCAGCCCAGATTTTGTTAGCCAGGCTCCTGCCAAGGCATCTTTGTGTACGCAGTGAGTGATTTGTCAGGCGGTAGTTTCTTCCCTCTAGCCCGCGGCTCCGTGCGGGAGCTGGCAAGGCGACCACGACATGCAGCGCACGTCTGAGCACGCCGCGGCAAGAGGGTACAGCCTTCCCTCGACTCAACGAGTCAACCTAGCACCGTTACGTACCATACATGCGCGGGACCAAGCGGGGGACCATGCGGGAGACCATACGGGAGACCATGCAGGAGACCAGGCGGGAAACCACGACCAGGGGAGACCCTGCGGAGGACCAAGTGGGAGACCATACGGGAGACCATGCGAGAGACCGTGCGGGAGACCATACGGGAGACCACGTGGGAGACCATGCGACAGTGCGGCGGGCTGTGCGGGAAACCGCACGGGAGACCGTGCGGAAGACTCCGTGCGGGAGTCCATGCGGCGGACCGTGCCAGGAAGGCCAGACGGCAGACCATGCGGGGGACCGCGGGCCACGCGCCACCGGCTCCGGAGCTGGAGAGAGAGAGAGGCACGCGTGCCGTGAGACCACACCACATGCAGGACTCTGGCGGACAGGCCGTTTGGGTAGCTTCTCGGGCGTCCGTGCGGAGATCTCGGGGTTCGGCGCTGCCCCCCCCCCCATCCTTTCCTGGCTCCCGCAGCGCGCCAGGTGCGGCCCGGGAGGCGCCGCGAGGGAGCGGGGGGTCAGCGCCGGCCCAAGAGATCGGCTTGGACCCCCGACGGTTGAGGCTCACGTGATGCTTGCGGTTTCGGACGAGGTGGCACGTCAACCCTCCTGGGCCCAAGAGCCTCTCTTTTCGCATTCCGGACCGATGCCGGCCGGGGGAGGGGCGACGACGTCACGTTTCGCGCCGGCGGCGTCTGGGAATGTCTAGGAATGACCGAGGACGGGCATCAGCAGCATGCAGGTGGCGATCTGCACCACGGCGCCTGCGTTGTGCCCTGCGCGCGCGTCAAGGAGAACTCGCTCACTGTTGGCTTCATAGCTCTGGTTTCGGCTATGCGTTTCGCCTCGCCGTGCTTACCATACTATCTTATGCTGAAAATCTAGAGGCACTAAGCGAAGTTCATCTTCTCCTGCCCCCCTTCCCCCAAGAAGGGGATGTGGAAAGAGAAAATGGAGGAGAGGCAGGAGGGTAACGAGTAGCTTTGCTCTTGAGAAGTTGTCCCGCGACCCAGGAACATTGTGGCCCTCGAGGAGGTTGCCCAGTGACTTCAATACAGAGAAGCGATGCCAGTAGCCATTTGACGAAGAGTAGCATGAGGTGAGGGAGAGGAGGGACGGAAATGGGCAGGGGACCCTGATTGAAGTTGCGCGTACGCACCCCGCCCCCTCATCAGGACTGGGGCGTTGGATGCTCAGTTGATCTCGCGCCGCCCGGATCTCAGCCTCCCAAGCACAAGTCTCGCCGGCGCCATGCGGGCCCCTTTTTCCGTTCTCTCTCCGCCTGTGCTCCCTTGCGGCCCCCTCCCACAGGGCGGAGGCGTCGTGCGTCGCACCCGGGGGGGCCCCGCTCCGCGATCCAGGAGGGGGGCTTCGCCCCACGCCCGGGTCGGCTCTTCGCTGCGCGACTGGGCGCTGCGCGTGCGGGCCGGGGTGCGCAGTTCGGCGGCTTAGGCAGCTTAGGTTTGACCCCGCGCTCTGGTTTGCTGCTCGGTGTAAATCAGTAAGGGCCGCGCCCCGGACTTACCGACCCGCCGCCTGCGCCTTCGCTTGCGGCCGCGACCCCAAAAAACGTGCGGGCCAGGGTCCCCGCGCGGGGGTGACGCAGCTGCGTCGCGCTGGCGGGGGTTTCGCTCCACGATTCGCGCGGGGGTCTCGCTCCGCGGCCGGGGTGGCGCCGGGCGCGCGCCTGCCGGCGGGGGCCTCGTGGGGGTGGCGCGGCTGCGCCCCGCGAGAGGGAAACTCACCAAAGGGGCCCCACGAGGAGGAGCCCCGAGCGGGGGTTCCCCCAGGCAGTTTCGCCAGGGAGGCGCTGGACCCTTCTGCGTCGATTGTGATTGGAGGGTCTCGTTCACAGGCTTCTTCCCGCCGCGGAATTTAGTTCGTTGCTAGTCAGCCGCGTTTCTTGACGGCGCCCGGTATCCCAGCGCGCTTGCGAACCAAAAAACGAGTGTACGTGTGGGGGGTGGGTGGCATGAAAAAGAATCCCAATTGGGGGGGGGGCCATCAGCAGGAATCTACATCGGGGGCCCCAATATATAAGGAATCCACGTATCGGGGACCCATGAACCCACGGTAAAGAGTCCCAACTGGGGGGCCAACGATAAAGAATCCGAGTTGGGGGGCACGCCATGCCGCTGGGGTTTTGTTTTTGTTTTGATTGCGGGGTCGTTCCCAGAGGTTTTCAGGGCCTTTAGAAGGTACTACAGGAGATTGTGTACTCTGTGCTGCGCACAAACCAAGGAGGCGCCATTCGCCTCCTTGCGCGGCCTGGAGGCGGGCGAACTTAATCTCGGCCGCTCGGTCGTCCGTCTGGCGCTGCGCTGAGCGCTGCAACCAACAGTCGCTCGCGTTTGACGTTGTGCCTGGTGTGGCTGTCGGGTCCAAAGAACAGGGCGCGCTAACCAGACCGAGCTGGGTGGCTTCGTCCAGGTTCAATTAGGGATCGTGCCACGATGAAGTGCGCAAACCACAGTTGTATCGCCTCACACCATGGGATTAGTTGATGGATTCCTCTCCGTGGCCCTCGTTAAACGGTCAATATAATTCATCTTCGGTTTCGTTACCAGTCCCATCTTTCATTTCCCTCCTTCACTCGGGCTCCCTTTTCGTTCCCATTTGGCATAATCCCATTTGGTTCCTGCAGCCGTTCGGTTCGGTTCGGTTCGGAGTCGTCGTTGGCTGCCCTGTCCGAATGGTTCGGTCGGGTCGGCTTGGCTTGGATCGGTTCGGATTCGCAGTCGTTTCGTTTCGGATCGGATTCCGAACGGACTGGAGCCGAAGCCTTGGCTCCCACGGCCATTCGGGGCTGCTTCGCACCTGCTGCTGTCGGTGACGCGTCGGTGACGCGCGTGAGCCGCGGCCGCTGCCGCGGTCCCTTCCCTGATGCTCTGCCTGCGCCGCGCGTGCCCT
Source organism: Prorocentrum cordatum (assembly GCA_963575745.1). Lineage (NCBI taxonomy): Eukaryota > Dinophyceae > Prorocentrales > Prorocentraceae > Prorocentrum > Prorocentrum cordatum. Next base: position 16,533 of record CAUYUJ010007774.1, read on the forward strand.
GCGAGCCGGAACCCCTGGCCTTCTGTCGCAGGCCTCCTACCGGCCGCGCCTGCGCACGGACTCCAACTTCGGGTTCCCGACCGCGCCGAACCCGGTTGGGCTGGGGACGCGGCAGGGGTGCCATGGGGGTGGAGGAGGGGTAGGGATGGAAGAGGCTCGCCATCTTTGGGACTTTCGGAGGTTTTCGGAGATGTCCTGGTGTCTTCGGGGCCTAGGGTCGGCGACTACCATTGTTGTGCTCACAGGAGGGTGTGGTTTGCCATTGGTGCCGTTGAGGCTTAGGAATCACCACGTTGCGCCTGCCACCGATTAATGGACCGAAAGCCAACTGGACGTTCCAGAAGCCGGGAGGAGGAGGAGGAGGAGGAGGAGGAGGAGGAGGAGGAGGAGGAGGAGGATATGGAGGTGGAGGTGGAGGGGAGAGGGGGTGGGAGGAGCAGGAGCGGTGTGTGTGTGTGTGTGTGGACACCGAGGAAGACGAGGCGAGGACTGGAGGAGGGAGCCTTGGAGCAAGGGCGAGGGAGGGAGGAGGGAGGAGGGCGAGGACGAGGGAGGGAGGGAATCCTGCGATCTTTCTGAGACGCTCTGTGCGCGTCTGTGACGCTCCTCTGGGTACTTGGCGACGTGCGCCTTGTGGGTCTTGGCTATGGCGCTGGCTGCCTCCTCCTCCTTCTCCTCCTCTTCCTCCTCCTCTTCCTCCTCCTCCTCCTGCTCCTCCTCTTCCTCCTCCTCCTCCTCCTCCTCCTCCTCCCCCCCCTCCTCCTCCTCCTCCTCCTTCTCCTCCTCCTCCTTCTCCTCTCCTCCTCCTCCTCCTCCTCCTCCTCCTCCCCTCCTCCTCCTCCTCCTCCTCCTCCTCCTCCTCCTCCTCCTCCTCCTCCTCCTCCTCCTCCTCCTCCTCCTCCTCCTCCTCCCCCTCCTCCTCCTCCTGCTTGACCTGCTGGGCCAGGGTCTTTTTGGCCGCGGCCGCTAGCTTGGATTGCTCCCAGAGAAGCCTGTCCGACTCCTCCCAGCTGCTGAAGTTGTCGGGTTCTCGCCCAGGTCGTCTGCACACGCCTTGGCAATAGTCTCTGGCTCCACCACCGTCTCCGTGGCGTTCTTGAGGTCCTCCCGGCCTCCTCGATCGTGCTGACTGTCTGGTGCGCATGCTCCTCATAGCTTGAAGAGAGCGCTTTCGGTGGACGCCGGGAAGGCGGGTGGCGGGTTATTTGAGCCGCCCCCCCTCCCCTGAAATGCAGGGGGGGGGGTCGAACCCGGGGCGGGGGAGGGGGCCTCAACGGGGAGAGGGGTTCGAACCGGCCCGTCCCTCCTTCTTCAGTGGCAACCGACGACGGCGAGCGGTGGCAGGGCAACGACGACGACGATCGAGCTTTGGTAGGGTGCTATCAAGTGTGGATCGAACCCTAGTAAGTTCCTGTCAAAGCTGGGTCGAGCCATCGCAGGATTCAGTTAGAGCTGAATATACCTACAGCAGGATTCTATGTGAGATGGAGCGAGCCTCAGTAGGATTAAATTCTTGACGCTTTGCGTATCCCCACTTCGCTCCACGTCGCCACGTGCGGCTGGCTCTCGACAGGCGCTCTGCATCTCTTGGGCTTGTTGCCTCCGTCTTCCCGTTTTCCCCAATTTGTTCTGCATGTTGCATGTGCGGTCGGCTGTCGACAGTGGCAGCTGGGTTCGCAAATTATCTGGCTCTGTGCCCCAGTCAGCCCGATTGACACGCCCTCTGGACTCTTCCTTGCGGGTCGCGGATCAAAAAGTATCCCCACTCCTTTTCGGCCGGCCTGCGCCTGTTGTACCTAATTCGCCTAGTTCGCGTCCGGGACTTTGCTCTTGCCGCCTGACCGTCGTCCCGCGGCCGCGAGCAAAAAAGTATCCCCACTCGATGTTCGATTCGTACCCGCTCATGGGCGTGCAGCTACTTTAGTGTCTATTACGGCGATGGCGACTTCACCACGGCGGACATGTGCTGCTCGCGTGGTGGCGGAGGGCTGACGGCACCGAGTGCCGCTCCGACGGCATCTCCGACAAAAACTCCCACAGTAGCCCCCACGTGGGCCCCCACAGCACAGCCGACATCGGTTCCAACAGTGGCGCCAACAGGAACCCCGACGGCGGCCCTTACTGCAGAACCCACGGCAGTGCCGACAGCAGCTCCGACCATAGCGCCAACAGCCGTCCCGACGGCAGTGCCAACAGCAGCTCCAACGATAGCGCCAACGGCGGAACCAACAGCGGTGCCAACAGCAGCCCCGACGGCGGCCCCTACAGTAGCGCCAACAGCAGCCTCGACGGCGGCTCCGACGGCCGCACCCAGTGCCGCCCCGACGGCAGTGCCAACAGCAGCTCCAACGACAGCTCCAACAGCAGCCCCCGTGGCAATCCCCACCGCAGAACCGACAGCCGCTCCATCATCAGCTCCGACGGCAGTACCAACGGCCTCTCCAACCGTGGTGCCCGCAGCATCTCCGACAAAGTCCCCGACGGTGGCTCCGACGGCTGCTCCATCGGTGGCTCCAACGGCAGCCCCCGCAGTGGCCCCATCAGGGCCGTATGGCAGGAAATCGTCAAGTTCATGGTTCCACCGCTACGTATGCAGCTCACAGTCACGACAAATTGCAGGGTGTACCCTCCCTTTCCCTCGCAGGCTGCATTGGAACACGTGCCCCCGATGCGTGGGCCCCGACGCCCATCGGGCACCCCTGGGTGACTGCAGACATCCCCAAGTGGTGCAGGATCCGTCAAGACAGCAGGGTTCGCCGTGGTTGTGCGTCCGACTCTCCAACTGAGCCCCGACGCATCAGACCAGACGCTCACCTGGCACCCCATGTTTCACCCTAGACGCGATGGCTGCAGTCCTTGCTGTGGCCGTCGCCGGACTTGCAGGCAGTGCTCCTTCCCTGGTGCCACTCCCTGCCCAGCCCCCGCTGCTCCCCATCCCTGGGAACACGGGCGGCGGCCTGCTGACAATACTGGCTCGTGGACTACCGCTGGGGCCGTGGTCCACCTGTCCCCCAGCGGCCTTCGGCCTGCTGTAGTTGTTTTCACTCTTGGCGCGTCCCTCCCCCGCGCCCCCGGGCGCCCTGCCGTGCCGGGGTGTCCCCCCCCTCGGCTGGGCTCCCGGTCTCCCTGCCAGTTCGGTGGTGTCGTCCCCCACCGGCCCTGGCCTCTCTGCTTTTCCGCCCATGTCGCGGTTTTCCTCCCCCTTGGTGGGGGCTATGGACGTCTGTGGTTCAGCCTAGGCATTCTGTGGCCCCGCCGCGCCGCGGTTGTAACCCTGGTTTCAGTACTGGAGTTCTCCACGCGGTGTCAGTGTACGTCTGTCGCCACCCCCGGTGTGCTGACTGCGGGCACGCGTTTCCGGTTCAGGGCTTCCCGTGCGCGACTTCGCTGGCGCCATCTCTTGCACTCGTCAGGCCTCGGGTCGCAGTCTGGGTTCCCGAGTTGTTTCCACGGCCTCTTCCGTGGTGCCCACGTGCCATTTTGGCCGCGCTGCAGCTCCGGCTGTTCCTCGCACTTGTGCGTTGTTGGACCTCCTGGCCCCGGCCACCCTGGTACTTTGCAGCTTGCCGATGCTCACGCCCCCTCTGGGCACCAATTCGACTTACGACAGTCGGTTCAGTTGGCTGCGGCCACCCTGGTACCTTCGTAGTAGTCCGGGGGCTTGCGGCCTTGCAACCAATTCCCAACCCCTCGGCCCTGTCCCGGCATGCATGCGTGCACCACTGGCAGTGCAGGTACCCTGGCAGCCGCCGTCAGCAGCCTGCCTCCACTCGCCGGCCTGGCCGCCGAGGTGCCGCGTGAGGCTTCGGCCCACTAGCTTTCGGTTAATTCGTCTTTGCGCGCCCCGCTCTGACTGGACACGCCGTCGGCGGCCGCTGACTAAAAAGTATCCCCGCCAGCCTGGCTCGCCACTGGGCCTGCCGCCGACGCGCCCTGGCATTCCCGCCGAGGCTCCCAGACCGTCGACCGCTGGCGACAGCGCCGCAGCCAGCAGCAACCCGCAATGCCCCCCAGTTGCAGGTGCTCAGCCGACCGCCGCAGCCCGAGTTGTCAAATTAGACCCGGACGGCGAACCAGCCGACGCTGGACCAAACAGCCGAGATGTCGAGGAGTTTGCCACACTGGCTGCAGCCGTGGAAGTCTGGAGCGTCTACTCACACCGCAGCGGGGCCAGACAGGCGCGCGTGCACCCTGGCACTCAGCTCGGCGAAATCCCCGAAGCGGTTGTACTACCCCCGCAGTGGCCGCGCATTCTGCGCGAGAGGGGCCAGCTATTGAAGAGGATCGCCTGGATAGAGGGGCGGGCCACACTGGTAACGATAAACGGCGGCTCTGACAAAGCTAGAGACGAGCTAGTCAGGAAGACCAGCTGCGCCCTGGAGGTCAGCGTCAGGCGTATCACCGCGCGGTGCAGGATCCCCGAGCTGGATCGGTTCCATCTCCGTGTTTCCCTGGTGCCTCCCGATGGCAAGAAGTTCGCGCTCCTCGAGTGGCCCCCCAGGTTCAGGATCAACGCGAAGAGTCGCGACGGAGGCCAGGACTCTTATGTCGCTTCTGATCTCTGTGCGCGGCCCGACTGTGGACCAGATTGCCGAAGTCATCCTCTGGTGGCCACCCGACCTGGGTGACGCCCTGACACCCCAGGAGCGTGGCAGACTGGGGCTTCCCCCAGGCGCGAGGTGCCCTGACGGCCGCTACATCGTGGCGTGCAATCGCGCGAAGCAAGGCCCTTTTCACGCTGGCG
>CAUYUJ010007774.1:23876-44454 GCA_963575745.1 Prorocentrum cordatum
GGGCTGGACTTCGGGAAGCAGTGATCTGCACGAGCATAATGACTAAGAGGTCCGCGTTGATTTTTCGGGTCGGCGCTGGACTGCCCTACCTAGCACGCGGAACGCGCAGGGGACGGAGAAGACGTGGATCCCGAACTGGCCAACTTGTGCACTGAAACGGGGCAAACGCCACAGCGGGAACACCACATTTACTGATGCAGAATTACGGCCAGCGCGACTGCGAGATCGTCGTTTCGTGGGACGGCTGCTCTATGACAGTGCCTACATGTGGCAAGCGCTGCAACGGGAGCTACATTCTTGCTGTTGCAAAAGCACGGCCAGCGCTGCTGCGAGAGCGCCATTCCATTGAACGGAAACCACATGGAAATCCTGCAACGCGGCAAGCGTTTCAGCGGGATCACCACACTCGATGGCACAAGAATGCGACCAGTATGACCGCGAGAGCGTCGTTCGTTTGCTGTGTGCTTTATGAACATCGCGAAACTCAACTAGCTCTGCAGTCCGAATCTGAGTTTTTGAAGGCAGAGACCGGTCTGAGTGAAAAGAATCATAGACACCGTTGGGACAATTTTTGGAGGCGAGGGGAAGGAGGGCTGCGGCAGGGAGCACTGCTTCGGCAGGGAGGAGCGCTTCGGCAGGGGGGGAGGGGGGATGAGGATGGGCTTCTGCAGGGGAGGGCTTCGGCAAGGGAGTAGGGTTTCGGCAGGACGTGGTCTTCGGCAGGGGGGAGGCGATAGGGGAGGATGGGTATAAGGGGAGGATGAGGAAGAGGAGGAGGAGGAGGAAGGAGGAGGAGGAGGAGGAGGAGGAGGAGGAGGAGGAGGGAGGAGAGGAGGGAGGAGGAGGAGGAGGAGCAGGAGACGAGGTGGAGGAGGAGAGGAGGAGGAGAGGAGGAGGAGGAGAGGAGGAGCAATGAGGAGGAGGAGGGGAGGAGAGGGAGGAGGAGGAGGGAGGAGAGGAGGAGAGGAGGAGGAGGGAGGAGGTGGAAGAGGTGGGTGGAGGAGGGAGGGGAGGGTAGGAGGAGGAGGAGGAGGAGGAGGAAGAAAAGGATGTCGACGATGACTCCGATGCCGACGACAACGCCGACGCCGACGCCTGTGCCGACGCCGCCGACGACGACGCTGATGCTGATGAGGATCCATGATGACGACGATGATGCTACTGATGACGATGACGATGAGGATGAGGATGATGAGGCTGATGACGACGACGACAACGACGACGACGACGACGATGATGATGATGATGATGATGATGATGATGATGATGATGATGATGATGATGATGCTGATGATGATGATGATGATGATGATGATATGATGATTATGCTGATGATGTTGATGATGATGATGATGCTGATTGCGATGATGATGCTGATGGTGATGGTGGTGGTGATTATGCTGATGATTATGATGATGCTGTTGATGATGATGATGATGATGATGATGATGATGATGCTGATGATGATGATGATGCTTATAGTGTCGATGATGATGGACGATGGTGATGATGCTGATGGTGGTGGTGATGATGATGACGACGATGCTGATGCTGATGATGATGGTGATGATAACGGTGATGACAATAATGATGTCACTGATGCTTATGCTGATTCTAATGATGTAATGGCGAGGATGCTGTTGATGATGATGATGATGATGATGATGATGATGATGATGATGATGATGATGATGATGATGATGATGATGATGGATGATGATGCTGATGATGCTGATGATGATGGGGATCATGATGTTGCTGCTGCTGATGATGATGATGCTGATGATGACGACGACTATTATGATGACGACTATGGTGATGCTGCTGCTGATGTGTATCACGGGAATGGTTTGTATGCTTCATATGATGTGTATGCGGTTGATGATCCGTATGATGCGTATGATGGCGATGCTGGTGGTGATGATGCCGATGAGGCCGATGGTGATTACGGTGATGATAGGGATGGGAATGACGATGATGTTGACGACGATGATCTAGGCGATGACACTCCTGGTGGTGGTGGTGGTGACGTTCGAGGTAGTGAGACTGACGACGACGACGCCATTCTTGGGACTTCAACGCCGCGAATCAATAGTACCTGTTCCGCCCTGACCATCGCGAGTCGCTCCGAAAGACCATTACTGAATCCGCGAAACTCTGGCAATGTTTTAAGACGAAGGTGCGCGGCGCTAAGGCGAGAGCCACATATCGAAAAGGAACCGCCCTCAATCCGTGAAACTATTGCAATGTTTAAAGGCGAATGCGCGCGGCGCTAAGGCGAGAGCCACATTTTGAAAAGGAACCGCCCTCAATCCGTGAAACTCTTGCACTTTTGAAGATGAGCGTGCGCGGCGCCAAGGCGAGCGCCAGATTTTGAACACCATCCGCCGTCAATTCGTGGAACTTTTGCGATTTAAGAAACGAATGTGCGCGGCGCTAAGGCGAGAGTCACATCTTGAAAAACCATCTGCCATCATCAGTGAAGTTGTTGCCAATGTTGGAGCTTCAGGGTCATAAATGGTGAGGAAGTTTCAGGCGAAACGCAGGGCTCGCTCTTTCGACAGGCCTCAGAGTGCGACAGGGAGGAGTTACTTATAAGGAACAGGAATGGAGGAGGATGAAAATGGATGGAGAAGGAGGACGAGGAGGAGGAGGAGGAGGAGGAGGATGGGGAGATGGAGCAAGGAGAGGAATATTTACGCATCCCGTCTCCATTCTGGATGACCAGGGACCTCCCCCCCCCTGGATGCATTGACCTGCTTCCACGCCCTCGCCCGGGGCCTCCAAATTGGCTTCTCGGACGCAGCCGGAGCGGGCGCGGTCCAGGTTGGGCGGCCGTGGGACGGCCGTGAGGCGGCCTCAGGAGGCTCCGGCAGGCCCAAAGAGGGCCCACGCGTCCGCCAAGATGCCTCAAGAGCGCTCCCGGAGATGTGCCAGAGAGCCGAGGGTGGCCAGAGAGGCCCCTCACTGAGCCCAAGATGGCCAGGCTTTCATAGGAGCGTTTAGAGTATTCAATGGAGAAACTCGGAGGGGCAGGATTACATACGCTCCAATCAGTGCCGTCGGCACGGTGGCGGACAGTGGCCTTCGGTCCATTCTGCAACCGTGCATAGGTCGTGCATCAGAGGCCTCTTGGAGGTTCTTGGGGAGGCCTCTTGGGGCCTCCTTGGGGCCTCCTGGGAGCCTCTTGCGGCCTCGTTTTTTTGGTTTCGCTTCTGATTGGAGTCACAGGCGACTGTGTGGTACTCCGCGAATCTGTCGGTTATTGGGCTGGCGCTGCAAGCTGTAGCAAGTTGGTAAGCATTTGATCAAACGCGTCAAACAAGCTCTTGAGGCCTCGCGAGGGCGTCTCGGGGGACTCTGGGTGTTCTTGGGGGCATCTTAGGGTGGAGGGCTCGACATGTCAGTTCGAATTTCCGCTCTTGGGGCAGTCTCGGGGTTCTCTTGGGCCCTCTTTGAAGCTCGTGGGCGTGGCATCAGGCCCTAGTTCTGTCAGGCCCTGGCCGCCATGCTCGGGGCCCCTTGGCCTTCTGGCCGCTCGCCCCGAGCTCTCCTCTGCACGCTTATTCCCCTTGACCTTCCGCCTTCCCGTCGCCCTTTCCTTTCCCTGTTCCTCCAGCACTCCGCCTGTTCTGCCTCCACAATCAAACAATATGGATACTACAGGCGTATTCCTATTCTGCTTAAGAATTCCTCTGGGGACGTTGCCTCGTCGCCATCGCCGCCGCCGCCGTCACCGCCATCGACGCGCCCGTGGGGGTGTCATCCTTAGCCGATTTGGCTAAGTCCTGACCGGGTCCGGGTTCCGGGTTCCGGGTTTCGCGACCTGGCCGATGAGGTGGGCGCGCCCGTGGACCGTCGCAAGAGCGACCTCCTGGTCCAGGATTTCGACGCTCTGCACGCCCAGGTGCTTGCTGCCTGTGCGACGGAAGACCAGCGGCGTCGCGCCGAGGACGCGCGGTCCCAGTACTACTCCGTCCTGCTCCCACTGGTGCCCAGAGCTCAGGGCGCAGGCGAGCCCGCCCCGCTGGCAGAGGCGCAGTCGGCCTCGGATGAGGCCGAGGATGAGCATTCTGGGTTTCGACTTCGCAGCTCATCTTGCTTGTTCACGTGGAACAGTCGTAGCTCTGCAAACTGGGCTTTTCCTTCGCTGTGGTCTACGTTCCTCGTGTGGCTCGAGGGCTCAACCTTCGTCGTTGAGTGGACTGCGACCCTGGAGTGGTCACTCAAGTCGAAGGACGCGAACAGGGTGCATCTTCGCGCGGTCGTAGAATTCAAGGAGGCGCCCGAACGGACGTCGCTCGAGGCAACTCGTTTCCAGGGCGGCCTGCCCAATGCCTCTCCTACGAGAACGAGGGGGGGCAATGTGAGACTTGTCAAAGACCAAGGAGACTTGTACGCACGGGCGTGGAAGGAGGCACGTTGCTCGTGCAGACATCCGCCTACGAACCTTGGAAGGACTGCAGAGTAAAGGGTGCCTGGATCGACGAGCTGTGGAGCGAGCACAAGCTGTCGCGCGACGTGTATCTGGAACGCGCAGCCCAAGTGCGGGTAGGATGCGTGGAGCGCTGCAAGGCGGCGGGGGCGGCGCAGGGCCGCGAGCGGTCTAAGGCGCTGAAGCAGCGGTGCGCAGAGGCGGCGAGGGAGGTCGCCCCCCTGCAGAGCGCCTTCCGCGCAGACGTCGTGGCTAGCTTAGCTCCATGGCGCAATCAGCACCTCGGGCGCGTGAAATGACGGGGTGGGGGGACCTCCCCGCCGTCGCGTTGTCGGCGCGTGCACCGCGGGCACTGGCTTCTACCCGCGCGGGCGCCGCCCATGGCCGAGCGCGGGCACCTCGGGCGCGTCAGAGAATAGGGTGCGGGCGACGCCCCGCCGTCGCGCCGTCAGCGAGGGCGCCGCTGGCGTTTTGTTGTTGTTGTTGTTGTTGAACATTATTTATTCTAAAGAATAATTATTGTTGGGACCCCTGGTGCGCGACCCCCTCGCCGCGCCTAGGCCGCAGCCACGTTTTCATCATTTTCGTGAGGAAGCCTCAGGTAAAACGATGTCATCCAGATCCGGTTGTTTTGTTGACGCCCGCTTTCCCTTGCAAAAAACACTATAAAATGAAATTTCTTGTTCTAACATATCCAAACTTCAAGAATCCCTTGCAAAAAATAAGGTAAAGTGGACATTCGCGCGCGCAAGACGAAATCCTTCCAAAACCTTAGTTTTCGTAGCGATTTTAACATAAAAACATCAAAAAACCAATAGTTTTTCAAAAAAAAATTGTCGAAAGTTCATCCCGCGCGCTCTTGCGGATTCGTAGGAAACCCAACACTTTTTAAACATTTCTGTCAAACGGGCTTTTGCGAGCAACTTTTTCGAACTTCTGCAACAACGGTTGCGCACCTGCCAGGGCCATCATCCCTGTCAAATAATACCATGCGGGACACATTCGTTTTTTCTTCGCGCGCGCACGCCGTCGTCGTCGGCCGCGGGGCCCTGAATAGTAGCCACGGTCGTCCGCATGCCACGAAGTGAAGTGTCCGAACGTCATAGGGCGGGAAGCTGGGTGTGGGTGGTGGCGAAGAGTCGTTTGGAAATTTGGTAGAGCTTGAACCGGCCCCCCCACAAAGTGGGGGTATTGCCCGCCTCCTATGAAAACCCTGGCACTGGTGAGAACGGAGTGTCCCCACGTGCTAGTGATTGTTGTTGTTGTTGTTGTTGTTGTTGTTTGTTGTTGTTGTTGTTGTTGTTGTTTGTTGTGTTGTTTGTGGTTGTTGTTGTTGTTGTTGTTGTTGTTGTTGTTGTTGTTGTTGAACATTATTTATTCTAAAGAATAATTATTGTTGGGCCCCCTGGTGCGCGCCCCCCCTGCGCCGCCTAGGCCGCAGCTACATTTTCATCATTTTCGTGAGGAAGCCTCAGAAAAGAGGGTGTGTACAGGATCCGGTTGTTTTGTTGTAATCCGCTTTCCCTTGCAAAAAACAATAGAAAATGACATTTCTTGTTCTAATATAATCAAATTTCAAGAATCCCTTGCAAAAAATAAGGTAAAGTGGACATTCGCGCGCGCAAGACGAAATCCTTCCAAAACCTTAGTGTTCGCAGCGATTTTAACATAAAAACATCAAAAAACCAATGGTTTTTCAACAAAAAATTGTCAAAATCTCATCCCGCGCGCTCTTGCGGATTCGTAGGAAACCCAACACTTTTTAAACATTTCTGTCAAACGGGCTTTTGCGAGCAACTTTTTCGAACTTCTGCGACAACGGTTGCGCACCTGCCAGGGCCATCATCCCTGCGCTCACAACCATCGGGACAACCATCGGGACAACCATCGGAACAACCATCGGGACAACCATCGGGACAATCATCGGGACAGTCATCGGGACAACGATCGGGACAAGCACAACCATCAGGACAACCATCGGGACAATCATCGGGACAACGATCGGGACAACCACAACCATCAGGACAACCATCGGGACAACCATCGAGACAACCATCGGGACAACCATATCCTCTCTCTCTTGTGTATTCCCACATCCCTCAGGAATTTGCCCTAAAGATGTGATCAACTATCTTGTGAGTACGTATCATGTGTATCATGTGTATCATGTACCATATGCATCATATGCAACAGATGTTCTGTGGAAGGCTTAACAACTTCTGTGGGTTAACAAGGCTTAACAACTTCTGTGGGTGTACGAACGTAGGCTTAACAACTTCTGTGGGTGTGTACTCCACGCCAGTGTAGTAGCCACGGTCGTCCGCAGGCCACGAAGTGAAGTGTCCGAACGTCATAGGGCGGGAAGCTGGGTGTGGGTGGTGGCGAAGAGTCGTGTGGATATTTGGTAGAGCTTGCACTGCCCCCCCACAAAGTGGGGGTATTGGCTGGCGTCGCATGAAAACCCTGGCACTGGTGAGAACACTGAGCGTTCGGGTAAAGTGATTGTTGTTGTTGTTGTTGTTGTTGTTGTTGTTGTTGTGGTTGTTGTTGTTGTTGTTGTTGTTGTTGTTGTTGTTGTTTTTTCGACCGGCGCGGGCGCTGCCCATGGCCATCAGGCCTCCAGAGACCAGGACACATATAAACCAGCACGCGGAAAACCAAGGAAACGGCATCTTTTCCTGCAAAGTCACGTTTTTCAGCACACGTGCATGTTTTGTTCGTTGCACTGCAGGATTCGGGTTTGTGTCCGGGTTCAGGGGGGTCTTGCAGGCTTTTGGTGCCTGTGTCCAGGTTTTATGCTAGTAATGCTGCAGTGCCGTATTTTGTTCGTGCCGCCGTTTGGAAAAATTGGTTTCGAGGGATGCTGGGTGTCCGGGTCTATCGTGTCCGGGTCTACGTGGCCTTGAGGCCATGCGGGGGCGCCTCGGGCGCGTGGAATAACGCGGCGCGGGGGCCTCCCCGTCGTCGCATGGGTGGCGCGGGAACCCCGGGCATTGTTTTTTAACGGCGTGGGGGCCGCCCATGGCCAAGCGCGGGCACCTCTGGCGCGTCGAGTAATAGGGCGCGGGGACCTCCCTGTCGTCGCGTCGTTGGCGCGGGAACGCCGGGCGCTGTTTTTCAACGGCGCGAGGGCGCCACCCCTTTCGGGGTTACGAAAGTATATGAGCTGAGGCGGGGGGGGGGGGCGCGCGGGGACATTGGCATTGCATCAGCGGCATTGCTCCAAACGGGGCGTCGCGCCCTCTGCGCGGGAGGGGGCGCTGGCTGGGAGGGCAGCGCGCGGCGGTGGGCGAGATGCGCATTGTAATATTAAGCGGAGCTAGCTTGCTGCAGCTTAATTCTATTTAAGTTAGTTGTTGTAATGCAAGATGCGGTGAAACCAGTTACGCCAAGTTAACGCATGTTAATCTAAGTGATGTGAAGGTCGATTAGTTGAAGACATGGTAAATTATGCTCAGCTGCGTTAAGTTAGCTTAGTTCGTGCTACGTTAGTGCGCGCGTAGTGGGGTGAATCAGGTACGTTCAATTATGTAGGGTAGTTAAATTAAGTTAAGCATACTTGAGTTAGGTTAAGGTTCAACTAAGCGAGTCTAGCGTAAATCAAGTAAGGGTTTGCTCAGTGAAGTAAAACTCAGCTAAGTGAAGCTAGGTCAAGTTAAGTCAGTCTCATACAGTTAAACCACGTTAAGCTGAGCCAAGTTAAGCTAATTCAAATTAAAGGTTAAGTTCGGTTCAGTCATCATTTGCGTACAGTTAGGTTAAGTGGCGTTAATTTGAATGAAGTTACTCAACCTCAACCTCACACCACCCAACCTGGCTGATTCTAAAGTAAGCTGCGTCGCATCTACTCGCCACGACCTAGCTCTAGTTCCACCCGGCACAACGTCAGTGATGTAAAATAGGGTGACTTGATTTCCAGTGAGCACCCGAGTCCACTGTCTGCGGCCTCGGGCGCGCCGTCATCTTGTGTCGGCATCCGGCGTTCGAATCGATGGCGTCCTTCCCTGTCCGCGACGCGGCTCCGCCTGGCAGGAGAGATGAACGGCCCGTCTTGGTGGAGGGTGGCAAGGGGGGTGTATCCTGCGCCATGGGCCCAGGCGAATGTGCGGGCCTTGCTCCAGGTGCCCAAGGAGCGCGACCTCAAGCTGAGCCAGGGCGACATTGCACAGTCCCTCGCAAAGATTGGCGGCGGTCGCCCGAGCACGGCGGCAGTCTGCAATGTCGAGAGCGCGATGGAGAAGGGCCCCCAGTGGTATCCGGGGAAGTCGGCTGTCGAGGCCGAGAAGCCAGGTCCTAAGCAGAAACTGACGCCCCACAAGCAGCAGACCATCGCGAATGTTGCAATGACCATGAACCGTCGCGGCGAGGAGCCGACGGTGACCGAGTTGAAGCGGCGCTGACGCGACGCTCAACCCCATCACGGGCCACCCTGTCGCCGACAAGTGCATCTACCCCGTCCTGAAGTCGACGTGCGTGGGCGACGGGGCCGAGGTGCCACGGGGCCACTTGCAGCCCGACCGAAAGACGGCCCTGTCACCTGCGATGAAGGCTTGGCGCCTGACATGTGCGCGCGCGGAGATGCGCCTTTGTCGATCCTCAGAGTGGCGTCGCAGGAACGTGATCTACGTGGACCCGTGCCGCGCGATCCTCTGGGACAGGCCGCGTGGCAATTTCGATGAGCAGGCGTCCCGCGGGGAGTCGAAGCGCTGGACGTCGCCCGACGCGAAGGCCGCGTCGCCGAATCTACTGGCCTCGCCCTGCGCCGCAAAGCAGACCCAGTTCAGGGACAAGAAGATCCGGTGGTTCATCGCGGTTTTCAGGGGGGGGATGCGCTGCGAGACCATGGGCAGCAAGTTGAAGCAGACTGGCGCAGGGGTCGCCCAGGTGGTCGGCCGCTTGGAGCGCATCCTCCGGGCAAACTTGGGCAACGGAACACCTTTTCCCCGCTTGGCCCTCTCAGACCGCGGGCCTGGCCTCTACCGGGCCTCGACGGGCCCCGTCGTCGGCGAATGCTGCGACGCCCTCGAGCAACGAGGTTTCCGCGCATATGCGGGCGCAGACGCGAGCAAGCAGCCCCCAGACATTCCCGACGTGTCCCCCCCGAGACCGCCGCGGCGTGGACCGGGCTCTACTTCGAGAAGTCCCCCCGACGCATGGCAAGGGCCTCGGCGCGATGGGGGAAGAGCTGGCGGAACGGCTCAAGGCGCGCAGGACGTGCGCCAACCGCGACTTCGAGGTGGGCGCGTTGCGTTCGAGCTACCCCGAGCGCATGAAGGAGCTCGTGGGCAGGAGGGGCGAGCGGCTGAACCGCTGGGCGAGGCTTCTTAGGAAAACGCAGAGCCGCCGTTCTTACGACCGCCCTGAAGAATTGTTTAAAGAGCACTCCGTCACGCGGCGTGCCCCAGTAGAACATCCCTGCTCCGCATGATCTAAGACGACATGAGAAAGCACTTCTAGGATATCGAAAGGACGTCCGGATATTAACGTGGAGTGGGAAGATGCCTGTGGTCTCCCTTCTCCCTTGGAAATGTCTGGACGATCTCCCGCTCTTTCCGCGTGTTGTTTTGTTTTGCGCACCAGATTTCAAGCGTTGTTTTTTTTTGTATGGGTGTTAAATCAAAGTGCTTCTGGGCCACATGTTATTCACGCCCATGTATCATCATCATCAGCACTCGTAGAATTATCATTATTTTCATAATCGTTGTTATTACTATTATTTAATCGCTTCGCTCATTCCGCCGGCCCGTATTGTGCCATCGCAGGCGTTTGCTTGCGCGTTCGTGGCCTCTTGGAGCCTCGGTGGGGCCGTTTGGGGCCTCTTGGCGCCTCTTTTTAGGCCTCTTGGAGAACTCGGGAGGCCTCCAGGGGGCCTCCTGAGCTCTCGTGACGGTCTCTTGGGGGGCTTTCGGCGGGCTCTTGGCGGTATTTGTTGGTCCTCTTGGGGCCTGGGGCCTGACGTTGTTGGTCCTCTTGGGGCCTCACGGGAGCTTATTGGGGCGTCTTGGGGGTGTCTTGGAGAGTCTCTTGGGGCCTCTTTCGGGGTCCTGGGCGCCTTCTGGGGCGGAGGGCTCGATTTTTCAGTTCTCGGTTCCCTTCTTGAGCCCCTCTTGGGCCCGTCTTGGGGCCTCTTGGTCCGCCTTGGGCAGCACTTGGGCCGTCTGGGGGGCGCTCTTGGGCCGCTCCGGGGCCGTCTTGGGAGCCTCGTGGGCCGTCTTGGAGCAGTCTTGAAGGCCTCTTGGGCCCTCTTGGAGCGTCCGGAAGCGAAAAGGCCAGAACGCAAAAAAGCATCGAAAAAACCAATTATTCACTGCGTGGAGCTCCCCATATGTGCATCTACTCGCATGGACCTGTCCGCCGTGAATGTCTAGGCGCAAGAGCTTTCGAATATTAACGGGCTTCAGTTGTGACGGTCTGGACATCAATCTAACTGCGAATGAATTGGAGTGTGAATGAGCCTCAGTAGTACGAGCGCGTCTCTGTGCATGAGCCTGGGGCCTCCTGGGGCCTCCTGAAACCTACTGGGGCTTCCTGGGGTCTCCAGGAGCCTCTTGGGACCTCCTGGGACCTCCTAGGAAGGTTTCGTGCCCCAGGAGAGGCGCAATCTATAGCAACAGACGTACATAAAACATTGCGGATTAGAGCCACAGGAGAAGGGCAATCTATAGGAACACGCGTAAAACACCAAGGACTCGTGCCCCAGGAGAGGCCCAATACATAGGAACATGAGTAAAACATTTAGGATTGTGTACACAGGAGAAGGACCATCTATAGAAACATACGTAGAACATCAAAGAATCGTGCTCCAGGTGAGGCCCAATCGATAGGAGCATACGTAAAACACATGGGATTGGAGCCACTCCTGTTGCCTTCTGAGGCCTCCTGCTCCTGGGGCCTCTCGGGGCCTCCTGTTGCCTTCCGAGGCCTCCTGGCGCTTCCTGTTGCCTCCTGGGGCCTCCTGTGGTTTCCTGAAGCCTTCTGGAGCTTCCTGGGGCCTCCTGGAGCCTCTTGGGACATCCTGTAGCCTCTTGAGTCTTTCTGTGGCCTCCTGATGCCTCCTGGGACCTCATGTGGTCTCCTGGAGCCTCCTGGAGCCTGTTGGAGCCTCCTGTGGCATCCTGAGAAGAATCTGCGCCCACGAGCCTGGCCACCAAAACTAGCAAACCGATCGAGACATCCTCAAAATCTGGCCCACCTGGGGGGTGAAAATGAGCGCCTCGCTCGAGACATCCTCCAAATCTGCTCCGAAAGCGAAGGATGTTGGGCACAGAAACAGGCAAACCGCCTGAGACATCCCCACAAAATGGCCGCGAACGAGCCCGTGCAACCACCCCTGGCGGCTCCCCTTAGGGGTGCTGAAATGAGCGCCTCGCTCGAGACATCCTCCAAATCTGCTCCGAAAGCGAAGGATGTTGGGCACAGAAACAGGCAAACCGCCTGAGACATCCCCACAAAATGGCCGCGAACGAGCCCGTGCAACCACCCCTGGCGGCTCCCCTTAGGGGTGCTGAAATGAGCGCCTCGCTCGAGACATCCTCCAAATCTGCTCCGAAAGCGAAGGATGTTGGGCACAGAAACAGGCAAACCGCCTGAGACATCCCCACAAAATGGCCGCGAACGAGCCCGTGCAACCACCCCTGGCGGCTCCCCTTAGGGGTGCTGAAATGAGCGCCTCGCTCGAGACATCCTCCACAATCTGCTCCGAAAGCGAAGGATGTTGGGCACAGAAACAGGCAAACCGCCTGAGACATCCCCACAAAATGGCCGCGAACGAGCCCGTGCAACCACCCCTGGCGGCTCCCCTTAGGGGTGCTGAGTATGAGTAAGTCTGTGTATGAGTAAGTCTGTGTATGAGTAAGTCTGGGTATGAGTAGATCTTTGTATGAGAAAGTCTGTGTATGTGTAGTCTGGGTATGAGTAAGTCAGAGTATGACTAATACTGTGTATGAGTAAGTCTGGGTATGAGTGAGTCTGTGTATGAGTACGGCTGGGTGTGAGTAAGTCTGTGTATGAGTAAGTCTGTGTATGAGTATGTCTGAGTGTGAGTAAGTCTGAGTATGAGTAGGTCTGAGTATGAGTAAATCTGAGTATGAGTAAGTCTGTGTATGAGCAAGTTAGAGTATGAGTAAGCCCGACAGGAGGGGAGGAGAAAAGAGGAGGAGGAAGGAGGAGGAGGAGGAGTAGGAGGCGTCCAAGTAATAACAAGAACCCCATCTTAGGATATGGGGAATGAAAATCAACGATTTTGGCAACTTGGGGCCCTCTTCGGAGGCCTCTTGGAAGGCCCTTGGAGCGTCTTGGAGGCCTCTTGGGCTGTCTTGGGGCCATCTGGGGCGTCTTCGGGCGATCTTTGGCCGTCTCGGGCCTCTCTTGGACCGTCTAGAAAGCTTCTCGGGGCCCTCTTGGACCGATCTGGAGCCCTCTTGGACTCCGAAACAGAACTCCGGCATCTCTGACCCGACCTTGCCGGGACCTTGCCGGGGTACTTTTCGCCCGGGGACCCCCAGGGGCCGCCCCGCGCGCGCGAACTAGAAATACTGTTAACCAGGTACCAGAGATCTTAGCACGCCCTGGCCCGTTGGGCCGGCGAATTACTATTACTACGACCACTGCGATTTCTATGAAGTATTACTACTACGATTACTTCCACTGCTTAGCCGGGAGTTGGAATTAATCATTTCCGGCGCTTCCCCTTGCTAAGATAACATTCAGTGCGAGGCGGCTGCGATACCCTGGGGTGGACCCCCCTAGGACGACCGACGAACATACATTTTTCCCTGGGGGAACGCAGTAGGAATCGCAGAGGAGAGGGGCGGCGTGGAGAAAAAGAAAGTGATGAGGAAGGGGGAAGGGATGTTTTCACAAGCCAGCCCCTAGGGTGTTGGCACTTCGCCATATTCGGGTTTCAAGCGTCTGACGTTCTTACCGCCAATCCTTACTGTAGATGTCGGTCGCGTGGGGTGGGGTGGGGGGATATGTATGTATGTATGTATGTATGTATGTATGTATGTATGTATGTATGTATGTATGTATGTATGTATGTATGTATGTATGTATGTATGTATGTATGTATGTATGTATGTATGTATGTATGTATGTATGTATGTATGTATATATCTATATCTATCTATCTATCTATCTATCTATCTATCTATCTATCTATCTATCTATCTATCTATATATATCTATATATATGTATACATGTTTGGGGCTTGGTGCGGTGCTAAAGATATCGCTCTGCCGAATCCGCCCCCGCGAACCATTCGTTTCGTTCCGTTGCTAACGATAATCCAGGGGGGGTTCTTAATTGCTGACCTAGGTTACCCGTCGGTCGTTGAGTAGGAGTTTCTGGATCCCTGCGTTCCGATACATACTTGAGGTGCGCTCCTCCATTGCAAGGGTCGAGTGATTTCTTTTTTCATTGGCCTTCAGGGGGCGGGTGGACACCCAATCTATTTTCAACGCCTTCCTACTTCCTCTGACCGATGTGCACTGGGACGCTGGTGCGGTAGTGAAGGAGACGGGCACCGCAGTGGCTCGCTCCCAGAGGACGGCAATGCGCTGCCGCTGGTCGCGCAGCGGCGACCGTGCGCACCCCTGCACCCCGTGCCACGGAGATGGCCCTGCTGCTGCTGATGCGCCTCGGCGCCCTCTGCGCACCGCCCCGCCACTCCTCCTCCTCCTCCTCCTCCTCCTCCTCCTCCTCCTCTTCCTCCTCCTCCTCCTCCTTCTCCGCTTCTGCTCCGCCCCTCTTCCGCCGCCCCCCTCCCCCGGCAGTCTGCCGCATCCGGGGCTGCCCGGCATGGCGCCGGCCATGGGCCTGCCGCATTACCCAGGGCTGGCGCCCCATGGGGATCGTCGTCGTCCAAGAGGGGGGTGAGGACTGGGAGTGGGGGGCTGTCGGAGGAGGAAGAGGCAATTACTGATGCCGTTGGTCGCCCTGAAGAGCCCTCGGCGCCGACGGCTGGATTCGCCTCGACGTCCTGGTCAGAGTGCGCCCCTGGAGAGTTCCAGGGAATAGCGAAGTCGGTGCCGTTCTGTTCCCCCGGGGGGGTGGATAGCATGGAAGATACCACTACCGCTACCCTTATCCCGCCGCCACGCCTGGATTCGCCTCGAAGTCCTGATCAGAACGCACCCCGGGAGAGGTCCACGGAATGGCGGTGTCAGTATCGGTAGCGGCGCGCAGAGGGGGGAAGTGACAGGGGGCAGGCCTCCTCAGAAGGCAGCGGGGCTCCTCAGAAGCCCTGGGGCCTTTCGAGAGGCGCTCTGTGGTCTCGCAGGAGTTTCCGAAGGCTTTTCGGGAGGCTGTAGCCTCCTGAGCCTCCCTTGGGCGCGCCGCTGTCGCCCACGGGGGGCGTCCAAGAGGGGGGTGAGGATTTGGGGAGGGGTGGCGGTGGACATCCTGGCCGAGGCCATGAAGGCTCGCTGATTTCATGGTCCGTCCTCTTCCTCTCGGCCTTCAACATCTCCTCCTCCTCCTCCTCCTCCTCCTCCTCCTCTTGCTCTTGCTCTCTCCTTCAACACCTCCTCCCCCTATTCCTACCCCTCCCCTTCCTCTCTCCTCTTCTTCCTCTTCCCTCTCGTCATGTCAACACGTCCCCTGGTCTCCTCTCCTTCCTCCGCGCACGTGCCTCGGGCCACGACGCGCCCTTCCCTCCTCTCTTCCCAGCTCCACTCGTCGGCGTACCCGAGGGGTACCGTGGTGCGGTTTTGGGGCTTCTCGCGGAGACGCGAAGAAGATGGGCGACTGGGGAGGGCGACTCTTGTCCCCAAGCACCTCCTCCTCCTCCTCCACCTCCTCCTCCTCCTCCTCCACTTCCTCCTCCTCCTCCTTTTCCTCCTCCTCCTCCTCCTCCTTCTCCCCCTCCTCCTCCTCCTCCTCCTCCTCCTCCTCCTCTTCCTCCTCCTCCTCCTCCTCCTCCTCCTCCTCCTCCTCCTCCTCCTCCCCCCTCCTCCTCCTCCTCCCCTCCTCCTCCTCCTCCTCCTCCTCCTCCTCCTCCACCTCATCCTCCTCTTCCTCCTCCTCCTCCTCGTCCTCCTCCTCCTCCTCCTCCTCCTCCTCCTCCTCCACGTCCTTCTCGTCGTCGGTGCCTGCACTCCGAGGCTCCTGCACTCACCCGCTGCACGGGGCCGGGCGGGGCTCCGCCGCGGGTGCCCGGCGGGTGCCCGCCCGCGGGGACCTCCGCGGGCGCCTCGTGCCCGCCCGGCGCCCGCACGGGGGCGCCTCGTGCGCGCTTCTGCGCTGCCTGCCACACGGTGTGCACCACGTGGCTATGTGCCACATAGGCCTGCACCATGGTCGCGGGCCTGTGCCACACAGCCTGCACCATGTTCGCGGGCCTGGAGGTTTACACCAACACCATGTTCGCATGGCCTGTACCACACAGCCTGCACCATGTTCGCATGGCCTGTGCCACACAGCCTGCACCATGTTCGCAGGCCTGGAGGTGTACACCAACACCAGTATCGGCGGTGTGCTCCCACAGAGGAGTGGCGATCCCGATCTCGGTGATGGAAGTAACATTTGGGCTTCCCAGGTGGCCGAAAGATTACCACCAGCACCGAAATCTAGGATCGTCGTCCCCCTGTGGAGGCACCCCCCCTGTGTTGGTGTTGGTGCCCATGTCCAGGCCTCCAACATGTAGCTTGAAGCCGAACAACTTCCACCGCATGCTACACAACATTAGCTTGCACCCCATAGCTTGCATCGCGTTGCCTGCACCACCGATCGTACACCACAGACTACACCACGTAGCTTACACTTCATACCTGGACCCTCACACACTGCACCACATAGCTTTCACCACACATGTTGCATCATACAGCCTAGCTTACACGACATACGTAACACCGCTTAGCTTATACCACGTGGCTGACACCACATACACACATATGCATTTTTGTTATGTATATGTATACATGTATATGTATATGTATGTATGTGTACGTGTGTACGTGTGTATGTGTGTGTATGTGTGTATGTGTGTATGTGTGCATGTATGTATGTGTGTATGTATGTATGTATGTATGTATGTATGTATGTATGTATGTATGTGTGTATGTGTGTGTATGTATTTGTGCATGCATGTATGTATGCACGTATGTATGTATGGAATGTAATGTAACGTAATGTAAGGTAATGTAAGGTAACGTAATGTAATGTAATGGAATGCAATGTAATACAATGTAATGTAATGTAGTGTACTGTAACGCAATGTAATGCATTGTAAAGTAACATACTATAATGTACTGTGCTGTAATGTACTGTAATGTGTTGTAACGTATTGTATTGTATTGTATCGTATTGCATTGTCTTGTAATGTTGTGTAGTGTAATGTCATGTAATGTAAATTAATGTAATGTAATGTAATGTAATATTGTACTGTACTGTACTGTGCTGTAATGTACTGTACTGTACCGTACTGTACTGTACTGTACTGTACTATACTATAAATGTATGTATGTATGTATGCATGTATGCATGTATGCATGTATGCATGCATGCATGCATGTAAGTATGTATGTATGTATGTATGTATGTATGCATGCATGCATGCATGCATGCATGCATGTATGTATGTATGTATGTAGCATGTACGTATGTATCGATGTATGTATGTATGTAGGTAGGTATGTAGGTAGGTAGGTAGGTAGGTAGGTAGGTATCTTGTATACATATATGTACACATAGGTGTATGTATGTATGTATGTATGTATGTATCTATCTATCTATCTATCTATCTATCTATGTATGTATGTATGTATGTATGTATGTATGTATGTATGTATGTATGTATGTATGTATGTATGTATGTATGTATATGTCTGTATGTATATATATATATATGTGTATGCTTATATATATATATATTATACATATATATATATACATAATACAAATAAATACCGTCCCCCTCCCGGCCCGGGGTCCCACTCCTCCCCGTGACATCTCGGGGACGTTCCCGGTACCGCTCCCCCGGCCTTTCCGGGGAGCCTCCACAGCGCCCCAGGAGGGCCCAAGACGCCTCCCAGGAGCCCCCAGAATGTGAAAGGATGGTCCAAGACGCTCCCAAGCAGCCCAAATCAGCCTTCCGACGGCTCTCGAGGCTCCCAGGTGGCCTCCCAGAGACCCCATGAGAGGTCCGAGAGGCGTCCCAGGACGGCCCGAAGGGGCCAAAATCGTAGATGTTCATTTTTTTTGTTTCTCCATGTTTTTGGCTTCTCGCGTTTTCGAGCTTCCAATGGTCCAAGAGCGCCGAAGAGGCTCCCAAGACCGCCCCAAGACCACCCAAGAGACCCTCAGGACGGCCAAGAAGTCTCCAAGACAGCCGAAGACGCGTCCGTAGCCATTTTGGCTCAAGCTGCAGCGGCAGCAGAGCCATTGGGGTTGTCACAATTAAGGGTATCTTCAGCACAACATATCCAGTTTCCGAACTCTTCTTCGCGACAATGACGCACGGCTATGCGTGCCTTAGTGTCTTACTCGTACAGTCGAAACTAGCAAGAAGAACATCCCACCAGAGCACGAGAACCTCCGCCGGCCAATACACACAGCATGCTCAAGGATCCCCTCCCCAGGTGGCGCACAAGAACACCCAACAAGCACGAAGAACATGAGGGTACCCTCCCCGAACCGACCTCGATGCGTGCCTTATTGTCTTACTGTTGCCGAGCGTACCTGCGTCCGCCTTTCAATCGATTGAGGTCGAGTCTCAGAATGCGCTTGCCTCGTCAAGTGTGCAAGTGGCGCTGGCGACGGAGACGTCGTGCGGCGGCTACGGGTGGGTCATTCCTACTGGGAGCCATAATCCGAATTGGGGGTGCCCAGCTGGAGTAGAGATCTGCGGCCATTTCAGTTCGTACACCGTCTTTTCGGTATCTCAGACGCTCCATGGGTCCGGCTCTGCGACAATTTATTTCCAAAACACTTGGGGCACCGACGGCTTCAGAGGGGTTGTGAGGTTGTATCTGAATAACAATCTCCAAAGGACTTTGACGAAATATGAAAGGGCTTCGGTGACTCTGAACTTCGTGAATGGCGATGTTCTTAAGGCCGATGAGTGGGATACCGTCCTAGCAGTGCACAGCGTCACGTTCAGTTGCCCGACGCCGTCCCCCACGCCGAGTCCGACGCCGAGTCCCATGGAGGCGCCCATCAACAGCGGCCCACCGGTCAAGGGCATCGGCGACCCGCATCTCGCCAACACGCTCGGCCAGAAGTTTGACCTGCTTCAGGCTGGGTACCACACTTTGGTCCAAATCCCCAGGTGGGAGCGGCATCGGATTAATTTCCTCGTGGAGGCGAGGGCGAGTCGCGCTGGGCGTGGGTGCGCTGATCTATATTTTACGGAGGTCAACATCAGCGGCACGTGGGCTCGTCGTCACAGGGCAACGGGCTTGCGTTGGGACGCCGAGGCTACGAGGCTGGCCAAACCAACATGGATGACCTTCCACAGTGTGGTCAAAGTCAACCCGCCCTCCATCTGCCAAGCTGTTGCAGTTTTTTGTTTCCTGATCATATATGGCGAGAAAGTCTCAGGCGAATTTCTGGGCTCGCCCTACCAACGCGTCATGGGGTGCGACAGGAACAATTTGTTTAGAAGGAAGGAGGAGGAGGAAGTGGATGGAAGGAGGAGGAGGAGGAGGAGGGATGGAAGGACGAGAAGGCGGATAAGGCAGGGAGGCAAGGACGGACACTGATGGCGGCGGTGGTGTTGGTGGTGGTGATGATGATGGTGATGATGAGGAGGAGGAGGAGGCAGAGGGGGGAAGAGGGGAGAGGAGGGATGATGATGATGATGATGATGATGATGATGATGGTGATGGTGATGGTGATGATTGATAGATGATGATGATGATGATAAGATGATGATGATGATGATGATTGATAGATGATGATGATTATGATGATGATGATGTTGATGATGATGATGAAGATGATGATGATGAATATGGGATGATGATGCTGAGATGAATATGAATGATGATTATGAAGATGATGATGAGATGAATGATGACGATGACGATGATATGATGATGATGATGATGATGATGATGATGATATGATGATGATGATGATGATGAGGATGATGAGATGAAGATGATGATGATTGATGATGATGATGATGGGGATGAGAAGGAGGAGGAGAGGAGGAGAAGGACCAGGATGAGGAGGAGGAGGCAGAGAAGGAGGGGGAGGATGAGGAGAGCAGATGAGGAGGAGGAGGAGGAGGAGGAGGCAGGAGGCGGAGGCGGAGGCGGAGGCGGAGGCGGATGTGGAGGCGGAGGCGGGGGCGGAGGCGGAGGCGGAGGCGGAGGCGGAGGCGGAGGCGGAGGAGGAGGAGGAGGAGGAGGAGGCGGAGGAGGCGGAGGAGGCGGAGGAGGCGGAGGAGGAGGAGGAGGAGAAGGAGGAGGATGACGAGAAGGAGGAGGAGGAGCAGGAGGAGCACGAGGAGCATAATAATTATGATATTAATAGTAACACTAATACTAACATTGATATTAATAATATTGAACATAAAATTAATAAGAATATGGTGATAATAATGAGAAGACGAGTATGAATAATATTCATCATACTTACACTAATAATAGGAATGATCAGATTCATTATACTAATAATACACTGCTATCAAACATAGTAATATGAAGAACAATAAAATGAATACTGAGAACATAATAATACGAATATTCAGAATAATAATAAGACGATAATAATAAGAGGAATAATATTAATAAGAGAAATGCTAATAACAATAATACGAATAATAATAAGAATGGTATAAGAATAACAAGAATAATCATCAGACTAATACTAAGAATACTACTAATAATACTACTGCTAATAATATTAATACTAATACTGATAATCATATTAGTAGTAATCATAATAATGATGATGATGATAATAATACTAATGCTAATAATAAGAATAATAATACGAATAATTCAAATAATAATAACAACAACAATACTAATTCTAATACTAGTACTAATACTAGTAATAATATTAGTAATAATAACAACAATAATAATAATGTTAATAATATTATTATGAATAATAATACTAATAATAATACTAATAATAATAATAACAATAATACTAATACTAGTAATAAGAATAGTAATAATAATAATATTAAG
>CAUYUJ010007775.1:0-44450 GCA_963575745.1 Prorocentrum cordatum
TCATCATCAGCATCAGCATCAGCATCAACATCATCATCATCAGCAGCAGCAGCATCAGCATCATCATCATCAGCAGCATCATCATCATCAGCAGCAGCAGCATCATCATCAGCATCATCAGCATCATCAGCATCACCATCAGCATCATCATCACCATCATCATCAGCATCATCAGCACCAGCATCATCATCAGCATCATCACCATCATCCTCAGCATCATCAGCATCAACATCAGCATCAGCATCATCATCAGCATCATCATCAGCAACATCATCATCAATAACATCGAGATCATCATCATCATCATCATCAGCATCATCATCACCATCATCGTCATCATCATCATCATAACCATCATCCGCATCAGTATCGTCGGCATCAACATCATCACCAACAGCATCAGCAGTATCATTAGCATCAACAGCATCATCATCATCAGCATCATCATCAGCAACATCATCATCAAGAGCATCTGCATCATCATCACCATCATCATCCTCGTCCTCCGCATCATCATCATCATCCTCATCATCATCAGCATCAGCATCAGCATCAGCATCAGCATTTACATCATCGTCATCATCAGCAGCAGCAGCATCAGCATCATCATCATCAACAGCATCATCATCATCGTCATCATCATCATCAGCAGCAGCATCATCATCAGCATCATCAGCATCATCATCATCACCATCAGCATCATCATCACCATCAACATCATCATCATCAGCATCATCATCATCCGCATCATCATAAACAACATCGTCACCATCATCATCACCATCATCACCATCAGCATCATCATCAGCATCGGCAGCAGCATCATCATCAACATCATCAGCATCAGCATCATCAGCATCCCCATCATCATCATAACCATCGTCATCAACATCATCATCAGCAGCATCATCATCATCAGCATCATCATCAGCACCATCGTCATCATCATCAACAACATCATCATCAACATCATCAGCATCAGCATCAGCATCATCATCAGCATCATCATCAGCATCATCAGCATCATCATCTGCATCATCATCAGCATCAGCAGTATCATCAGCATCAACAGCATCATCATCATCATCACCAGCACCACCATCATCATCATCATCCGCATCATCAGTATCATCATCAGCATCAGTATCAGCATCATCATCATCAGCATCATCATCATCATCAGCAGCAGCATTACCAGCATCATCATCATAATCAGCATCATCATCAACACCATCATCATCATCATCATCATCAGTAGCATCAGCATCAGCATCATCACCATCATCAGTCTCATCAGCATCAGCATCTTCGTCATCATCAGCATCATAAGCAGCATCATCATCATCGTCATCATCATCAGCATCATCATCATCATCAGCATCATCAGCACCACTATCATCATAATCGTCATCATAATCACCAACATCATCATCAGCAGCATCATCATGAGCATCAGCAGCATCATCGTCATCATCATCATCAACATCATCATAATCAGCAGCACCCACATCATCATCAACATCATCATCATCAGCATCAGCATCATCAGCATCATCAGCATCAGCGTCAGCATCAGCATCATCAGCATCATCATCGTCGTCAGCAGCAGCAACATCATCATCATCCGCCTCCGCCTCCGCCTCCTCCTCCTCCACCTCCACCTCCACCTCCACCTCCGCCTCCTCCTCCTCCGCCGCCTCCGCCGCCCCCTCCTCCGCCTCCTCATCCTCATCGCCCTCCTCTTCCTCCTCCCCCCCCTCCCCCCCCCCCCCCTCCTCCTCATCTCCCTCATCCCCTCTCATCCATCACATCCTCCTCCACATCCACCGCCGCCGCCACCTCCACCCCGACCTCCACCCCCCCATCCACCTCTCCTCCACCTCTCCACCCCTCCACCTCCTACACCTCTCCGCTACACACCCTCCACCTCTCCACCTCTCCCTCTCCACCTCTCCCCCCCCCCCCCCCCCCCCATCCTCCTCATCATCCTCCTCCGCTTCATCCTCCTCGTCCATTCTCTCCCCCCTCGCCCTCCTCCTCATCCTCCTCCTCATTCTCCTCCTCCTCCTCCTCCCGATCCCCCCCCTCCTCATCCACTGCCACCTCCACCTCCTCCTCCTCCATCGCCAATTCCACCTCCACCTCCACCTCCCCATCCACCTCTTCCTCCTCCCCCTCCTCCTCCCCCTCCTCCCCCTCGGCCTACTCCTCCTCCTCCTACTCCTCCACAGCATCCTCATCCTCATCCTCCTCCTCGTCCTCCTCCTCCTCATCCTCCTCCTCATCCTCCTCCTCAGGTCACTCCCACCTCCACCTCCGCCTGCACCTGCACCTTCACCTCACCTCCACCTCATACTCTTCCTCCTCCTCCGCCTCCTCCTCCCTCCTCCTCATCATCATCATCCCCCTCTCCTCCTCCTCCTCCTCATCCTCCTCCTCCCCCTCATCCGCCTCCTCCTCAACCTCCACCTCCATCTCCACCTCCACCTCCACCTCCTCCTCCTCCTCCTCCTCCTCTGCCTCCGCCCTCTCATCCCCCTCCTCCTCCTCCTCCTCCTCCTCCTCCTCCTCCTCTTCCTGCTCCTCCCCCTGATCCTCCTCCTCCTCCTCCGCCGCCTCCTCCTGCTCCTCCCCCCCCTCATCCTCCTCGTCCTCCTCCTCCTCCTCCTCCTCCTCCTCTTCCTCCGCCTCCTCCTCCTCGCCCTCCTCCTCATCATCCTCCGCATCATCACCCCCATCAGCATCATCATCCTCCTCCTCATCATCATCATCAGCATCATCAGCATCATCAGCATCATCATCATCATCATCAGCATCACCTTCATCATCATCAGCAGCAGCAGAATCATCATCATCATCATCATCATCATCAGCATCATCCTCATCACAACATCAGCATCAGCATCAGCATCATCATCATCACCATCATCATGACCATCATCATCATCATCGTCATCATCATCAGCAGCATCAGCATAATCATCATGAGCACCAGCACCGTCAATATCAGCATCATCAACAGCATCAACATCATCATCAGCATCATCATCACCATCACCATCAGCATCAGCATCATCAGCATCAGCATCATCACCATCGGCAGCAACAACATCATCAGCATCTTCCTCATCAGCACCATCAGCATCATCATCAGCCTCATCGCCATCAACATCATCATCATCATCAGCAGCAGCATCCGCATCATCATCATCAGCATCATCCTCATCGGCAGCATCGTCATCATCATCAACAGCATCATGATCATCAGCTTCATCAGGACCAGCATCATCATCATCAGCAGCATCATCACCATCGGCATCATCATCATCAGCATTATCAGCATCATCATCATCATCACCATCTGCATCGTCATCATCATCATCGTCATCATCATCATCACCCCCCTCCCCCTCCTCCTCCTCTTCCGCCTCCTCCTCCTCAGATTACAGCTTACAGAAGCGGCGGTGGTCCACCGCGCAAGCACACTGGCCACTAAAGGGAAGAAAAAGAGGGACATCCACCTTGGATCATCATGCCGCCACTGCTGCTGGCCCCCTCCTCCCCCGAGAAAACCCGCCTAGCCCTTCGGCAACGACTGCGCCAGGAAGGCGTCGTCGCACGGCGGGGCGCGGGGGGGGGGGGGTGAAGGGGGGTAAGGGGTCCAAGAAAACACCCGACAATAACATAACTAGACGACTTGGACCACCCACAAGAGGTGGATGGCATAACTGCATGCCCTTCATTAGCTTAGGAGTGGGAGCTGGGTCCTCGTTGAGACAGAAGGGAAGCTGTCAAGCTCACGATAAACCGCACCTGAGGCCTCAGCTCCTACTCCATCTTGCGCCTCTTGAGGGCATCAATCCCCGTCGTCAGCTCTAAATTCTGGGCATTGAGATCGACGATCCTGCCACGCATATAGTCAATCTGGTCAAGAGCCCGCTTGAGCGGGTCTGACTCTGACTCGGGAAGATCTGGATCTAGCACGACTGGGGCAGAGGCACTGGAGCTGGAGGGGCAGGATGGGGTTGGCAGCACGGCAGGATTCGCGCTGGGCTTCGGTGCGGGGCGCTCATTAGCGACCACACTTGGCATGAGACGAACAGCAGGCTGAGCTTGGAATGGCTGCTGAGGTGGCGGCTCACTTGGCGGCCTCGGAGGGCCGATCTCACTATCACGAGCCTCGAGCTGGTCAGGAGTGAGCCACGTCCCCTTGCACTTGACCTCGCCGCGGATCTTAGAGCACAAAATGCTGGGATTCTGCTGCGCTCTCCAATGGTGAATCCAGCCTCCACACTGGTGGTGGCGCTGGCATGTGTAAATCACACTTGGAGCTCTCGGGGCGCTCGATGCAGAGAAGCTGCGGCGGGAGGGGGGAAAGAGGAGAAAACAAGCCTACTTTCTCTCGAACCCCACCCCGACGTTTCGGCGCGGACGTTCAGCGCATCTGACTATCAGCACTGACGTTCGGCACGCTTCAGCGCCCCCGAGGCAACAACATAAACAAAACAAAAGAACACTCGAGGGGAGGCACGCTCCGTCGCCTGTAAGGGATCGCGCCCACCCGCATGGGCGCTACGCCCCCCCCCCCCCCCCCCCCCCCCCCATCGAGAAGGCAAGCAAACAACAAAGCAAGCTAGACATCAAACTGGACAGGGTCTGAAATCCTGAGGCCCCCAGATCCTGGGAGCTCCTGCTTCTGGAGCTTTCTCAGTTCAGAGGACATCTTACGGGTGCAATTGCCCAGCAACTTCGGAGAGCCTCTGCCTGAGGTGAATCCCCCGCACTCACTACAGAATATGAACGGGAGCTTGCTGCCAATTATAGTACAATACACAATCTTATGGCGGCGGCCTCTGGCATCGGCTGCCACGTCTCTGATCTTGTTTGGCACTGGTTTGCAAGGTGAACGGGTGCGAGCGCTTGCAACTTTGAAGCATGATCTGCATCTGAAAACTGATCCATTCCACACTGGGTCATGGTCCTGGACAAAAGGGCGACCTGCTCTCTGCGGCGCTGGCTTCGCGATGTCTGGCCACAGTTCCTTGGCCGGGGGCCAGGGCGCAAGGACCTTTCCTGCACCTAGGACAAGGGGCTTATATAGTTGCACGGCGGCCTCATGCTCCTCCACTTCATTTGTGTATAAAGCATGCAGTTTAGCTGCTTCACCTGCGTGGTAATCTGCAGCTCTGTTGCCTTGGATGTCCAAAGCATCTAGAGAGTCTGCTGCTTCTTCTGTCTTGCGATGCGCCTTGGTTTTGCGCAACTCAAGCCATGAATCGGAAGGGAGGTAGGATGCAAGTTTGCGCCAAAAGGTGGCAGAGATGCTGGCCCCTTGGAGCACTGCTTCGGGCTTTAAAAATCCTTTCATTAAGCCAGAGTAGTCTACAATTATGGGTGCGGTCCGTGGATGTTCCGACCACTGTGCCGCTAGTAAAAGTCCTAAGTGCTCCGCATGCCCTGACATTTGAGGATACTGTCGTGGCAAGGGTGCTCTGACACCTCGTATAAAATTGCCTTCGTTGTCTGTCTGGACTGCTGAAGATCCTGCTCTCGAAATGCGAGGCATGGACTTAGGCAGCTGCCATCAGCATATATGGGCAAGTTCGCTGCCATTAACTCAGGATTACAAGGACCGCCTGGTCCAATATGTTGTGGGAGGAGGTATTCTACTGGTGGGTCTACTATGGCTCTCGGGACCCACAGCCTGTTAAATGGAAGTCCTTCCTCACCTGCTGCTTTGGCTGGTTCGATGAGGTCAGCAAGAAACTCCCGGCGTGCCTCCTCGGCATGGGGGCAGAGCCAGATTCGATGGTAGGGTGTGTCTAACTGCTGGCAGTACGGGCATAATCCGTCAAACTGATAGCCCCACTTGACAAGTGTTTGGCCTGTTGTCAGACAGCCGCAAATAAATGTCTGACACATCTGGCCTCCTGGAAACTCAGATGGTTGGAGACCTTCCTAAGTGTGGGGGTAAACAAGTCCCACCAGAGTCCTTGCTGTGCAGCTGGGGGCTCAGGAGGAAACTTGGAAGCGACATATTCCTGGATCAGTTTGTCCTTATACTGCCAGACAAACTCTTTGGAGATCCAACGCGGGGAAAATTCAAGCATGTTAAAAGTGCACCCGCATCTGTCGATTAGATGGGTTGCATCTGGGGCCTGCCAGCCTGCCTGCTTCATCCAAAGGAGCATCTGGGAAACAGGGCCGCGCGACTTGGCAAGCCAAGTCTTGAACTTCGAATTGGCGAGTCCAGCTTTGGCGACGTTAAACACACATGCTAGCTCCGTTGCAGCTAATTTGTCGCGATGGGCCCTAAGCCCATGTCTGGTGGAAGCTGCCGACCACCATTCAGACACCAGCGTTCCAAAGACGCGCCTATCATGTTCAGCGGGCCATTGTCTGCCACCGAAGCCCACCACATATTCATTTCGGCTCGCTTGCAGTGGTGGGTGGAGACAGACGCTGCAAGTCCTCGTAGTCGCCTGATTTCACTTGGTGTGAATCCATGGGATGCAGCTCCGTAGTGCATGGTAGACTTGGCTCCTACAGCAAAGAATATGCTTCGTGTCTTCTTTATTCTGCTGCCCTTTAACCGACGAATTCTGTTGACACGGGCTGTTAGCTGGAGCCGTCTTTTATGTCTTGTTACACATGCTGCGTTATGCTTTTTGTGTTTGTCCGCCGTAAAATCAACGCCCAGATTGGCTGCACCCCAACTTGCTGCCCCTCCCAGGTCTCCCAAGAGCCTCTTTCCTTTGTTGAGCAAACCCGTGGAGGGGGCTACCAGGGCGATTTTGGGGCATGCCAAGGCAAGGGCCAGCTTTTCGATTCCTTCCTTGATCTGGAGCACGAACGTTACGAATGGCTCGGGACAATACACCTTGGAATCAGCCCAAGCAGAGAGAGTGAGATCGTCAATGTGCATACTGCTAGCTGTGTTGGGCGAGAGGGTGGAGGTGATCAGCGGGTACATGTAGAGCTTGGCCTCGTACGTGGCTGGAGAGGCTCCTGCCGCAATACCTTGCGTGGGGCATACCTGGTCTGAAATCGATCCTTCTAGCATCAGACGTCTTGGCCATTCATATGTATGTAATGAATACACCACTACATCTATGGGGTCATTAGCCTGATGAGCATGGTCATAGATGATGGCATGGTCGAGGGTCTCGTAGAAAGACTTGCGATCCCACAGTAATGCTATGTAGTGCGTTTTGCCTGATGCTGCAAGTTCTGCGCGAGCTGAAAACTGCGCCCTCTGGGCTCCTGGCCTGGGATGCCGAAAACTCTGGAGCCAGTCCTGAAGATGCTTCCCATGATCTGCATTTCCTGGGCGTGAGTTTCCCATGGATACGTTCGAAGCCAGGATAAAAACCCATACATCTCCTTCCCCCATCCTTTGTGCTTCGGCGCGAGAAGGATCTGAAGCTGCTGGGTGGGCGACGGGGCTGCTCCTATCATGTCCATGACTGTGAACAACCTGGCCATTATCTCCAATGCTTGTTCGCTGCATAACCTGAAATGTCTGGGATGGAATCCGCCTGGCAAGCATGTGCGCATCTTGAACTTGCTCGAAATCTTTGCCAAGACTGCTGGATGGGTTGGAGGGGGGCACGACATATGCTGGGCAATTCATGCTGTATTCTGGTATTGGGGATAAGCCTTGGCCCACCTTTCCTTCGGGCTTGGCTTTCCACTTCTCTGACCAGTTTTTCAGATGAGCATCCAGCAAGTTTGGTAGCGACGAGGCGCAGCCTGATTCTAACAAGACCTGTTCGACACTCCTCTCCGACTTTCCTCCGATATATTTGTAAATAAGCCCACCTGCTACACTGTCACACCATTCTGCCCACTGCTGTCTCTGCACTGACTTGTCCTGGCCTATGTTGTCCTGGTGATGTTCGGCGAAGACGCTGGCAACGGCGGCGATGAAGTCTCTCTTTTGCTGCGAGGCTGGGCCCCATAGCTTGGGAGCGACACCCGTGATGATGAAATGGTAATATACTCCTTCTCCCCAAAATACTGCCTGAAGGGGCCACCTGAATGGGGGAAGACGTGAAGCTGGAAGACGAGCTTGTTGAACTATTCATCCATTAGCGGGTGATCCTGGAGCTTATTGTATCTTCCAGCTATTTCCTCTAGCCTATTTGCTGTCCAGAGGAGGGCTGGTTCTTTTTGTTGTTTCTTCTTATGTCTGGTTTGGAGCAACTTTTCGATGGGTATTTCCTGGGTCACCAACGGGGCCCCTGGCTGTCTACCTTCTGGTGGCGTTTGGGTCTGCTGCTGAATCTCCAAGCGGATAAGCTCCAACCGCTGAACGTAAACCTGATCCAACACTCCTTGGCCTCTTGCATGCTCGCCAGCTTCCCGCTTCGGCACGCTGACGACGTCGCCCCTGTCATTCGTGCGGTCCTGGATGAAACTTCCCAGCGCTTCCTTCAGATGCAAATGCGAGGGAGGGCAAGGGGCTGGTCCAATGGCTGGGTCGGTGGGATATCGCTGGTACTTGCCAGGTAGCTTTACTAGGATCTCATCGATGTCAATTCTGAGCACAAGCTTTACTGGGCGATGAGGAGAGAGGGGAGTCTCCAAATCCACCGAGACTGACTTGAGGGCCTGGGTCAGGATGCTGCTGATCCAGAAATAGTCGATCCTGGATTCTATGTCTCCGCTAACATACGTGGGTTCCAGCGGGGCCTTGATGGGCATGCCGATTTTAGCTAGGTCTGCATTCCCGATCATGTCGACTACGCTGCTCTTGTAATCTCCACCGACTACGACTGGCAGGCCCGCGGAGTGGATGTCCTGCCCTAGCTTTCGGAGGATGCTTAAGTTGATGTCGTCAGAACCTACTCGGTCCTTTAGGTGGACGCTGTGCAAGCCTATGACCCCCAACTTCAGGTGGCGGAGGTAGCATTCGCATACCCTGCCAGGCACTAGCAACTGCTGGGACTCGTTGGGGATCCATGCATCCAAGTGAGCACGCACAAGTATGAGCACTCCTGACGACACTCCTCCATTCTTGGACGTGAATGCTGGGGCTCCGAATACGTTCCACCCTTTCTGCCTGAGGGAGGAGACGACGAACGAGTACCTGTGAGGTAAGAGCTTGTGCTCCTGACTCAGAAGCACGTCAACTGTCGATTCTGCTGGCTGGGGCAATATATCTTCTGCTGTGCCCCACGACGATACATTCAGCGTGCGAATCTCGAAACTGCTGCTCTGCTCACTTTGGGACTGCCACTGCTGCTGCTGCCGCTGACGCTGATGCCGCTGCCTCTGCGACGGTTGCGGCGCGTGGGGCTGAGGGCGGGGGCGGAATCCCAGTTGGCTTTTGGTTTTCCCAGAACTTCGAAAAGCACGTTGGACACCTGCAAGGAGTTCTGGGGATAGATTGAGAGCATTGGCCAGATTCTTGCCCCCTGGGTCCAACATGTCCGATGCCTTGTGCTTAACTCCTCCTGTGCCCTCCATCGGGGTTGGCTCTGCGACATTTGCCTGGTCAAACTTCTGGAGGAGCTGGTCACGGTCGGCATGATTGAGAATGACTTGCTCCCAAATTCCCAGCCGACTGGCGAGGGTCTCGACTGTGGACTGGAGCTCCTCCTTCTCTGGGTCCTCATACTCCTCCTCATGTTCGTCAAAGTCCTACTCCTGATACTTCTGCCAAAATCCACCTTCCTCTGGTGAGTTTTTCTGCGCTGACGTGACAACCTCAATTTTCAATCGGTCGATCTCACTCTGCACATGTTCTTCCTCCTCGAGCACCTCTTTCTTCCTCTTATCTGCTGCCTCCAACAACTCCTCAATATCCTCATGCTCCTTCTCCAATGCTGCCAGCTTTGCTTGCTGCTGATCAAGCTGCCGGTCAACACGTACCAGGCGCTTGGACTTAGGTACGTCCTGTTCCTTGGAGCTGCGGTAATACTGCATGAGGGAGCCCAACTGGGGGATGAGGTGCTCAGGGATATCTGAACATTCCTTGGAGTGGGCATGCTGGACCAGGAGGTTGAGAAGGGTGGGCCCGTTGAGCTTAGGGCGGGGTGTGCCTCCTCCTCTTCCTTTGCCTTTCCACGCTCCCTTAGTGCCCCCACTACCCCCCCCAATGTAGACCGTAGGATTGGGGGGGGTGGGTGAACTTTCCGTAGCCTTTGCCTTTGCATTTGCCTTTTGTGGTACTGCCTTTGCAATTGCCTGTGGTCCTGGGTCCCTTTGAACCTTTCGGCTCACCCGTGAGGTCGGTGAAGCGGGAAGCCCATTTGCCCATAGGGGATCTCTCCAGTGTGATAGCAGGCCCATGTAATAGACTTGCAGAGCAATGGTAACAGTAAGAATACCAGAACGGGTTCTTAGCATTCCCACATTGGAGGCACTTGACTGTCGCATGGCTGGCGCGGCTCATAACTTGCGGGGCACGCTTGGGGTTGTTGGACGGGACCAACGTTCGCTTGGGAGTTGAAGGGCTCCCACCCTGCAATGCCGAAATGCGCCCAGACGCCTCCTTGGTCCGCAAACGGCGATATCTTGAGCCAAAATGGCTACGGACCTCCTCCTCCTCCTCCTCCACCTCCTCCGCCTCCTCCTCCTCCTCCTCCTCCTCCCCTCCTCCTCCCTCCTCCTCCTCCTCCTCCTCCTCCTCCACCTCCTCCTCCTCCTCCTCCTCCTCCTCCTCCTCCTCTCCTCCTCCTCCTCCTCCCCCCCCCTCCTCATCCCCCGCCCCCCCCCCCTCCCCCTCCCCCACCTCCACCTACACCTCCTCATCCTCCTCCCCTCCTCCTCCTCCTCCTCCTCTCCGCCTTCTCCCTTCCTCCTCCTCCTCTCCTCCTCTCCTCCTCCCTCCTCCTCCCCCTCATCATCATCATCATCCATCATCCATCACCAGCATCAGCATCAGCATCAGCACAGCATCATCATCATCACCATCATCATCGTCACCATCATCATCATCATCATCGGCATCATCAGCATCATCAACATCACCATCATCATCATCAGCAGCATCATCAGCATCGTCAGTATCATCATCATCATCAGCATCATCATCATCAGCATCATCATCAGCAGCAGCATCATCATCATCAGCATCAGCATCATCATCACCACCATCATCATCATCAGCAACAACAACAACCTCATCATCATCATCATCAACATCATCATCATCATCAGCATCATCAGCATCATCATCGTCATCATCATCATCGTCATCATCATCAGCATCATCATCAGCATCGTCATCATCATCAGCACTGGCATCATCGCCATCATCATCATCATCAGCAGCATCAACATCAGCATCATCATCAGCATCAGCATCATCATCCTCATCATCCGCATCCTCATCCGCATCATCATCACCATCATCAACAGCATCAGCAGCATCATCATCACCAGCATCACCACCACCACCACCATCATCATCATCATCAACAACAGCATCATCACAATCAGCATCCGAATCAGCCGCACCACCAGCAGCGACAACAACAACAACATCATCATCATAATCATCATCATCACCATCATCATCATCATCATTATCATCATCATAAGCAGCAGCATGGTCATCATCATCATCATCATCAGCATCATCATCATCATCATCATCATATCATCATCATATCATCATCATCAGCAGCATCATCAGCATCACTAGCATCAGAATCATCATCATCAGCACCATCATCATCATCACCATCATCATCAGCGTCGTCATCGGCATTGTCATCGTCATCGGCATCAGCAGCATCAGCATCAGCACCATCATCTACGCATCATCATCAGCATCATCATGAGCAACATCATCATCATCATCATCATCACCATCAGCATCAACATCCTCAGCATCATCAGCATCAGCAGCATCAGCAGCATCAGCAGCATCATCATCATCAGCATCAGCAGCATCAGCATCAACATCATCGTCCTCGTCCACATCCTCGTCGTCCGCCTCCTCCTCCTCCTCCTCCACGTCCGTCTCCTCCCCCTCCTCCTCATCCTCCTACTCTTCCTCCTCCTCCGCCTCGTCCTCCTGCTCATCCTCCTCCCCCTCGTCTGCGTCATCTGCGTATTCTTATGCTTCATATTATTACTGGTACTCTTAATATTAGCACGACGATTATTAGTACTGCTAGTATTATTCCGAATCATAGTATTAGTATTGTTATTAATAGTCGCGGTCGCCTTCTTGTTATTATCATTAGTATCGGAATTAGCAGTGGTATTATTATTGCGAATACTAATGCTATTAGTGATCGCATTATTATTCTTATTATTACTGGCACGGTAAGTCATAGTATTAGTATGGTTATTCGTCTTCGTTGTCGTCGGCCTCCTCCTCCTCCTCATCATCCTCCTCCCCATCATCCTCCGCCTCCTCCTCCTCATCATCATCATCAGCTTCCGCCTCGTCATCCTCATCCTCCGCCTCCGCCTCCTACTCCCCCTCCGACTCCTCCTCGTCCCCGTCCTCGTCCTCGTCCTCCTCGTCCTCCTCGTCTTTCTCGTCCTCCTCGTCAGCCTCGTCTTCCTTCTCCTCCTCCTCCTCCTCCTCCTCCTCTCCTCCTCCCCCCCCGCCTCCTCCTCATCATCATCATCCATCCTCCTCCTCCTCCTCCTCCTCCTCCTCCTCCCTCCTCCTCCTCCCCTCCTCCTCCTCCCCTCCTACTCCTACTCCTCCTCCACCTCCACCTCCCCCTTCTCCTGCTCTTCCGCCTCCCTCCTACTCTCCTCCTCATCCCCCTCCGCATCCTCCTCCTCCCCCCCTCCACCTCCTCATCCTCCCTCGCGCCGCGCCCCGCCTCCGCCTCCGCCTCCGCCTCCGCCTCCGCCTCCGCCCGCTCCGCCTCCGCCTCCGCTCCTCCTCCTCCTCCTCCTCCTCATCCTCCTCCTCCGCCTCCTGCCCCCCCCCCCACCTCATCTTCGTCCTCCTCCTCCTCCTCTACTCCTCCTCCTCCTCCCTCCTCCTCCTCCTCCTCCTCCTCCTCCTCCTCCTCCTCCTCCCCCTCCTCCTCCTCCGCTTCCTCCTCATCCTCCTCCTCCTCCTCCTCTCCTCCTCATCCTCATCCTCCTGCTCCTCTCCTCCTCCTCCTACTTTCAACCGCCCCCTCCTCCTCCTCCTCCTCCTCCTCCTCCTCCCCTCCTCCCTCCCTCCTCCTCCTCCTCCTCCTCCTCCTCCTCCTCCTCCTCCTTCTCCACCTTCTCCTCCTTCTCCTTCTCCTCCTCCTCCGCCTCCTCCTTGTCGTCCGTCGCATCAGCATCATCATCAGCGCCTCTCGGCCACCGTGGCAGGAGGCCAGGTTGCGGCCCGACACGCGGCAGGTGCGGGAGGAGACGCTGCTCGAGACCATCAAGCGCCGCTAGGAGGAGCTCCCCCTGGAGGCGTCCCAGGCCTTGGCGGGCCTCGAGGCGGCGCTCCAGCAGCCCACGGCCACGGCGCCCAAGCCCGAGCTGCCCGACGAGGCCGTCCAGCGGGCATGGGGAGCGGCGCGTCGTGCGACCAAGGCGCCCAACGAGGCCCTCGACGCCACCGAGGGGGCCCGCGCCTGGCTCGCCAAGTGCCAGGCCAAGGAGGACGAGCTTGCGGCGGAGTACGCGCTCGCCCTCGAGGAGCAGGCGAGGGCCATCGCACACGCCAAGGGCTGCCTCAAAGGCGAACAGGCCACTCCAGCATCGGTCTCGGTCAACCTATCCTCCGTCCTCGAGGGGAGGGAGGGCCTCAACTTCGAGCTCGGGGTCGCCTTCGACCTCGACGGCATCTCGCTCACGGAGCAGGAGCAGGCCGACTGGGAGAAAACGCTGGAGCAGTTCAAGCAGGACTTCACAAAGCAGGTGGAGGCGATGTTCAAGCCCGCGGCTGAGGAGCTCGAGAAGCGGAGAGAGGGCCTCAAGAAGATGCAGGAGGAGTTCCGCGCCAAGACCAAGAAGCGGCGGATGGACTCTGAAGCTGCTCGGCCTGCTGGTGAACCTGACCCTCCTGGCGACGAACAGCGAGGCGCTGGGGGCGACGCAGCAGGACATACCAGCGACGCGGCTCCTGGGACGCCCAGCCAGCCTGAGGCCGCCCCAGCCCCCAGACAGCCCCAGCTGTCGGCAGAGCGGCTCGCAGAGCTCAAGAAGGCCGCGAGGGAGGTGCGCGGTCGCAAGCCAGGAGGCGACACCAAGGAGAGCGCGCCCACAGCGTCTCCCTAGCAGCGGCGGGCGCCGCGGCGGTCGAAGCGCCTTGCAGCCGTTCACGTTCGACTCCGCCAACGGCTCAGGCTGGGGACCCCTCGCGACCATATGGGGCAGGCCTCAGGAGATGGCTCAGGAGCTGGCCAGGGAGGCCCATGCGGGTCAGTGCTGGTTGGCCCAGGAGACCCACCTACAAGAGGAGGAGGCAACCCGCGAGGAGCAGTGGCTGTGCAGGCAGGGCCTGCGGGATGCCCTCACGCCTGGCACCAGCCACCTAGGCAGCCTGGACACGCAGCAGAGGAGGGCCGCCTCGGGCGGCACAGGAGGTGAGGTCTGGGCGGCGCGAGGCGCCGCTCAGCCCTTGCGAGGCGCCGCCGCTGGGACCAGATCTAAGCGCGTCCACCCTGGGCGGCGCACCTGCCTCCACTTCGAGGGGCTCAAGCGAGGAGGAGGGCCGGCGGCCTGCGTCTACCTCGACATCGACCGCCAGGGGCCTGCGTCATGGGAGGTGCTGCGCACGCTGGGGCACGCGCTGAGAGCCTCGGGCATGTCCTTCGTGATCGGGAGGGACGTCAACGTGGAGCCCGCCCTCTCCGCGGACGCGGCGCGTTTCTGGTTGGAGGCGGGGAGAGGCCAGGTCATATGCAACGAAGAGGGCCTCGGCACCTGCCACGTCGCGGCCGACGCGCCGCCGCCCGAGCTCGACTACTTCATCGCGGCCATCATGTTCGACGACTGCTCCCTGCGCCACACTGGCTCGGAAGCGCAGGTGGGCATCATGCTGGGCAAGGCGGCGTGCGCCGTCATCAGGGGCCTGGAGCGGGGCATAGGCGCGGTGGTCTCCAGGGACAAGAGCGAGATCCTGGGGGCCACCGAGAGGTTGCACCGCCGCAGCGAGCGCCGCATGGACGAGGGCTCCTTCGCGCATGCCAAGGTGACCAGGAGCTTGGGAGTGTGCTACGCCATGGGCGCCAGAGCCGGGGAGGTGGCTGCTGGCCGACGCCAAGCCGCCGCGGCCCAGCTCGGCCGTGCCCACCAGAGGCGACGGGCAAGGAAGGAAGCGGCAGTCAAGCTGGTCAATGCTGGACTTAAGCCCGCTACGTCATACGATATCTCTTGTTTAGCCTGGTCGTCATCGGCGCTGGCGAGATGGAGGTCCAAGCTCGCAGCCATCGCCTTCGGCACGGGTCCTGGCAGGAGCATCTGCCTCAGCTACCTGCTGGCCGCGAAGCCGTGGGACGACCCGCTCTTCGACCACATCGCCAAGCCCATGGAGGCGTGGGCGAGGGCGCTGCAGCAGGTCAAGGAGCAGGACAGGCGCGCCCTCGGCTCGGCCTCTGCGGCGGCGCGCGAGCGCCTCACCGCCAGCGGGCCAGAGGGCCTGGCGGGAAGGGGCCCAGCCTCCGCAGCGGCCCTTGCCGCGGCGCGCCTCGGCTGGAGAGCTGGCCACATCAGGCGCTGGACGGACGACCTTGGGAGGATCCTAGACCTGCGCGAGACCGACAGGCACGCGTTCCAACGCGAAGTACAGGCTGCCTTCATCAGGAAGCACTGGAGGGACGTGGCGAGCCACGACCCGCTGCGGGGCCACCTGGAGGGCGGCGCGGCCATCAACGGCCTGAGGAGGCGGTTGGCGAAGCAGCTCGCTGACCACGCCCTTGCTTCGCGGTGGCCCTCGGCCAGGCAATGGGAGGCAGACGACCTCAACATCAACTACTTCTACGACTCAGGCGGCCCGATGGACTCGGTCGCGGAGCACGCCATCTGGTCGCGGTGCCTGGTCAAGGAGTTGCTGGCGGCAGTGGAGGCCTGGCCCACTGTCTCCCGCCCGTGCACCTCTTCAGCGACTCGCAGCTGCTCGGAGACGGCTGGGAGGCAGGCGAAGATTGGTGCCTATGCTGGTCAAGACCGTACAGAGGCCTGTGGACCGCCTTCTGGAAGCGGGTCCACGACATAGGCAGGGACGCCATTCAGAACACAAAGGTGAAGGGGCACGCCACGTTGCATGACGTCCTGGTCGGGTCCTCCACGAAGTGGAAGCGGCGGGGCAACAAGCTAGCCGACTTGAAGGCCAAGCAGGGCGCCAGCTTCCACCCCACCTTCCCCGCGCTGGTCGAGGTTGCGAGCATTGCCGACGAATGGGGTGAGAGCCTGGGTAGGATGCTCGGCCAGGCGCCGCAGGAGGGCAGCAGCTGGCTCACGGCGAGCGGCGGCTACGCTGCGCCTGGCCTCCAGATAATTAGATGTGCCGCTCCTGGCTGCCGCATGCGCTCGATCGCACCATGCGGCCGCTGCTCGGCCCGCGCGTGCGAGAGGCACGGCTCGTCGGCTCTCGTCGGGGCAAGACGCATCAGGTGCTGCCTCGGATGCGCGGCGAGTAGCCGTCCTCTCCCCGCTTTTTCCCACCCGCCCCCGCCGCCACCGCCCCCGCCCGCCTCGGGATCCGAGGGCTCAGGCGCAGGCGCGGCCGCGCTCCTCGGCATCATAGCAGGAGCCGCCGCAGCGAGCGGGGGGGGAGGCCAGCGGAGGAGGGGACGAGGAGCAGCAGCAGCAGCAGCAGCAGGAGCAGCAGTCTCCAGCGCAAGTTAGTTCGATCGAGAACCCTTCCAGCGAAGGGGCTCCTCCACCAGGGGGGCCACAGGGGGCGAGGTCGGGTGGGTCGCGGGGCCCTCCTGGGCCTGGTCCTGGTCTCGGGGAAACGTGCCCCCCCTGGTGGAACGCGAGGTTCCACCCGTCCCACAGGATGTGGCGGACGGGAGACCTAGCCTTTTGCGTACGGTGCGGCGGGTACTGCCGCAGCCGTCGGGTCATGGCACTCGGCGACGAGTGCCCATCTCGGCCGCTCTCAAGCAGGCAGGCCGAAGAGCTCCGCAGAATGAAGCGAGGCCTCCACCCCAACAAAGGGGGGGTAGAGGCCGTCCTCGGCGCCCCGTCCCCCCTCCCGCCGCGAGAGAGGTCGCGCTCGAGGGAGCGTGCGGGGAGCTGGGGATAATGTAGCAGCAGCAGGGGGAGTGTGCACGTCGGCAGCGGCCCCCTTGGGAGAGCGGGATCATCATCATCATCATCATCATCATCATCATCATCATCATCATCATCATCATCATCATCATCATCATCATCATCATCATCATCATCATCATCATCAGCAGCAGCAGCAGCATCATCATCATCATCATCATCATCATCATCATCATCATCACATCATCATCATCAGCATCATCATCATCATCATCATCTCATCATCATCAGCATCAGCATCAGCATCATCATCATCATCATCACCATCATCAGCATCAGCAGCATCATCATCATCAGCAGCATCATCATCATCATCATCATCAGCATCACCATCATCAGCATCACCATCATCATCATCATCATCAGCATCATCATCATCATCAGCATCATCATCATTCATCATCATCATCATCAGCAGCATCATCATCATCATCATCATAATCATCAGCATCATCATCATCATCATCAGATCATCATCATCATCAGCAGCATCATCATCATCAACACCATCGTCATCATCATCAGCATCATCATCAGCATAATCATCAGCATCATCATCATCATCATCATCATCATCATCATCGCCATCATCAGCATCAGCAGCAGCATCATCACCATCATCAGCATCATCATCATCAGTATCATCAGCATCAGCAGCATCATCATCACCACCATCATCAGCATCATTATCGGAATCATCATCAGCATCATCAGCATCATCATCATCATCACCATCAGCATCAGCATCATCATCATATCCTCATCAGCACCATCATCATCGTCACCATCATCAGCATCATCACCATCAGCAGCAACAGCATCTTCATCATCATCAGCAGCAGCATCATCATCAGCAGCATCATCCGCATCATCACCATCAGCAGCAGCAGCAACAGTATCATCAGCAGCATCATCAGCATCAGCATCTTCATCATCATCAGCATCATCAGCAACATCATCATCAGCATTATCATAATCATCATCAGCAGCATCATCATCATCAGCATCATTAGCATCATCATCAGCAGCATCAGCAGCATCATCAGCATCATCATCAGCATCATCAGCAGCATCAACACCATCATGATAGTCATCAGCATCATCAGCATCCCCATCAGCATCATCATCAGCAGCATCATCAGCATCGTCATCATCATCAGCATCATCATCATCAGCATCAGCAGCACCATCATCAGCAACAGCCTCATAATCAGCGTCAGTAACATCATCGTCATCAGCATCAGCATCATCATCAGCAGCATCGTCAACATCATCGTCGTCAGCAGCATCACCATCATCGGCATCAGCATCAGCATCATCAGCCTCGACAGCATCAACATCATCAGCATCATCATCAGCGGCAGCATCATCATCATCAGCATCATCATAATCACCGTCGTCAACATCATCACCATCATCCTCATCATCACCCTCCTCCTCCTCCTCCTCCTCCTCCTCCTCCTCCTCCTCCTCCTCCTCCGCCTCCTCCTCCTCCTCCTCCCCTCCTGCGGTGGCCCTCGATCCTCCTCCTCCTCCTCCTCCTCCTCCTCCTCCTCCTCCTCCTGGTCGCCCTCCTCCTCCTCCTCCGCCGCGTCCTCCTCCTCTTCCTCCTCCTCTTCCTCCTCCTCCTCCTCCTCATCCTCCTCCTCCTCATCATCAGCCCCATCAGCACCATCATCCTTAGCATCCTCATCATCATCCTCATCATCATCATCATCATCACCACCACCACCACCACCACCACCATCATCATCACCATCACCACCACCACCACCACCATCATCATCATCATCATCATCATCATCATCATCGTCATCATCATCATCATCAGCATCATCATCGTCATCATCATCAGCATCATCATCAGCATCAGCATCATCACCATCCTGAGCATCATCATCAGCAGCAGCGGCATCATCAGCATCAGCATCATTATCATCAGCATCATCAGCATCAGTATCATCAGCATGATCAGCATCATCAGCATCATCATCATCATCATCGTCATCATCATAATCAGCAGCATCATCATCATCAGCATCATCAT
Source organism: Prorocentrum cordatum (assembly GCA_963575745.1). Lineage (NCBI taxonomy): Eukaryota > Dinophyceae > Prorocentrales > Prorocentraceae > Prorocentrum > Prorocentrum cordatum. The sequence goes on from CAUYUJ010007775.1 coordinate 19,235, forward strand.
CAGCAGCATCATCAGCCTCATCATCATCAGCAGCAGCAACAGCAGCATCGTCATCAACATCGTCTTCGTACTCATCCTCATCATCATCGTCATCATCAGCATCATCGTCATCATCATCATCAGTATCATCACCATCAGCAGCATCATCATAGTCATCAGCATCAGCATCATCAGCAGCAGCAGCGGCATCATCATCATCAACAGCATCAGCATCGTCATCAGCATCATCATCAGCATCATTAACAGCATAAGCATCATCATAATCAACAACATCAGCATCATCAACATCACCATCATCAGCAGCAACAGCATCATCATCACCATCTTCATCAGCATCGTCATCATCATCGTCCTCAGCATCCTCAGCAGCAGCAGCATCACCAGGGTCATTAACAGCATCATCACCATCACCAGCATGAACATCAGCATCATCATCATCAGCAGCACCATCATCAGCAGCATCATGAGTATCGCCATCAGCATCATCATTTGCAGCAGCATCATCAGCATCATCAGCATGATCAGCATCATCATCATCAGCATCACCAGCATCATCATCCTCATCATCATCAGCAGCATCATCGACATAATCTTCATCCTCAACATCAGCAGTATTATTATCATCAGCATAATCAGCATCAGCGTCAGCATCATCATCAGCAGCATCATCATGAGCATCGTCTCAGCATCATCAGACTCGTCATCATCATCTTAATCATCATAATCATCATCAGCATCATCAGCATCGTCGTCGTCCTCATCCTCATCCTCATCATCATCATCATCATCAGCAGCAGCAGCAGCATCGTCATCATCATCCCCCTCCCCCTGCTCCTCATCCTCCTCCTCCACGTCCTCGTCCTCTTCCTCCTCCTCGTCCTCGTCCTCCTCCTCCTCCTCCTCGCCCCCATCCTTCCCCTTCCCTCCCTCGGCCAATTCTCTCGGGACAAGGGGATCCTAGGCTGCGGCGGCCCACGTAGAAATGGCAGTGCTGCCGCGAGCAGTGATGAACTTCGGGGCCCAAGGTCCCCAGCGACAGCGATAGGATTACTCAGCACCTGGGAATGGGGATGGGGACCGTGCCAGACAAAGGCCAGGCGGGTCCAGAGGCGAAGGAGGGCAGCAGCGACAGCAACGACCTGTCGGGACAAGGGCGGCGCGCGAGACCAACATCGTCAGCTCCCACGCTGGGATCAGTTCGCGCGTCAGAGCAGGCAGCGGCAGCTGGCTCGGCCGCAGAGGAACGGGACGGGCGGCGGCAGCATGACCCTGTACGAGCACGGGGACTCCGCGAGCGGCATCATCGGCTACGCTGCTGGAATCGGCGCGTAGGGGCAGAAGCAACTAACCCTGTCCAAGCAAAAAGCCGTAGGAGAAAGACGCCACTAGCTGCTATACTGTGGGTCGCTCTTGCCATGCAGGCAGCGGCGGGGAAGCACTGTCGCAGCAAGGCGAAAAGCGCACGAGCCGTACATCCCCAATTACAAAGATGAGAAAAGCTCAGGCGCGAAGGCATGCAGTGACTGCAGGCACTGTCAATGCGAGGGAGCCAGTGCGGGAACCGAATATAGGCTACACCGCTGAGATCAGCTCGTGCGCGAAGGCACGCAGTGGCAGCATGAGCTGTCGAAGCGGGAGAGCGAACAGCAGCAGCATGCGCTGCCCGTGCGAGAAGGCGGGTGCAGGAACAAAACATAGCCACCAGGCGCGTGCCAAGGCACGAGGTCGGCATGCGATGCGAGAAGGGCGAGCAGTGGCAGCAGGCGCCGCCCATGCGAGAAGCAGGAGCCAAACCTCGCTCGACGGCCGGATCGGCGAGTGCGAGAGGGGCGAGCAGTGCCAGAAGGCCTGGGCGCCCAACCTAGTAGCTGGGGCTCGCCACGGACGCAGCACGAACAGCATCAGCTTCGGCACCGGGAGCAGCGTCCACAAGAGAGAGGCGAGCGCTGCGAGAGGGCGCAGGCGCCCAGGCCAGCAGCTCGGGGCCGCCACCGACGAAGTCCTGAGGACGTCAGCTTCAACGACATCGAGGGACGAGGAGGAGGAGGAGGAGAAAGAGGACGAGATGCAGAGGAGGAGGAGGAGGAGGAGGAGGCCCCTCCGAAGGGAGGGCCCCCTTCGACGGGACCTTCTCGGGATACCCACACCCCTCCCTCCTCGTCGCCACGACAGGGCCCTCGCCGCCATGGTGGTGAGGGATGGCACGGGGCGCAGGCGTGCTCGGCGGGCGTGCGATGACTCGGCGCGCTCGTGGACGGCCCGCAGGTTCGGTGGCAGCTCATGAGAGCCTCCCGTACCATCTGGTCGGCTCTTGCGGATCGACGCTGTATCGACGCTGATCGACGCTAAGTCGACGCTCACCGACGCTGGCCGACGCCAAATCGGCGCTGTCTCACCGACTCCCAGACGCCAATCGACGCGAATCGGAGCTGGAGACAGAAGTACGAGGGTACACAAGGCTCCCATGATTTGATACCGAACGCAGGTGCGGGAGGAAGGTAGCCCCGCTATCAGCTACAGCGCGGGGATTGCGAATACAGTAGGCGTGCCGCGGACGGCAGCAGGAGTGCGAGAAGGGCTGGTGAGGCACCTCCAGGCCAACCGAGATCGGAGGCTCCTTCCGCACAACAGGCCCCAAGTGACGACCACGCAGAGCCTGTTGAATAGTCCCTCCCTCCATCCCTGGGGCAACCCTCCATCAAACCGAAAACTTGAAACCGGATCGTCGCAACACTGGATCGGAAGAGACGGGGAAACAGCGCATCGGATCGGACCGGAATCAGATCCCTTCGCCCCCTCCTCCCCCTTCCTCCTCTTCTTCATCATCATGCTCGCCGACGACGACGACGACGACGACGACGACGACGACGACGACGACGACTTACCTAGCTTCATCCTCCTCCCAACAGTGGCGAAGGCCAGCAGCGTTCGTTACCGAACTCCAATGTCCGAGGCGAGTCGAGGAGGGGGAGGAGGGCGAGGATGGCGAGAGCGGCAACAACGCCGACGACGACGCCCACGCCCACACGCCCACACGCCCACGCCGACGCCGACGACGACGCCGACGCCGACGCCGACGCCCACGTCCACGCCGACGCCGACGCCAACGCCGACGCCGACGCCGACGCCGACGCCGACGCCGACGCCGACGCCGACACCAACGCCGACACCAACGCCGACGACGACGACGACGACGACGACGGCGACGACGACGACGACGACGACGACGACGACCCGTCGACATCGAAGACCCGTGGACGGATGGCCTGCTGCTGCAACAGCAGCTGCTGCTGCTGCTGGAGCTGCTGCTGGAGCAAAGCCTGGTGGCGGCGCGCAGTGGAGCTGTGGGAGAGCCAAATCAGGAACGAATAGGCTTATCTTGGGACGCAGGTGGACATACTAGTACTATGCGCCCCTCTTGGAGGCGCACGACCGAACAGAATAGAAAGTGCCAACATGACATAGTAAAACGTTACACAAGCAGCATGGACAGAGAGCGCTGGCACAAAAACATGTACTGGAAGAGTTCTGAGCGCGCGCGCGCGCGATTCACCCCTGGGGGTCGACGCAAACAACGTAGATGGCTGGGTGATGCGGACTTCTTGGACAAGCAGCAACTAGATATACGCAAACAGAATGTGTCGTGCCCGGGGCGGCGCCAGAGGCGCGCCGCCACGGGGGGGGGCCCCCGCGCCGATCCGGGAGACCCGCGCGGGCATCCGAGAGTCGCTGCTCACGAAACAGTGTCTGCGTCGGCGGCTGGGCCTCAAGTCGGGCCTGCTCCTCTACAGGGGGACTTCGGACGAAAAAAATAATCAACAAATCTGCGGGACGGGAAAATGACCACAGCCACTGCTTCTTGTTTGCGCCGCCTTCCAGCCAGCCGAACAAGAAGCAGTGGTTGTGGTCATTTCCCTGGTGCCAAGCTCAACGAAAATGACTACAACCACTGCTTTGTTTCTGCGGGCTGGAAGGCGGCAACAAAAGAAAAGCAGTGGCTGTGGTCGTTTTCACGCCCCGTAGAATCGTCCCCATATTATGTTTGGACCATTTTTGAAGATTCCTCCGAATGGAGGGACAGGCCCGACTTCGGGCTGGGCAGAGGGACTGCGCTTGCGAGTGAAGCAAGCACAGGGCAACGCGAGGCGACTTCCGCCACCATGCAGGAGGGAGCAAAAGAGGCCGGGTGTTGCCAGCGGTGCCCCCGGCCCACGGTGCCCCTGGCTCTTCGCTCCACTTTGGAGTCTCCGTGGCCCTCTGGGCTTCGTGCAGAGGAAAAGGAGGGGGAGGAGGGGGAGGAGGGGGAGGAGGAGGAGGAGGAGGAGGAGGAGGAGGAGGAGGAGGAGGAGGAGGAGGAGGAGGAGGAGGAGGAGGAGGAGGAGGAGGAGGAGGAGGAGCAGGAGGAGGGCCCCCTGGAGGCCCTCTCGGCCACCCCGAGAGTCCTGGGGCCACCTTGGGCCAGGGGGGCACTTCTGCCAGCACCCGCAAAAGAGGGGGCGACGGGGCGAGGCTCCTGAAAAACCTCCTCCCTCGAGCCTCTCTGCTGCCTCACGGCGAGCCCATGGCGAGGCACCGGGCGCCCGCCCCGGATCGGAGGAGCGGCCAGAAGACCGGAGCCCCAGGTGAGAACGTTCTCTTGCTCGGCGTGTCGACGCCGGGCGGAGTCGGCGGTGGACAGACCGCCCTTTCGCAGACCTCCCCTCAGTGAAAACGGCCTGGGACCGAAACCGACGGACCCGGACCCGCAGAAAGGACGGCCGCGACGCCCCCTCGCGAACCGAGAACGGCCAATTCCCTCATCGACGCGTCAGGGTAGGAGGTCTGCCCACCCTCTGGACCCGCGCTGCGCCTGGGGCTGGCGAGCCGCGCGCGCGGGGCATCGCGGACTCAGCCAAGTGCTGTTTCCCTCCTCTGGCCAGATGTCCTTCGAGGATGATGCCCCGCGAGTCGTCGCAGACAGTACGATCGCCCTTGTTCTTAAAGATATCCCGCGCGCACCCGCTCCGGACCCCTGCCTGGCGCGACTGCGCGCGGCAGCGCAGCCCACGGGGGGAGAGCCCGGGCGCTCGAGAGCCAGGCGCCCACGACCGCCAAGGCTGAAGGGGCCCAAGGACACACAAACAAATACACACAGACAAAACGATTCTCCATGTTTTCCCGTATTTTCTGGGCTTCTGCCTTCCCCGCCCCACTTCCCGTATCTTCCCATATTTTCTGGGGAATCGACGATTCATTGTGTCTGTGTGGTTTTTTTCCCTCTTGAAAGACCTGTTCCAGAGGGGGAGGGGGCGCGGGGGGTGCGCGGGCCCGCGCCGGTCCGCGCCGGTCGGCAAGACGACGAGTGGGAAGGCGAGCCCCATCCCGAGAGCCCAGAGCAGCTCCTGCCTCAGCGCCCGACGGCATGCAAGGGTCGGGGGGGGGAGGGCTGCCTGGCCCCGGGCGCCGTCCAGGAGGGCGCCGGGGGCTGCGTGGGAGCCCTGCTGCATGCCAGAGCACCCTGACAACTGGAGCCCCTTGTCTTCTTTCGGAGAGTTCTGTGGCTCCCGTCGCACTTGGAGGCCACGTCCCAGACATCATGTCGAGCCACCCAGGAAAGTATGGGAACAGTGTCGAACGAGAACCCCCTGGAGCCCCTTGTCCTTCTTTCGGCGAGCTCTGCTGCATTAGGCCTCCTAGATGGGGTCGAAGTAGATGGGATCGGAGAAACGCGCCGCATCGCTGATGCATCGCCGGTGCGGCTCGATGCGGAGCCTGCCTTTCTTCACGTCGACGTCACCGATGCATCGCCGACGCCGACGCTGCATCGCCGATGTATCGGCGATGCGGCGCGATCCTCCGACCCCATCTACTCGGAACCCATCTAGGAGGCCTCTAGTTGCTCCCGCCGTACTTAAGGGCCACATCGAGAAGCCAACAGAACGAAGAACGCCAAATCAAGACCTTGGATGTCGAACCCTGGACCTTCGATGTCGGGCTTCTCGACTACGCAGGCTTCGGAACTCGCGACTCCTTCCTGGAGACCAGAGGTTCGTCCCAGACTCTTTCCTTTTCGATTCCAAATCGCGCTGGACTAGGCGCCCGACTGGGCCGAAGCGGTACGGAGCCTGAACCTGACTGGATCGGCCGCGCCAGGATGCACAGCAGCGCCGTGCGAGCATCGGGCCGCATCGGGTCGTCGAGACATCGCCGACATCCGTCGATGTGCTTCAGTCCGCGGCCCCGAGAAGGTCCTGACAGCTTCACTGGGGATCATGTTTCGCTCGGGATCCGTTTTTGCTGGCCCCGGGGCCCGATGACGGGCTCCCGGAGCCAAAATATATAGAAGCACAGCTCCCCGGACAAAATACAAGTTTTATGAATCTGGGATCTCGTGTCTGACGAGGGCCCTGGGTCCCAGACCCCCCACGGCGTGTGTTGTTTCAAAAAGCGTGGGCCCCCCAAGGAACCCGATCCCCGTCCCCGGGACAGGCTTTGAATCCTGGATACTTTCTTGGCGGCCCTGGGGCCTGGGAAGGGCCTCTGGAGGCCCAAAACAGAAAAAAGCATTGCGCCGTGTTTCTGCTCGCGACGCGAGGGGGTCTGGGTGATGGGATCGGGTCGCGACTGGGCCATGTGAGAGCACGGCCGGACGGAGCCGATGCCACACAAACCATCGGACTGGGTCGGGCCTGGGCCCCAGGCAGGAGGCTGAGAGATGCTCCCGAAGCGCCCGGAGAACTCGATCCTCGGGCTCCCCGATCCTCGATCCTGGACCGATCGATCCTCAGTCTTCGGGCTATTCGATCCTCGCTCCTCGATCGACCGATCCTGGATCCTCGGGTTCTTCGGAGAGGCGGGGATTTATCCACTATCCACTGCCTGGGAACCGACGCCCTGGTGCCCCAGCGGACGATGGATATAATTATTGATATATCCGCCAACCCCTTGTGGGTCTCCAGTCGTGTTAGATAGTGTCCCCCCCATAGCCCCCCCCAGGGGACCCCAAGCTGGAGATTGAACCCCCCACGGCCCAGGACGAAACCGAGCGCGCCATGAAAAGGCAGAGGGCCCCAAAACAGGCCAAGACGGTCCAAGAAAACCCAACCCAAGACGCCCAAGATGGCCCCAAGACGCGCAAGATGGCCCCAAGACGGCCCTACAGGCCGCCAAATCGCCCCAAGAGGCCTCCAAGAGGCCTCCCAAAAGGGCCCCAAGAGGCGGCAATTATGGATGTTCCTATGCTTTGGTTCGGAATTGTTAGGGTTTTCGACCTTACGGTTTCTGCTGCTCCAAGACCGCCCACGACGGCCCCCAATACCCCTCCAAGACTGAGCAGAAAGCCCCTAAGACGGCCCACGAGGACCCCCCCCACACGGCCCAAGAGGCTCTCAAGACGGCCCAAGAAGCCCCCAAGACGAAAACCAAAGAGGCCCAAGATAGGGGACCAGGAACTGACAAATCTAGCCTGAGCGCCAAAACGCGCCCAGGAGGCCTCACGAGGGCCCAAAAAAACACCGAGAGGCCTCCCAGAAACCCCCAAAACACCCCAAGAGGCCTCCGAAAGACTTAAAACAGGCCGCAAGAGGCCCAAAAACTGCCCCCAAGACGCCTTTTAAACTGCCTACTAGAGGCCCCCGAGAGGCCAACCACGAAATCCCAACCAATATACAGAAGGTTTCTGACCCACCACCCAGGCGCGGTGGCGGGATAGGCCTAAGGCCACTAGATAGCAGACGCGAGGGATGCGGCGCTGCACGAGGCACTAGGCACGATGCAAGCCGGGGTACAGGCCCCAACACCAGATTGTGACTCCTCCTCTTCCTCCGTTGACCCTCCTCCGTTTTCCTCCATCCTCCTTGCGCTCCTCCGCCTCTCCCCCATTCTCCTTGTCGTACTTCTCCTTCGCTTTTGTTTTCTGCGTCTCCTCTTCATTCGTTTCATCCTCCCTCTCGACCTCACTCCCGCGGGCCCTACATCTAGGGACCATGGCACAGACCCCCACATGAATATGATTTGCACGTTTCGCATTTCAGGATGCCCTTCTGTTCGTCGCGCGCGACATGGCGGCTGTCCATGGCGAAGGCCGACCACGGCAATTTCCTTCGGCACTTGCCACTGCACGAATACCCTTGCCAACTGCGCGCCGTGAACCCATCGGCAACGCAACTTGCGCATGCAACTTCACTCTTCCTCGTACAGTGCTCACTCTCTTGTTCGTCGATGATGTGCTGCTGCTGGGCGAACTCCTTCCCGCACGCTGCACGCGTCAGCAGTCGCTCCAACCGCTCCCACTCATCGGAGACTCCCTTGGCGGTCCTGCCGCGCTTGCTACAGTCCTCGCACGCAACTCTGGCTCCTTTTTCCTTCCGGTGGCTCCCCACCTGGCAGCGAGCCTAATGGCCTGCATCCCAAAAAGTCACTCCGCATCCTGGTGTGCAGAACGTCAAAGGCTCCGCCTCTGCCTCTACCCTTCGCTTCCTCTCATTCGACTCGCGCGTCGACTTCTCGCCGTCCTCCACAAATGTTCCACGCAGTCTCACTCTTGCCCCCACGCACATTGACGAAGTTCTTCCCAGTCCCCGGGCCGCCATGAAGCACCCATAAGAGGGCGGCTATTTTTCTTTCCACTAGCGGGCATCCACTAGCAGCCACTTCTTTCCACTAGGGGGCAGGACCCAGCCCGCCACCCCCTCAGCGATACTACGTTGACCGGCAGTCGAACCGTCATCCGCAAGCCCACGTTTCCACCTTCTCACACTGCTCGCCGTTGCCCTCTTTGCGGCAACCACCTGCGGGCCGCCCTCCTTTTCGCCTGGGCCGCTTGCTTCTTGGGCCATCGACGCTGCTGCCGTCGCCTGCGCCCTCTGCGCTTGAACGTCGTCCAACTTCAACTCGCCGCCCCCTTTTCACATTTTTTCCCGTTTCCTGCTTTTTGGACCCTTCCCCTCGCCCCACACGGCGTCGCCCCTTGCCTTCGCCTCTCGATATTTCTCCTTGTCGTCATCCGCGACTGCGTCTGTCCGCCTGTCCTTCTTCTCCAAGGGCGCGCCCCCAACGTGCGTCTTCCGCCTGGTGGCCGCATCGACAATTCTCGGGCCCCACTCTTCGTCGCTGCACAGTTCGCCCTCGTGCTTCGGGAGATCCCCCCCCGCCACTGGTCGCAGGTCCACGACGCCCGCGCAGTTCTGGACGCACCTCTCCGCCCCCTCACACGGCGCGCCCGCCTTCCACCACCCCATCGCCGCCTCCGCCCACGACCCGTGCGCCCCGCGGAAATATCGCAGATGAGGCAATCCACGCCCCACGTCTTCTTGCAAAACTTACGCACGAAAGTACGCCAACGGCACGAGCCCACTCCTCTCTTCTTCTCCCGCCCCATGCTTCGGTTGCGGCGCCCCATGAAAGCTTGCATTCCTGGGGCGCTGGTTCCGCGCGAGAACCCGCGCGCGCCCCATGGTCTCCATCTCGGGGACATCCGGGAACGGCACCCACCCACCCATCCTGCCCGCCTTCCTTCACCACATAGCCTACTCCCGCTACCAGCTGCGACCCGCCCTGCACGCCACCCGCGCCACACCCTACTTCCTCGCGGCCACCGTCGCGAACCTTCTGCACGCCCGACGGCGTCTACGCGGTCTGATACACATCGCTGGCAGCTGCCCCCAATTCCCACTCGCTTCGCGGATACGCCGCCAAATCCAAGCACCAGTGTCGCAGGAACTCATACAGCGACAAAAACGCCAGGTCGGGAGCCCCAGGTTCGTCAACAAGACGCATGCCAAACAAATACACCGGGCTGTTCAAATCAATTCGTATTTCTTCGAGCCCCCACGCTTATCCGCTTCCAATGTCCCCGACGCACCCGCGGGCGCACCTGCACCGTCACCGCGCAGTCGTTCTGCCAGACGCACTACTTCTGCCCCCGGCATGATAGCTGTCTTCGCGGTCTTGATGCTCCCCGCCGCAGTAACGTCTCTGGCGTCTCTGTACGCGCGCATGTTCGCGCTTTCCTGCGCCGACCGCACAACGCCTCTTCCATGCATGTCACTGAGACAGCTCTGCATGTGCCTATTCGCTCGATATGCCGATATGCCGCGGTCCTGTCCTTTGTCTGCTCCGCCAGCGCGTGACGCCCTTTCTCGATCTCGTTCACCTCGTTGAAAGAAGGCGCGCACCGCTTGAACAGGTAGTCCGCTGCGTACCCCGCCGCGCCATTCTGCGATCGCTGCGCTGCCAGCACCATGCCCATGGGCCGGTCCGTCTCCCAACATCGCTCTTCCCATGCGCCATTATCGCGCGTGGCCTCCGTGACCCGAATCCCGTGCGGAGCCTGAAGGTCGCTGCTAAAATTCAAAAACTGCACCACTCAACATCGCAGGCAGGGTGCCATTTAGGGTATCCTCGTTCATGGGCCCGTGCAAACAGCCCGTCACGTTCCTCCTACCTGCTCGCGGCACGTCACGCGCTTTCAGGGTGCGTGGACAGAAACTCTTGCATTGGGCCACGTCCTCCTTCTTCTGGCAATTGGCCATCGGTACCATCCGCTCCATCCGAAAACCCTGCCCCCGCTGAACCCAGATCCCCAAGTGCTCTTGCAGCCACCTGCGGCCTTCAACGCGGATCTGCGCATCGCCCCCTACCCCGCCTGACCCAATATTGGGCCTGTTCTGGCCATCTTGCTCCGTGCTCTCGCCTCCATCGTCCTCTTCCGGGGCGCTGCTTGCCCCTCGCCGTAGATAGTCTGCCGCAGCCACCAGATCCGTCGATTCGCGGCATGCGGGCCCAGCTTTTGCCACTTCCGTCTTCCCGCTACTCCACCCTGCCACGTCGGCGCACTCCTGGCGACACGCGCTCCACTTATCTCTTGCGTGCATCCGCCAGTCGCCCGAGCACCCTCTTCGGGAGCTGCACTAGCTCGCGCAGCGGCGCGCGCTACCGCAGGCACTGCACAAACACCCGCACGCGCAAGCGCAGGCTCCCCGCCGACTTCTGTGCTTCAATACTTCCATACACCCCGTCCACGCGACCTGGGCAACCCCCCACCGCCGCCGCGTTGACTCCGAGCACGACATCTGCGCACGTGCAATCTGGACACTTCGGGCAATACCGCATGCCAAGGATGCACCCGAATACGAGACCCACGACTACCCGAAACCCATCAACGCCCGCCAGCGGGCCCCGCGCCATGACTACTCTCCGCTCGTCCGACGCGGGAACAGCCCATGCTAACGTATCCATGTCCACTGCCATGTCCAAGCTTGCATCGTTTTCCGCCGCGTCGATGTCCGAGTCGCCCCGCCCCGTGTCTCCGCGCCGGCCCGTTATCTCTTCCACTTCTCCTGCCTCCGCCGAATGCCCTATGGCAGGCCCCCACAACCCCCCGCGCGTCGGCCCGCGGCGCCCCCGTGCCGCGCGACGATTCACGGGGCCCCGCCATCGCGATTGCGACATCCGCACCACGATCAGATTGTGTCTCTCGTCTGGTGGCACGGTGAAAAATAACTGCTCTCCGTGCGCGATTCGAGTCGCATGGGCATCGTACCTCACGAGCGCCCGCGCCTCATTCGCCCCTTTCAATATTTCGGACAACGGCGCTTGCACCCGCCGCCAAACGCCCGGCCATCGGATCGAGAGACTGCACATACTTCAACTTCGGGAAATCTCCGCGCACACTCGCGGCCTTTCCTGTGAACGGACCCTTGCACGCGCCGCGAAAGGTCTCTACAATGTTCGCGGCCGCGCTCTCCAGCTCGCCTTGAGAGTACTGGCCTTCCGCCTGTCCGTCTTTCCGATAATCCGCCACGCGCGCTGATCGCGCCACGTTCGCAGCACTTTGGAGCAAAACAAGCAACATCGTAAACCCCAACCTCCAATCGCGCCGAAAAATGCGACTCGACCCGACGCGTCATGATGCGTGCCCACAGCGCCAATTCCACGCGGGGGGCCGCTAGCCCATGTCGATGGCGCGCATTGTCCTGCCACTCTGGCAAATCCAGCATTCCTACTCCATACTTGAATCAGAACGGAAACGCCACCCCAAAAAACCACGGCGTGAACTGCTTCATCATCTGGCGCCCCGGGTACATGACATAACGAACTTTGGTAGCGTCCGTCTCCATCATCCCCCACAGCCGGGACTGCACTATCTGCGCATCCACGCGCGCCGCTCTCTCCCCCATCTGACGCGCCCTCACCAATGCACGCTCGTCCCCGCCCCCGCCGCACGGGCGCCCCAGCCTCTCGCACCTGCCCGCCCACGGAAACGCAAAACGCAATGCACAAGTGCGCGCCTCGCCTGCCGAGCAATCTTCTGCGCCCCCACCCCCGCAACTGGACCTCCGCTGTCGTGCTCCGCAAGCGAATTCCCAAACAAATGCCCCAGCGCCCCGCGCCGCAACTTGTTCACGTCTACTTCGTCCACCGACGACTGCTCCATCATGGCAACATTCGGAGTCCGCGGCCCATGTCGCGCGCGGCCGCTCCCGCAGCGTCTCGCCCGGCACAGAGCGTCGCATTCTTTTGCGCCGCGAGCTCGTCTAGCGTCGCGTCGCGCGGCAGCAGCCGGGCAATCTCCGGCGGCGCGCCGCCCTTCGGTAGCTGCCCAGCCTTTCTCTCCATCGCTTCCACGCCAACGCGCGCGAAAGCCTCGTGCCCACGCTTCTTCATCATCTCGACCTGGCGCTTTACAACCTCGCGCCGCGCTTTCGCTCGATGGACGAAACGCGGCAGGTTGTCCTTCGTCGTCGCATCGTTGACCTTCAAGAGGGCCTGGACGACCGATGCCAGTTCGTCCGCCACGCGAGGCAGCACCGAGCCGCTCTCCTGCCGCCCCTCCTTCTCCAGCGCCCGCAGCTCTTCCAATACTCCTGGCCGGGGCAACATCATGCTCGTCGCATTTCCCCGGGCCGCCAGCCGCCCCGCGCAAAACCCCGCTACACTATCAAACAACGACTCCTTCCATCCGCCCCCTTCCCGTCTGCTCTGGAACTTCACCCCCGGCGGAAAAAAAACAAATCATCGACGCGACGCACGGGCTGCAACATATCATTTCTATCAGTGTCACGCCTTCCGTGTGAATCCCATCTGGCGCGTAGAACGCCATCAGGTCATTTGCCAGACTGCGTCGCGGCACCTTCGGAACCGCGACAACTGCCCCTCGCCCAATCCTGTCCACGCCCACGTTGCACTCCGCGCACAGCGCGGCACCATGCATTCGGGACACGCCACCCCCTCTCTTGGCACCCCCGCTCGCACTCCTGGCCCACGGGGCAACGCAAGACTATCACCGCGCGGCTGGCCGCCGGCACGGCCGCGAACCAATCATCAAATTCCTTCCCCCCCCCATGCGTCTCCTTCGAAGTCCATGGCGCCGCCCCCTGGTTCGGCCCGATAGTCTCGCGCGCACGCTGCGACGCCGAAACGCAAGTTCACGTCCGCCATGGTCCAGTCGCCGAAGTGACTTGCCAATCCTGGATCCCCTGTAGCTGACTTGAACGGCTGCTTCCAGTTGATTTCGCCCCCGCGCCTGTCTCTCACCCACGGAAGAGGGCACGCGCGCAAGAACACACACACACACACACACACACACACACACACACACACACACACACACACACACACACACACACCAGGGGGCCATATTTTCCCGCTCCGTCGCCTCGGCGCACATGCTCAAGCTTCGCCGATGCAAAGAATGCGCCGCCACCCGCGGCCCGCCCCGAATCGCTCGCGCAACGAACTCACGATGCGCCGCCTCGACGCGGAGCAGCTCGCCCTCGTCCGACAGCTGCGCCAGTGGCGCAGAGGGCACAACGCCACGGTGCCCCTCCCGCACGTGCTCGCACAATTCCCCCACGGCTTCTGACGCCCACGCGCGCCCCGCAAATGCGCAGCGCGCTGGCGGCAACTCCACGGCCGTGTCTTCCGCTAGCGCATCCGCCCAAGGTTGCGTCGGATCTGCTGGGCCAGCTGGCACCGCGGGGCGACGGCGCGCATGCCTGGCCGCTTCCGCCGCGAGAAGCTCGCGGACTCTGCGCGGGCCCCTCAACGCCGCGTCCACTTTCAGTTGATAGAATGCTCTCTGCATGACACCTGCGACTGGGACGCCCTCGTTGGCCCCTGCAACGCGCCCTCCGCTTGCCTCTGCGCCGCGCATCGCACCCGCGCCGCCTGCCCCTGCACGGGCCCTCGCCCCCCCCTGCGCGGCGCCCAGCGCCCCCCCCTGCGCCGCGCGCCACCTCTGCTCCACGCGGCCAGGCGCTGGCCTCTCCTTGTTCCTCCCTCTCTTGTTTGCCGCCCACACTCTGGCCGCCCCCCTCGCGCGCGCTCTCTCTGAGGCCGCGCGCCCGTCGCCCGCGGCGGCAGCGACGACCCCGTCGCGCGCGCACTGGCCACCGCACTCTGCCCCATCACTGCAACCTCTCCCGCCCTGCGCTGCCGCGAGTGATATCTCCCCCGCCCCATGTCCGTTCGACGCGCCACTCACCCTACCCGCGCGTCGCCCGCGCGCCGCGCCCCGCCGACCCCTCGGCCACGCCGCGCCTGGCGGCGCCGCGTCAGTGCCCGAGCCGCTCCGCCCCAACTCCGGGTGTTCTCCCGCGACCTTTGCAGCGCCGTCGCCCGGGCTCACGCGCGGCCCCCCTGTCTGGCCAGCGTCGACGTCGCCCACGTTCGGCCCCGCATGCCATCCGATTCGCGCCATCTCCCCTGTCGCTTTCCCCTCGCCGCGCCTTGCCGCGGCGCGCTGAGCGCCAATTCCCCCATCCCCGCTCGAACCCGCTTGTTCGGGGCGCCTTGCCCCGCCTGCCAGTCTGCCGCCCCCCGCGCTAGCCCCGCCGATCTCTGGCCTGCAGGCGCCCATCGCGCCCGCCGTTCGCCGCAGCGACGCGCTAGACTGCCCGCCCAGAACTCGCACGCGCTCATAGACGAGCACGTAAGCATTCATATTTCCCTCTGTGCTTGCCACTCGGCTGCATTCGCTGGACGTGGCACGAAGCTCGCCCCATCGTCATCTCGCAGCGACCGCGACGTCGGAGGTCCGGGTCTCGGGCAGGGACCGGCCGCCCGGGCACTCCTATCGGGGAGACGTAAGACCCGGGCACGGGGGACTCGGAAATCCCCGACGAGGTCGTCAAAAAAATGACGAGGACGAGCCTGCATTTTGACGAGGCCTCCCGCTGCAGACATCCCACGAAACTCCTCCTCGTCAAAATCCGAGGCGCGGTCGTCAAAAAACGATGGCGAACCCGAGTCCCGGCAAACCCGGGTCTTACGCTCCCCCGATCCTAGAGGCCTGCGCCGCGACCTCTACGTTCTGCCCCCATCGCGCTCGGGGCCTCACCCCGGAGATCAGTTCGAGCACCCAGAAGAGCATCGGAAAAAGCGTCGACCGACGAACGCCACCCAGGGCCCGACGCGTGAAAACCATCAGGGTGGGGTATTTTTGCTGGCGTTCGAAATTATCCCCAGCGGCCAAGGCCAGGTAGACTGGAACATCACAACGCGACATGTTCGTAGAACCCACAACGGCTGCAGAGAGACACCTGAACCCACGCGACAGCGAGACTCCCCCGGAGACGTCGCGCTGGTGACCAGCACTCGGGCGACCTCCCCAGGGCTCCCGACGGGCCGCGGAGGTCCGCCCTTCTCTTCTGTCTCCGCAGAAGGGCACGCACCCCGAAGGCGAACCGACGACCCACTTGCCAGAACACTGCAGGAATGCCCCCGCCAGGCTCTGGACAATGGGCGCCGCCCCACCCTCGAAATACTGCCCCCCCCCCCGCGCTCCCCGTCCCACTCCGGCGCGCAGCCGCCCGCCCTGAGAGGCGGATGTCCTTCTCCCATTCCTCCCCCGACCCCTTGGCGCTCACGACATCGACGCTGGCCCACAAGCCCCCCAAACCGTTCCCCAAAAGCCCCCTGAGACAGCCAACGGGCGCCCAGGACGGCCCAAGAAAACCCCCAAGAAAACGCCAAGAAAAACCCAACAGCAGAAACCCAGACCGACAATTCGAGCCATCCGCCGCAAAATGCTTTAAGTAGACCTCCAAGAATTCCCAAAGGGCTCCAAAAAACCTCCTAAAAGCCCCCACAACGGGCTCCACGGGACCGCATGGTGTTTTCAGGAAGCCCGCCAAAAAGTCTGACCAAACGCTCCTCGGGAAGTAGTGCAGAGCATAGCCCTGAGAAGCTTCACTGAAAACCTGACCAAAAATCCTGGCGCGGTGCAAGGGTGGGCCGACCATTGGATTTTTCGCGGCGTGACAGCCCACACAAAGCCTTTTCCTTCTCCTCCTCCTCCTCCTCCTCCTCCTCCTCCTCTTCCTCCTCCTCCTCCTCCTCCTCCTTTTGTTTTTTTCCCTCTGTCCTCTTCGTCATCACCCTCCTCCTCATCATCATCACCATCATCCTTTCCGACTGTTCCCTCTGATGAACGTGGCCCTCCCTCTTCCTCTACTTCCACTTCCTTCTTCCTGAGACCTCGCTTGGTGTGGCGCCATTGCGGAGTCCCTCTCCAAACACTAAGAAACGCCCACAACAACTCCAGACGCCAAAAGACATCGCTCCAGAAAATCTGAAGGGGTCAGCGGATATGGCGCAAGCCTAGAGAATATATGGCACCCAGGGGCCCGCATCTGTCCATATCCACCGCCTGTGGAGATCCGCGAAGATCGGACCTCCAGGCAGTGGATATGGACAAGCCCTCGATCCTCGGGCTCTTCGAGCCTCGGGCTCTTGGATCGATGGATCGTCGAGCCTCGAGCTCCCTCCTCGACCGATCGACCCTCGATCCCCCGGCTCTTCGAGCCTCCACCGATCGATGGATCGCCGCTCGAGAAGCCCGGCCTGCTGCTGCAGCAGCAGCTGGTGCTGCAGCTGCGCCGTGTGCGGATCCAGCGCCGGGGCCCCGGGGTGTCCCAGCGGCGGCAGGGGCACCGCCAGGGGCGAGCAGGCCTCCGAGGCGAGGGGCGCGCGGCGCTTCGAGGGGGAGTGATGATGATGATGATGATGATGATGATGATGATGATGATGATGATGAGGAGGAGGAGGAGGAGGAGGAGGAGGAGGAGGAGGAGGGGGAGGGAGGAGGGACAGGAGGAGGAGGAGGGAGGAGGAGGAGGGGAGGAGGAGGAGGAGGAGGAGGGGAGGAGGGAGGGGGAGGAGGAGGGGGGGGGGAGGAGGGGGGACGAGGAGGGGGAGGAGAAGGAGCAGGAGGAGGAGGAGGAGAACAAGGAGGAGGAACGGAGAAGGAGAAGGAGGAGGAGAAGAATAAGGAGGGGGAGGAAGAGGAGGAGGAGGAGGAGGAGGAGGAGGAGGAGGAGGAGGAGGAGTAGGAGGAGCAGCAGCAGCAGCAGGAGGAGGAGAAGGAGGTGAGGCTGCGAGGAGGGGACGGCGTGGGAAAAGGAGGAATTTTTTCAACATCAACCGCAGAGAGAGGCGAGGGCCGACAGATTGAAACAGCCTGGGCTGAGGCAAAAGCTGGCGGCAGCGGACCAAGGCGGCGGCCGACGCGCACGACGGGCACCCCAGGGGCCGAGGTCAGTCGGAGTCGTCAGACCCCGCAGACCTTACGCGAGCAGCTCCAGCGACAAGCGGGGCCTCATCCTCCTCGGCTTGGAGGCGAACCCTTACCCTGCGGAGCTGCTCTTTCCCTTCCCCCCCCCGCCTTGGGGGGGGGAGGGCTGGAAGGCCCCCCCGCCCCTCCGCTTTGGGGGGAGAGGAAGAGGAAGAAGATCCCAGGACACCAGGCGGCCCAGCCCGCCCCGCCCCCTCCCCATTGCACGCGCGAGAAGACGGCGGGACGACGGGCGGGGGGGGCGGCGCGGGCGCCTGGTTGTCGGCCGAGACGGCCGTCGCAGAGTGGCCGAGGAAGAGAGCAGCCTCATCCTCCGCCTCATAATCGTCGAAAAAGCCTGGGTGCCAATCCTGTCCCCTAGATACACTCACAAGGACCTGGGCAGCAGGCGTGTCGGAGGCTGGGCAAGAGTCAACAGCGAGGGGCCCCTCCGAGGCGCTCGCTGGAAGATCATCCAGCCCCGTCGAGAGACTGATACCTGACTTGGGGTGCTTGCCTTTCAAAATCTCACCCCAAGCATGCATTCTACCGTGATCGGACTTACACTTACTATCTGGGGGTCCAACACAAGGCTTGCCGAGGTTCCTGACTTGCCCGCCGCACGTGCAATAGCAACAGCGGGTGCAGGCGACAAGAATGCCTCCGCCCTGATTCACATCAAAGAAAATGGGTCGGTGGCCGTGGTCAAGCAAGCCCCGACCCGTGAGACCTTTGATAGTGGCCGCGCCACGGCACCTACCAGGAGGGGGCCTTTGGGATCCACGGGCACTCCGAAAACACGAGGCGCAAATCCAAAACCTGCCTTCCCAGGACCAGGAATGAGAGGGCAGACGAGGAGGCCTCGGAGCAGAGGGGGGCTCGGTCCTGGAGGCCTCCGAAAGATCGAGCTTCGGCCAGAGAGACATCACCCGAGCCGCCAGCCGACAAACAGCCCTCGAGACACGCGCCGCACGCACAGCGCGATCAGCACCCCCTGGAGCAGGGGCGGGGCGCCTCAGGGCGGCAAGGCGAGCAGCCTGGTCAGCACTATCATTGCCAAACTTATGGGCACGCGCTTCTGGGGTGAGATCTGGGCTGTCAGGGACATGGCCCTTGACCTTGCTGACAGCGCTGGCGATAGGACCCAACGCCTGAAGCATGAGGCCCGCGCAAGGGCGACGAAAAGACAGCTTCACGGGGATCGGGTCGAGAGAGGCGTTGACCACATTCTGGCAGTCACTATAGATGTGGCTGCCTTCATCCCCACACTGGGAGGCCGAACAATCAGCCGCGTACCCAGCAGCTTGAAACGTTTGGGGGAAATGCGCCAGGAGGGGGCCTGAAATTACACGCTGAACATCCCCTTCTTCAGAAACGCTAACCACCGACCACCCCGCCCTGGAGAGCTCTGGAGACGCATTTCTAAAACAGGAGCCGTCTACATAGAGCCTACCGTCGAGGTTGGTGCTGCGGTTGCCCGGGCCCCCTGTCCAAGAAACCTGGATACCGGAGCCTGGGCCGTCAAGCTCATGGGCAGGGCGTGGAAGGTAATCACCTGGATGCACATATAAACCGCGGGTGTACAAAAGGTACTGCTCAGGATCGCTTTCTGCCGCGAGGTCCAGAGGAGGGGCGAGCCGAGCATGTTTACCTAGTACTTCACTGCGGGTATCATCGCACGCAGGGCAGCGCCATAATGTATGAAGGATTGTGTCGTCGGCGCTGCCACATAAATCACAGAGTACATCACTCTGCTCGTAACCAGCGTCGCGTGCACGAGTCTTGGTCCACACTGCTGAGCAGGCCAAGGCTTTAATGGAGCCCTTCTCGAGCGGGGTCCACTAAGACTGCAGCACGGCATGCACCTGGTCGCGGCACACACGAACGGGCTGCTGGAGCGTCGGCAGGAACTTCGCTCCAGCACGACGCTCATGAAGGCACAGGACAGCCTGCCTAAGATGACGCTTCAAAGGAGCAGGGCTGACCAAAGTGAGCGGCAGGTCGATGCCGAACTGATCCCTCATCACCGTGAAACTAGGCATCGACCAGCCAATACGCCGAAGGCTGAGTTTCATAGCACTGATGGGGCCCGAAACCTGCTTCCAGTTATCGGGCCCAGGCCCCAAGAACACAGACTCCCAAGACGATCTGAGTTCAGGCCAGGACAGAGTGAACGTGAACGTGCGCATGTGGGTCCCCCAGAGCTCCTTGGCGTACCTCAAGATGGGGGCTATGGGCCCATATTATATCTGGTCTTTGTCCAGGGCAACAGCTGAAGTGAGCGAGCGGGATCCAGCCTTGGGCCTGATACAACGACCAAAAGCACGACGAGCGATACCACATTCCCTGTCGGAGACCCCGTGGACCTCACCCCCGTAGTAGTAGCCTGGCAGGGGCCCAGTGATAAACAGCTTCCTGGAGTGCCTACCTATAGCCTGTCGTATCTTCTGCAGTCGTTTAGTCTTGTGCTTCAACGTGAGCATGCGAAGCTTGAAAACCTTCGACCGATTCGGGGCCCGACGGGGCCGTCCCGAGGTGTGATCGATCCCAAGGTTCGCTGCAGAAGAAACGACCCGCTTGCCAGCAAGTGCTCCCAGTAGCTCACGGAGAGCAACAGCAACGTGCCGATGAGATGCCACAAGGTTGGCCTTCTCATGTGAAATGCTGCCCCCGATGTCATTCACGATGGCATCGTGCAGGGAGGTGGCCGCCTCGGACAGGTCGTATATTCCTTCTGAAAAAAAGTACCGACCGTCGACACTCCGTAATCATCGATGTAGACGTCGAGCGACACTGTCTTCGGGATTCCTGCCGAGTCGAGGGCCCCTGTGATAAATATCCCGACCATCGTCGTGGCAAAAGGGCATCCTGCAACTACTCCGTTCACCACGTAAAAGGGGCCTCGCAAGATCTGTCCCATAGTGATGAAACGAGCGTTGCGATACATGGCTACCACTAACCTCGCAACAGTCATATCGAAACCATAGTGTGCACATCGGTGGAGGAGGAGGTCGAGGTTGATCGGCTCGAAGCATTTCACCAGGTCCCACAACAAAATAGCCGAGACCGTACCATCATTTACTGCAACCTCTCCCTTCACCGACTGCCGCCACACCACATCAGTAGATGAGGTGAACTTGCCTGCTGCAAAAAACGGCCGTCGATTATCTTCCTCCCAGATTGTGGCATATCCTCTCCTCCCCTTCCCCCATAGACGGTAGACAGAGGAGAAGAGGCCAATCGGCCGAAAACCTCCAGCCTGCTTGCCAATGAGAGACATAATGGTAACTGCCGCCTGCTTGGGAACGAGGCTGCTTACTTCCATGACAGTGTAGATAACCGAAAGGAGATCAAGAGATTCGTCCGACAGCGACGCGAAGTGGCGCACGTGGAAGCCGTCGATAGACGTAGCCGTGCATTTCGAAAACTTGCGACATCATCAGGAGAGAATCGAGGAAGCGAGGGTAGAGGCTGGAAAGCGTCCGTGGCCTGAGGCGCGCAAGTGCGAGCGTGCCACAACTCCGAATACTACGCAGCCTGAGCGTCGAGGAGAGCCTGGGGGTCAGCCACGACGACACCATTCGACAACAAGGCCGTAGTGGGAGCCCACGGTGTGAAGCCACGAACGACAGAGTGGGCACGCTTCGCCCCTGCTTCAACTTTATCTAAAAGCCACTGCTTCCAACCTGCAAGAGCCTCCTGCTGAGCAATCGCCTCAGCAGCCGACACTGCCGCATCTAGATTCGCACAGATCGATTCGCAATTCGCCTGGTTGAAAGGCTGCTCCACAGCTGCGCGCACTTCATCGTGCCAGCGCTGGTGATGCACCAAGCCTTCTCTCAAGAACGACGGAGGCGCACGAATGGTTGATCGAAGATCGCCAGCCTGACACGGCACACCGGTGCCGGAAGCCTCGCTGCGAAGGGAGATGTACATTCGAAATTTTAGATGTAGCCACTTGATAGCATAGTATAAAGACTGGCGCACTGGAGGCTTCCTGTCCTGCTCCAGCACAAGCGCCCAGTACATCTGCGGGGCCTTGGCCCTCGATCCAAGACACGGGAGCTGGGCGCCTCTTGAGTTGGCCAACTCCCGCTCAGACAAGTTAGCCCAGGAAGAATACACCGCATCTAACAGCTTCTGGACAGGCAGGGACTTCCCAGACTCGACGGCACTCAAGAGTTGTTGACCCAGAGCCCGAGCTTGTTCCCGATTGGGAGGCTGCGGCGGAGGTCCAACTAGTGGGCCCACAGGGATGGGTGGGGGACGGCGGAACTTCAGACCATAAAGCTGCGCCAGCTGCGGGTAAAACTCCAGAGAGACAGGCGAGCGCGGTGACGCGCACGCGTCGTGTTCGACAGACACCTTCGACAGCCCCTTGGACAGCCCACTGGAAACCGCAAAATAGCCCAGCAGCCGAGACCCACCAGTAGAAAGACAAGATCCAGAAGCAGCCTCAGGAACCACAACTCTGCCCCCACAGGATCTCGCAAACTCAGACTCCTGGAAAACCGATGGTTCCATATTGAAATCAGCCCCAAGAATGCATGGTCCTGCCCAAACTTCCAATGCCGCCGCCACGTGCGACAAGAGGCTGACGTTCGAGTCGCTGAGCCCCTGCGAGCGGTGCAAATACAGACTGGAGACATAGACCGAGGCGCCACCTGGAATGTCGATGATGGCACCTACCGCCCTGTGTGGGAACAGAACGTTCCCACCTGAGGGCGGACGGAGACCGAGAAAGCTACGAACCACAATGCCAACTCCAGCCGACGTACCCCCAGAGGGGGTAGAGAGGGCAGGAGCGAGAAGGATTTGCCACCCGTGGACCTTGGCCCAAGAAGAAGCACGATCAGCTTCATCCCCTTGACGAAGGTGATGCTCCTGCAACAGGACGACGTGCGACGCGCAGCGCGGTAGCCATCTCTGCAGGGACGACCAGGCAGCGCAGTTCAGGGTCTCAACTTTCAGGGAAAATTGAGCTTCTCCAGGGGGTGGAGGGGGCACTGAAAAATCACGGGCGGGTTCGGCACACGCCCACACCGCCCCACTAAAGGTGCCAGAGGTCTGGGCCAGGGACTCCAGAGGCCTAGGCTGGGCAGACGGGCCAGGGCCCCGAGACGGTCGCGGGGACTGGGCCGAAGAAAGACCGCTTTGCCTGCTGACCCTGATGCTCGCTCGGGCGGCCAGCGCCGACGACGAGGAGTGGGTCAGGCGGGTATTGGCACAAGCCAGGATGCAGCCGATGGAATCCTCAACCTGGGCGTGCCCATGCACTCTCCACGAATCGAGGTTGCCACCGCGCTGACCTGAATTAAATTGAGAGAGAGCCCCCCTGCCACGATCAAGCTGTTGCGCCTGACTCTGGCGCGGCAGGGGGGGCACCAGTGGACGCTGCAGCCTTGATGGAGGCCGCCGCACGCTCGCGGATGGATGACGAACGGGCGGCCCTGGCAGCTGGCGAACGCGTAGGAGGGCGCTCCGCGGCAAAGGCAACCTGCTTGTCCCTGTCGGCAGGCTCCACGTTGGCGTCAGCAGCCTGCGACTGGCCTCCGCCCCCTGCAGCCGCAGCGGCTGCGCCTCCTGCAGGCACAGCGGGAGGACCACCTGCAGCGATGCCGTCACCAGTCGGGCCCTTGCGCTTCTTGGTGAGGCGGGCGACGTGGTCGGCGTGGTCTTTCTTGATGGACTCAAGCTTCTCCACGGCGCCCGAGAAAAGGCCCTTGGCCACCTCCTGCAGCTGCTCGCGCAGCTGGTCGCGCCTCTCAGTGATGTGCTTACGGTCGTCGTCGGTGCACTCGTAGCCATCCACATCAAAGTACGAGTCCACGTCGATGAGATCAGCGATGTTGCCCGTGCCGTCAACCACCTCTGTGATAGACAGCCGTGCAGGGGTCGCTGGGGGGGAACTCGCCCGCTGCGGCGGCACACCCACGAGAGCAGCAACCGCGGTCTTGCACTCATTGTCTGCCAAGGACAATCTTTCAGTGAGCTCGGTGACTGTGGTGAGCTGCTGGGCGGCCCACTGCTGGTACTGCTCGAGCTTCTGCACTTCCTTGTCCAAGACACTCTCAAGTTCAGCAACCTTGGCCCCGCAGTCAGTGATACGCTGCTGCAAGGGAGGGTCTCCAGCTTTCTTTTTCTGGAGCTGCTGCTTGTAACGACCTGCGACGTGTGCGTCACCAGCCTTCTCTGCGAGACGCACGAGGTGCTCGAGCTCGTCCACAGACAGGCTGGGGTCGTCGGCGGTGCCAGCAGCAGGGCGATCAGGCAGAGCAAGCAGCCGAAGAGGAGCCGAAGGACGCCTGCGCGCCGAGCCTCCCCCAAGCGCCGCATCAGCGCCCTGGCTGGGCGCCTCGGTGCGCCACTCGCCGCAGTGCTTGCAGTACACCATGTGGTCCAGGTTGCGCGCACAGTTGCACCATGCACAACGCGATTTAAGCTTTCGTTCGGCACGGCGGGAGGGGGGGCGTCGGGACTGCCAGGGCGCTGCGCCCGCGGCGCCGCGGCCCTGCGACCAAGGAGGGTCGCCTGCAACCCCTTTGCCCTTCCCTCCTCCGCCTGCGGCAGCGCCGCGGCCGCCGCCACAGCCGCCACCTGCGAGAGGAGCCGCGCCCCAGGGTCCAGCGCCGCCCTTGCCTCCGCCGCCGAGGCCCATGGCAGAGGCGTGTCGGATCTGGGCCGAGGGGGAGCCAGTTGGCTCGCTACTTCAATGCCGTCCCAAAGTTCGAAGTAGCAAGACCCGCCTGGGCCTGGGACGGCTGGGAAAAGGAGGAAACAGGAGGAGGAAGGGAGGAGGGGGGAGAAGGAGAGGGGGAGAGGACAAGCTAGGTGCGCTCGCGTCATATCTGACGTCCTACCCCTCCCTCCCATCCCTTACCATGGCGCTGATTTTCTCTATCCGCGGACGCGTGTCGTAGCGGACTTGTGGCTCCGCGCGCGCGTGCGTAGTGGGTGGTGGTGCGCGTGCGTGCGTGCGTGCGTGCGTGCGTGCGTGCGTGCGTGTGTGTGGTTGGTGGTGGTGTGGTGGTGGTGGTGGTGGTGGTGGTGGTGGTGGTGGTGGGTGGTGGTGGTGGGTGGTGGTGGTGGTGGTGGTGGTGGTGGTGCAGTGGTGGTGGTGGTGGTGGTGGTGGTGATGGTGGTGGTGGTGGTGCTGGTGGTGCTGGTGCTGGTGCTGGTGCTGGTGGTGTTGGTACTGGTGCTGGTGCTGGTGCTGGTTGTGGTGGTGGTGGTGGTGGTGGTGGTGGTGGTGGTGGTGGTGGTGGTGGTGGTGGTGGTGGTGGTGGTGGTGGTGGTGGCGGTGCGGCGCGGTGGTGGCGGGCGGATGGGCGCGCGTGAAAAAGGCCCGCGCTGGGGCGAGAACGCCATCCTGAACGACGGAGGCCAAACACCGATCCGAAAATGAGGCCCACGCTGCAGCGGGAGCACGATTCGGAACGATTCGGGAGCAGAAATGAAGCCGGCGCCTCAACGAGAGCAGCATTTTGGGAAAAAATGACGCCGGCTCCTCAGCGAGAGTCGATTCCCGGGATTTTCCGGAAATCCTGTGTGTAAAAAAACAGTACGCGGAGGGTGCGCGGCCATCACCCGGACGCCATCAGGGGAAGAGGGAGAATATTTTCATATTGAATAACTGTGGAGGAGGAGGAGGAGGAGGAGGAGGAGGAGGAGGAGGAGGAGGAG